>CAHIKZ030001835.1:390000-930000 GCA_903632075.3 Acanthosepion pharaonis | reverse complement strand
TATGATTGCAAGGTTCACAGTTAAAGAACTTTGAATAGACTAACATTAATATATTGCCTTTAATGTTTGACAATTTTTGTGTTTGTCAAGTGGTTCAGCTGTTCACTTACATTTTTATAATAAACAGAATATTTGTCAATGAGTATCCTTTATAGAACTGACTCCCAAGAGGATGCTTCCCCTATCACTACAATCTTAACCTACGGTCAACAGTTATCTTTCTCACGCATCTCCATAAACTGTGCCTCTTACTCTGTAACCCTCTACCTTAAAAAAAAAAAAAAAAAAAAAAAAAAAGAAAGTGTATCTTTATCAAATGAGTAAAATAATTCTATTTATGTATGTTCAAGCCAGTTTTTATTTTAATGTTTGCATATCTCAGTGTTTCAGTACTAATTTAGTAAGAAGTGAAATAGCCCAGTTATATATTAATCATCATAGTGGATACACAGATCATGACACTTTCAATGCATCTTCGAGTAAATTATATTCACTTTTATTAAAATAGCATTTTCCAAGTTAAAATTGTAATCCTGAAAGTTTTTGTGGTTCACAAGAGCATTGAGTGTGTTGTTTAATTTTAAGTCCCTTTTCTTTCTTCAAATCTCAGAATGCTTTGCTGATGTATTTTGGGAGATGTTTGTATTCTAATCAGTAGACCCCTGCTTCTGATATAAACAATCACAAACCCAACATTCTAAAGTGACCTATTATCTCTGGTATGCGCAGTGTTTCTCACAAATGAACAAAAGTCCAAGCAAATATTTTAATGCCTCTTTTAAGAATAATAAACCCTTCACACCATAAAACTTCTGGCAGTCTCATCAACAAATTGAAAAACATGTAAAATAAAGAGGTTGCTAGCTTAGATATGAAATCCTTATATAATAATATACCAGTTGAAAAATGTTTACATTTTCTAAAAAACTACCTCACAAACAAACCCCTCCCTGCCTATTGATAAAATCATAAAAACTTGTCATCTTTGTACAAAGTAATCTATTTACAAATAAAATTTGACCTGCCTATGAGTTCTTCTATAAACAGTGTTTTTAAGCTACCTCTTTTTTTAGAATTCTTACAATCTGTCCGATTTCAAAATATCCTACCCCAAAATGCTGAATACATTCACTATATAAATGACACCAGTAATAATGCATCTGCAGAACATTAAACTACTAGATCTCAGAAATAAACTGAAGAAAAATCAAACCTACAACTGAATTCATGAATGAAAAATGTTAATTCAAATTGATACTGGTTTTAAATTAAATGTCTACCATAAGTTAACAAATAAAACCTATTTCATAATTTTTTTTACTAATATAACAATAAAATAAATAGAGAATAATTAAAGGTCTTTATTTAAAAGCGTTTAGAATGTGCAGCTCTATCTACCCAATTAAGAAATATATACTGGAATTATTTTTAAAATCCTGTCCTAGTTTTCATATACAATGCCAAAAGAAAAGATTACAAAATCCACAAAACCGAAAATAAAAAAAGGGAAAAATGGCAAGGCAAAAACTAGACACATTAGATTACCTACAAACTTGAAAGAAATTTAGCTAATCTTAATATAAAAATTATCACAAATATTTCACAATCAGTTAAAAATATCATCAATGTAAAACAGTTAATTTTACATCAGATCCAGGAGTGTACCAAACAGAAAGTAGTCAATACTTTTAAAGAATATACAAATATAAAAGGGACTTAAAATTAAACAACAAAATGCCATCTAATATAAAAAGTGACTAAAATCTATTCAAATTTAAGACCCTATGATTCATATAAGCTTAAACAATCTCAGTATATAACTTGTTACTTACTAAATTACCTGTTCTTAGTAAATTAGTGCTGAAACAATAAGATAGGTAAACCTTAAAAAATAAATGAAATAAAATTGAAAATTGTGTTGAAATTATCTACATTTAATTGTTATAATACATTCAAAGTACAATGCAAAACATTAATGTCAATCATGTTTTTGCTAATGTATAATTTTCAAATTTATATATATATATATATATATATATATATAAGGGTGGATCAATAAGTCTGTATCTTGAGTGTTATTGGCTGAATTTTGACTTAAAGTTTTCATTATATTTGAAGTATTAAGTGCATTAACAAAGAAAGCATTTATGCTAAAAATAAATATTTGTATTGTAAAATAATTGCTTTATCTGTAAGCTATATATATATATATATATATATATATATATATATATATATATATATATATATATATATATATATGTATGTGTGTGTGTGTGTGTGTGTATATATATATATATATATATATATATATATATATATATATGAGGTGGGTGGCAAAAAGTTCTTAGTTTGACCCACTTCCCAGAATCTGATTAAATGTCAGATGCCTTGGAGAAGGGGAGGTTTCTTGGTCAGACCAATAACTTTTCAGTATCTCCTCATTAAAGTTTCAGGTTTTCAGCAAAAAATTTACTTCCTTAAATAAAAGTAACAAAACTAATATTATCAACTAACATTCAAGGAATGTTTTTTTTAAATTCAGATACATTTGTTGGGAAAAAAAGAAAAAAATGTGAATAAAAATAAGGAAACACAAATTGCCATCAAATTTCTCTATATAACGAATAGTGTGAATATTTCCATTTCTTTCTTTGACTTATGTCATACTAAACAACAAAATTATATTCATCAGTGAATCTTGCTCTTATTTAACATCCAACATGGAAGTAAGAATGTAAATGATATATCTACTACACCAATGTTCTGCTGCTGAAACCACATGAATAAATTGTGGAAAATTATGAATAACTAGATAGTTAAATTCAAATAACTGCAACCAGTGGATTTTATAACCTAATTAGTAAGTTAGCCATTGCATTAAACCAAGTTTTAGGGAGGCAAGATTTGTATCCCATGCAGTTTACTAAGACATTGAATGGTGATATGGTAGTTGCAATAAAAAGCAACTGAAATAAAGATGAAAGAAATACAAGCATAGATTAATAAGTAAAGTTTTTTCAGTAAAATTGCTAAGAAAGGATAACATCTGTTCCTAATACATATATATAGTGCCTAAAATTAGATATACATATATAAGCTTTAATGTTGGACATACAGCTTAAAGTATATAAAGCTGTCAAAGTGTGTCTGTGCTAGTTCAAGTTTGGCATTTTCTGTCAGGAATAGCAAGATTTATGACTATTTCAGAGCAATCCTGTAGACAATAAAGACAAATTAACTCCAGCCTATTAGGGTGGAGTCAGGCAAAACTCTCTCTCTTATATATATGTGTGTGTGTGTGTGTTGTTGAGTGTTTAGGCAGCAGTTTTTCATTTATACAAGTCTGGTTGAAGACCAATGAAAGTTCTTTGTTAAGGATTTGTTTGTTTATTTATTCTATATTTCAGATCATTTTCCAGGTTTCCAGTACATATTCAAATATGATTTGTCCAATATCTAAGAACTTTTGGCTTTCATAAGCTATAATCAGAGAATTTTGGCATTTCAGTGATTTCAAATATCATTTCTTGCATCTGCCTTCACATGAGACTTTATACTATGAGAGGTGGTAGGTAATGAAATATATTAAATATGTTTGTTCCTGAGTTTGGTAACATTTTATTGAGGCTTGATTGTTTGTTTGTTTTTTATGCTTAATGCATCTAGTATTTGTAATCTTGTCTCTTGTCAAGATTAGCAAACCCAACATTTCCATGTCAAAAACAGTAAACCCAATTATCCCCATGTCAATAGCAAACCGTTGACAAAATATGTTCTATTTATTAAAAGAATGTGGGAAATATAACTCATTTATTGATAAATGAACAATTAAAATTACATTAATTTTCCATTAAAAAACAGTTAAAATAACTTTGTTATTGAAAGGCTATTGTATGGTGATTGTATTACAGTACCCCAATAACCTGTTAACCATATTTTGTTCCATCCACATGAACCGATTTAAAAAAAAACAAAAAAAAACAAGACAGACTTGACTCCTAGGAGCCCTTCCATGATGGTGTTTTGGTTTGGATGAAAAACACAATTCATCGATTTTAACTCTTATCCCATATCCACAAAGTTTTATAGGATTAAGCTAAAAATGTTTTGTGCACACCTCTCTCAAAAAGTTGTAAAAATCCAGTCAATCACGGGTAAGCTATACTTCCCAAGTAATGGCTTCACAACATCCGTGAACATAGATCTATCCATCTTGATGGTTCCTGAATATATGAATTAAATTAAAACCAGTATTTGAAAACAACTATTGAACCATAAAGTTACTTGTACCAAAATGTTTATATCTAGAACTGCAAACCCGATTATTCTCATGTAAAAAATAATGAACCCAATCATCTTGTAAAGAACCGTATTCCATATTTTAGTGCTATTGGTAAGAAGTTATTGGATTTATTGTGCTTTTTTTGTTGTGTTTGTTGGTGATATATGACTTAATTGAACAATAAAGTGAGCATATACATATAATATATAAAAGTTGTTACTGCCTGAGCTGTTTTAACACAATCATTAGATTTGCACTTTCCATTCAGAACAGCAACAATAGATTTAAACACTCAACTAGCAATCAATCACATACCATATACTACAGTGGCCAGTGTAAAGATTAAACCTAAAACTGTGGAGGGTATGCCGTTTCAGATTTAGCTTTATAACAAACAGAGAAGAATGACTAGTCTCTCATCTTATCCTATAGAGATGAAACATGCATATGGGCAAGGTTTTTTATTCAGTAGTTTTGGGGTTTGACATTTATTTCACTGTTTATAACATTGACAACGGAAAAACCCCAAACAACTCTGTAAATATCAAACCAATAAATACAACATGGCTGACAATAAGCTATACAGGTCAAACCAAAAGTCATGCACTATACTAACTCAATAAAGAGAGATTTCAGCCTATTAAGTGTGTTAATGTTACTGCTGTCAAGTCAGCACAGAAATGTTCTTGTTTAAACAATTTTTTCCTTTAACTCTTTGTTACTCCAGCAATTTTAGAAAAAACAAAAAAATTAAATAAACATCAAATTAAATTTAAAAAAAAAATACAGCATTTGAAATACTAATACTCTTTGCTTTATTTTCAAATAGACTACAGCTTTTTGGAAAAATGTAAAAGTAATCACCTCTATGAAGATGTAACCCAGCTTTTTATCTGAACTTTTCTATATATAAATGTGCTAAATATTTATCACTGAATTAAGTGCATTAACAAAGAAGGAGATTATACTGAAAAATATTTGTTCTCTAAAATAAATGCTATTTTCATCATTAGGATTACTGTGTTTGAAATATTTGCTATATTTATAAAGGAGTGCATAATATTGATAGAGCATATATAAACAGTGTGGACAAAAAATCAATATGGCATGGTGATTGGCATCATCTGATTGCTTAAGGTATGAAATTGCAAATCACAATTCAGTATTGATCTCTATGTCTACACTATTTTTATGCAAACACACACAATATATATATATATATATATATATATATATATATATATATATATAGAGAGAGAGAGAGAGAGAGAAAGGTAATAAATCTGTTGGTTTTGGATTCTATTATGTAATGCTATATATATATTACTTTAAAATGTTATTTTTAGTGGATACTCATTTTTGTGTAGACTCAAATATGAGTATCCACTAAAACAATGTTCAATGTAATAAAAATCTGTTGGACTAATAAATAAAAATTTGTTACCTTAGAAAAAAAATATATATATATATATATATATATATATATATATATATATATATATATATATATATTTTTTTTTTCATATTACCAATAAAATCTTTGTAAATTTACTTCTCTCCGGATAATTCATAAAACTAATTGTTGCACAAGATTTTCAAATGTAAAAAATAAAAGTAAAATTTAAAAATTAAAACAGAAAGTGTTGAAGAATATTTTAAAAATTATTATCTTAGATATTTTGAGGACATTTTTAAAGTAAATTTAAAAAGAAAAAATGTACAAAAATTTTCTTTCATTCTTAAATATATAGAACCTAGAAAATGTATAAAATGGATCACAATAATTCTGATTTTAACAGTGACTTTTATGTGGAAGTACAATTCAAATTATTCATCATTTGAGAATTTCTAGCCTCCTACATTGCTAATAGATGGCAAAGAAAAATGGTAAATGTTGCTTAGAGCAAAAAAGGATAGGAAGTTGTAGAAAGCTACAATAGCCCACATCCTGAAGATACATGACACACGAAAGAAGAAATATCCCATAAATGTACAGGAAACCTTCTCTAGTTAAAAAATTCCTCAATATACTGTATGCAATCTTATTTTCTAAATACCTGGACAAATATTAACCATATCAATGATTGATAAGTAAGCAAATTAACAAAAATGATTATTTTAAAAATATTAATTCATCAACAATGAAACCAATATTAATAGGCAGGGAATAGGAGTTTGAACATTCAAGAGAGTGGGGAGTTACAATAGAACCAATGAGCATTTCTCTGTTTCTAAATATGTATGGATAAATATCAGATGAGAGGTCTCAATCAGATCCATTTGTAAACATTTAATCAAATGATTAAACATTAGAATTTATTTTGCAATCTCTACTTGGTCTGGCTAAGAACTTTTCAGTACCCTCTTATGTACTTTTCACATATGCATATATAAGTGCACTTTCAATCAATTTCTTGCCTTAATTGTATTGTTTTGTAAAAGATCCCATTAAATAAAATAATATGACAGAAAAGGGATTTTTTTTTTTCATTTTTTAATTAATTCACCTCAAGCAAGGAAACAATGCCACTAAGGTGCAAGCGGTTAATACTGGGAGTGAAAGAGAATGAAAAAGACTTTAGAAGGAACTGGAGACAGAATCCTAAACATGAAACAAGAGATAAACCTGTACTCCTGTTCAAAAGACTGGGAGGAGTAGAAACCAGATGATAGACTAACTTATCTACTCCCATTTACAAAACAATACATTACACTCAATCTCTTTAAGCTTATCAGACAATATGAAAGGAACTTACTTAAAATAAATAGACAAAACTTGTCTATATTATTTAATGAAACATGCGTCAATGAAAATTGCTGCCTAAATATAATATATATATATATATATATATATATATATATATATATATATACATATATATATATATATATATATACAAAAAAAAAAAAAAAATGAATCCATATTTTGTTAATAGCAGGTTTGGTGACAATTAACATTTCTTGTAAATGTATAAAAATTCCTTTTCATTAAAAGACAAGAAACAATATATAAAGTGTCTCCTAAAATTAAACAGACTAAAGTTTATTTTTGCTGAATTTTGAACACTTCATTCAAAATGTCATTTAAATGAACATTTATTTCTAAATGTGATTGGAACATTCATATAAGTGTATATTTTTGAAAGTCACCCTGTAAATATTAAAAAGGCGTTTCACTGAGTTAATAATGTGCTTATTAATTTCTACAGAATCTAAGTAAATTGCTATTTTTATTTCCTGTGTCAACAATGTGTTTCTGGCAAAGTATTCCCCCATTGGGGTTTGAAATTGTTGAGTATACACTGATGAAAAATAAAACTGCAATACTCCAAAGGAGAATGGTAATTCTGACCTGGGTGAAGTACATGCATGCTAGAGGGCAGCAGATATTCTGATTAAGTTTACAAAGTCCTCAGCCATCTTTTGATATAGTAATACACATACCAATGCATTATAGGTTTAGATGGTAATACATGATGCGATAAATTTTTGTGTGGTGAAGGAGTCCATTATCAGCAGGTGTCATACCAGGAGAATTATACATGCTCCTTATTTTCAATTAAAGTAATTTAAGTGGAGGTGCTTTTTACAAGTTAGATTTTGTGTTTGTTTTTCTAGGTGGGGGTTCATACTCAAAATTGAAAATTAATTAAATATTAAAATATCTGAATAGAAAAAATTTAATTTTCTTTGATTTATTAATGCCAAAAAAAAAAAAAAAAAGAAAGAAAAAAGTATACCCTTGTGCATTGCAATAGTTCTCAATACTGCCCATTTAATCCTTCACTGGGACTTGAACCCACAATCATTTAATTACTATGGTATCACATTTGCCATGGTGCCTACATGTCATATTTTAAGTAAACAAGTATCAAAATACTTAACCCTATCAAACTGCTTAATAAATAAATATTTAATAAATAAAATAAAAAAATATAAAGTTAAGCAGTGCAAAGCAAAGGGTCTTGACCTGCACAATGTTGAGTATGATTGCTAGTAAATAATAAAGTTTAGTAAGAGAAGCATCAAGTGCTTATACAAAATCTGCCCAGAAATTATCCAGCCATTTTGAATATCTTGAGAACCAGTGACAAGGCCTTGATGTAACTTGACAATGAATCATAAAGGAAATTATTGTCAACAAACAGACTCCTGTAGAGTTACTGAGTGAGATGACACAAAGTAACCATTGTGTATTTTTTTTTTTTTAAACTATTGTATACATCATAAAAATGCATTAACCATTGTGCTGGGCATTTTGGTTAAACATTGTATCACCCAGGAAGGTGTGCCCTCAATCTGCAGTCAAGATTTGGTTCCTTGAATCTTTTGGACTTTCCAAAAGTTAAAAATTACCATTAAAAGGAAGATTTCAGACTATGGAAAAGATTAAAAAGAACAACAGTAAGGCAGCTGACGGTGATCCTAAAAGAGGACTTTACATACTGCTTTGAAAAGTAAACGGGATGCTTGGATAAGTGTATGTGGTTTCAAAGGGAGTACTTTCAAGGGGACTAAGGTGCCATTGTTCTAGGTATGTTATTTTTTCACTGATATTAAATGGTTGGATGCTTTCTAGATCAAATGGTATTGAATAGGAGGTCTATTCTAAATATTTAATAAAGTTTCTTTTCAGAGCAAGGTATAGCTTGAATTGTCAAAAAAAAGAAAAAGTTGCAAACATCAACTATTGTATCTCTTGTAATTGTTTGATATTTCTTTACTATGCAGTCTGTAATTGCAAAAATGGATTTGGTATCATGGTCTAAACTGTCTTTAAAGTCTTCCCATAAAAGAACTGACAGGTGCTAAATCAGGTGAATACAATTGGTATTTAACACTGCCCTTCATTCAGCCTATCTACCTGTAAACATTTCATTAAAAACGAGGAGGATCTCTATGTTACTCAAAGAAACAAGAAATATCCAAATTTTTGACATAATTGATAACTGAAGCATGAATATATGCATTTTTGGATGGATAGAAGGAATGAAGGACAGACAGACAAACACTTTCCTAGTTTGTATATGTATATGATATATGACTAAAATGTATTTATTCCCTGACTGGAGATTCTTTCAAGAACTGACATCCTGTGTTTCTTGGCATTCCAACAGTTCAATGAACAGAGTGAATTGGTAGTGTCCAGCTTCTCTCCAAATACCATCTGATAGTATTGAGTTATACGGTACTAGTAACAGTGAAGAATCTTTAACCTAATTATAAACTGACTATTTGTGATAAAACCAGGTTCAAGGTGACTGGCAATGGGATAGAGAAAAAAAAGTTGGTTTCATGCCTTTTACCAAAGTCTTAGCATGAACATGAATTTTTTTTTTTTTTAACAGTAAGGTTTACTCTGTACAAGGCCTGGGGGCCACCTGAGGTAGAGGGTTACATTAAGTGGTAGTTTATATGTATTAGAGGGGAATATAACAGTTAACTCTAGATTTGAACAGGTTAATATTGTAGTGATCGAAGAAACATCCTCTTGACAGTCTGTTCCATAGAGCACTGACTGACCTGTGGGAAGAAGGTGTTCGAGTGGGGCTTCAGAGGGAATGTGAGTGGTTTGCTATAATGTAAGTGGCAGTCACAAGTGAAATTCAAACTGTTCATTGATTTTGTTTTACCGCATTGCCATCCCATACTTCACACACACACAAACACACCATAAATAGAAGGCTATCCAGAATTAACTAAATTTTAACTATCTCGTTTCTCTTCCAGGCATATCAAGAGCATGAACACAGCTGCTTCCAATCTGACTAGAAATGAAAAGGCACATGCTTATGGCATGAAATATCAACTACAGTGACTTGGAGAATTAGGTTACAACTCTTTGAAGGTGGTCAGTTAAACAAGAAAAATGATAGCTGACTTTCTTCAGCCACCATATATACTCATGGTGATGCACACAAAATTCACATTGTCTTTTGGAGAGTTGATAGCAGTGAGAGCCAGATCATGCTGCCCTACTTCTTTCCACACAAGACCTTAAGATTAATGCCAATGCTTACTTTGAGGTACTGAGCAGAGTGGCCAAGTTATAGATTGAGGTGGATGGCTATATGCATTCTACTAGTACTCTGTTCCCTCCCACAGAGACCATGAGACCAATGAGTAGTTAGTTGAAAATGTTCCTAGTTCTCGAGTTGAATCAATCAAACTACTATGTCTCGGGTGTTGTTGAGATGGAAACCAACCAGCAGGCCACACAATACTGGGTAAATTCCACCATCATGGACATGACAGCCAACATGAATGCAAACCACCTGATATACACATGCAGTTGCTTCCAAGGCTGCATCAAGGCCATGTTTAAGAGGAGTTTTAATGAAAATCCTGTTTTTGTTTTTCAAACTTGCATGTGTGTACGAAATCTTTTGAAAATTTACTGACTTTGTTTTTCTTGTCATCATAATTTCTTCTTAATTATTCTGCATATACACTGATAAACTAAAACATGACCAACAACAAGTGACAAGAATGATAGCTATTGTCTGATAATAAATGTACAGGCCAGAGTGAGATATACATGCTGGCCTCAAGTACTGCAATTTTATGCATTGAATTGTTATGGGCAAGGAGAATGATTTGAGTGACTTTAATAAAGGCCAAATTGTCATAGCCAGAACAATAGGTTAGATCATTTTCAAAATGGCAGAGCTTGTGGAGTGTTCACATTGAGTTGTGGTGAGTACCTATCAGCAGTACCAAATATAAGTCAACAAAAATTCTACTGTGGCACAAATTACAGACAGTGTTAATCAAGGTGAAGAAAGGAAGCCATCTGATTCAATGAGTCTCACTTTCTCAAAAATAAGGTACATGCATGCTGTTATCCTATAGAAGCAATGGTATTAGATTCACTATGGGAAGATAAACTGGTACAAGGAGTGTGATCGTTCAGGAAACATTCTGCAGGGAAATACTGAGTTCTATCATCCATGTAAAAGGTACCCTTATCATGTACCACCTATCAGGTCATCCCATAAGTTCTGTCTGAATTTTAACTTTTTAAAATGAACGAAATTTAAAGAGTATTTTATAATGTCTAATGGAGCTGAACATTATTTTTATGTTTAGATGCATTTAAACTGATCAAATTTTATTTCAGAGAACAATAAAATTAAATTTTGTTTGATTAAAACCCTGCTAACATGGAAGTACCCAAGAATCATTTGAGGCACATAATGCATTAGGAGTTCAAGAAAAGAAACTCAGCAGCCGAAGCGGCTAGAAACATTCACTCAGTTTATGGAGAGGAATGTGTGAATAAAAGAATTGCAGAAGATGGTTTTCCAAATTCAGAGGTGGAGATTTCACCCTTGAAGATGAAGATCGAACCGGACGTCCAGTTGAGTTTGATGAAAAGCTTCTTGAAGCAGCCCGTGAAGAAAATCCTGCTTTATCAGTTGAAGAATTGGCAGTGGTTCTCAGGTCAAACCATAAAACTGTTCATCGTCATCTTCAACAACTTGGAAAAGTTCCTAAACTTGGAAAATGGGTGCTTCATGAATTGTCTGAAAACAACCTCAAATCCAAAGTTGACATCTGCTCTTCTCTCCATTCTCGCCAACTTGTTTCACCTTTTTTGGATAGACTTGTGACTGGAGACGAAAAATGGATCTTTTATCGAAATGTTAAGCGTCATAGACAGTGGCTTGGTAAAGGGGAAGGACCCTAGCCACAGGCGAGAAGGGAACTTCATGGGCAAAAGGTTCTTTCAATCTGGTGGGATCGCCAAGGAATAATCCACTTTGAATTCTTACCACCTAATGCAACAATTAACGCTCAAATATACTGTCAACAATTAGAGCGTTTGAACCAAACTTTGAGGAAAAAAAGACCTGCTCTAGTGAATCGAAAAGAGGTGATGTTTCATCAGGACAATGCACGACCCCACACAACAAGAATCACGTCACAAAAGATCGAAGAACTTGGTTGGGAGAAAATTCCTCATCCACCTTATTCTCCCAATCTTGCTCCTTCAGACTACCATTTGTTTCGTAGCTTACAGAATCATATGGAAGAAACAGCTTTTGTAACACAGGAAGAGGTTAAAACTGACATTTGTGAGTTCTTCGAGTCAAAGCCAAAAGAATTTTACAGTAATGGAATTAGTAAGCTTGTTAATAGATGGAAGGAAGTCATAGATAATCAGGGAAAATGCATTGTTGATTGAATCTGTAATTAAACATAACATTTTGTCACTTGTTTTCTTTATTCAAAATTCGGACAGAACTTATGGGATGACCTTATATATATATATATAATTAAAGAGGAGATAAAAGTATTCTATAATAACAGTCGCACCTTTCAATAAGACAATGTCCTACCACACTGCACAAGCTGTATAGAAATGGTTTCAGGAAGACGCAAAAAGACTTCAATGCATTGTCCTGACCACCAAACTCCCCAGATTACAATCCCATTGAGCATCTAAAGAATGTTCTGAACAAATTCCCTCTAGAGAACTTCCACAACATAACTTTCATCATTTAAAGATTTCAGAGGAAATCTTTAGAGGTTTTATAGAGCCTATGCCTGATTAGCTGAGAACTGTTTTGTTGGTTTATGGAGGACCAACACCTTATTAGGCTGGTGCTCATGATGTTGTTGGCTGGTTGTTTAGCAGAATATCAACCTCTATGAGTTATATAATACCAAAATCTAAATATTTTGTATGCAATTTTTTTCTTCCTTTTTTGAATAATGGTTTTAATGATACAAGTTTTACTTATTAACCCATAACTGGGGGAGAAAAGGTAGATTCCTACCTTTCCCGAATGGGTATTTGCATATAAGTAAATATAACAAATCCAACTGGAATTGAAACTCGTCTCTCCAATTAACAACTTTGAGATATTATCCATTATACTACCTGTGCACCAAGCTTACAGCACCTGGTATCCTCAAGTGGTCACGCATCTAGGTATTGGCCTGGCACAACATTGCTTAACTTTGGTGTTTCAATGTAATGTGTCTATAAGCCTGGCTCATTAGTGTATACACACACGTTGACTTAATGATGAGAAAAAAAATAAACAAAAAAATATAATGAAAGGCTTGATTACCATTTACTGGGCCAAACAGTCCTGGGGGAAGGCAACTTGAACAAAGTGGTCAGCTAAATGATAAAGTGATAAACACACATACAATGTTAACAATTACAGTGACCAAAAATGGATTCAAAGAAATCTATGAATAACAAATAATTTAATAAGATAACCATGTCAATTATTTTGTTAGATCCACTTTCGATAAACAATTATATTCAACCTAATTATATATTAATGGTAGATAAAGTAGTAATAATAGTTAAATTATGGTGATTTGATTGTTCAATGAGGCCTGATATGTATTTGTCAAAATATTGTGATAAAATTGCATTACTATTTTTGTCAATTAGGCTTACTCCATTTAGTAAACTGTTTCGTTCAAGCTGTTGTCTATGTCCAGGACTTTGGGCTAATAAACAGTAGTCACACACAAAAAAATTATCTTGCATAATAAAGATTTGTTTTTCAACATAATATCCTTTGTCAATGTACATAATGCAATATTTACTCAATAACAGATTATACAATTAAAATTTCTGATCAAAATTCTGCTGATAATTATGTCTGACTAGAATTTGTACCTGTGTTTGTATACATATAAATGGACCTTTATGTAAAGAAGTATATGTGTATGTGTTAAAATACATATCTGCTCTTAAATTCAAGTTTGTCCTAAAAAAGATTTAAGGGTTATGAAGACTTCTCCGTATCAATGGCTATCATTTTGATAAATGTTAGCTGGCATTTTGTATTACATTTCAATCTTTCTGATATTTATATACAAAAGACACACACATGTCGCCTTTTTATGTTTTAATGAAGGTTTTACATTTCTTACATTGACTGCATGAAGAAAATCAAGTTTAAAGTACACATTTTTTTTTGTTCTGTCTGCATATGTCTTACATATCTACAGTGTTCTGTTGGGAAAAAACTGGTGCGGGGAATACAGAGGAAGAAAGAGAAAATATTAAGAGGGTCCAATGGTATAAAAGAAAATGAAGAGAGGAAAGCAGTGTTAGACATGGGAGAGAAAAAGACTTTTAGAATAAAGAGAAAGAAGTAGCCATAAGGTTAAAAAGAGAGGGACATAGAAAAGTAGGTGGCACAAGAAATAGAAAGAGAATGGTATATAGAGTGAGTGAAGAGGAACATGAGAGAGGCAGAAAAATGGATGTAGAGAGGGTGTCAGCATGAAAAAGAAGCAGTAAATATAAGAGTAAGGAAAGAATAAGAAAATAATCAAATCAAGAAGGAGAGATGTAAAGAGGGAGAAAAAAAGAAAAAAGTTGTTTAGAGAAAAAAAAAAAGATATGTCTCAAGATTTTTTTCTCTTGACAAAAAATATTAAGGTCATCAATTTGCTTGAATTTTGAAAGAAGACTGGTGGTAGGGGAGTCAAGGAACATTGTTCCACTAATACATTAAGAGAATTAATTACCTGTCCTCTTTACATTTCAGGTATTTTACCTTCACCTTTTCTTCATGTTAATAAAAAAAAGTAATCTGTAATCATTACTGCTTATCCACTCTTCTCAGCCACAAAACAAAATAATGCACTAAAATATTTGAGATGTATGTAAGATACACAAAGACAAAGGGGTGGATATTGATGTGGAGAAAGAGAGAGAGAGACAAGACAGGGACATAGAATAGAAAGAAGCAAGTGACAGAGTGAGAGAAAGCGGGACATGGGAAGGATGGAGAGAGTGGTAGAAGGGGACATGAGGGAAGGAGAGAGACAAACAGACAGAAGGAGACACAAGGCAGAAAAAGAATAAAGACAACAAAGTGGACAGGAGAGAGAAACAAACAAGGGGACATGGGAGAGACATGGAAGAGAGAGAGAGAGAGAGAGAGAAAGAAGCAGCAGAGAAAGAAACAAAGGATGGGACTGGGGTAGAGAGAAAAACAAAAGAGAGGACACGAAAGAGAACTAAGGGGAAACAAAAGAGACATGGGAGAGAGCAAGAGAGAATGAAAGCAAGAGATATGAGAAAGCATAGAGAGAGAAACACGAAGTTACACAGAAGAGAGAGAGAGACAGAGCACACTCAAGAGAGCAGACACAGAAGAGAGAGAGTGTGCCAAAGAGAGTAAACATGTTAGAGAGATAGCACCAAAGAGGACATGCACACGGGGAGACAGAGAGAGAGAGAGATAGCACCAAAGAGGACATGCACAGACAGAGAGAGAGAGAGATAGCACCAAAGAGGACATGCACACGGGGAGACAGAGAGAGAGAGAGAGCACCAAAGCATGCCAAGAGGACAGAGCACACCAAAGGGACATGACAGAGAGAGAGAGAGAGAGAGATAGCACCAAAGAGGACATGCACACGGGGAGACAGAGAGAGAGAGAGATAGCACCAAAGAGGACATGCACACGGGGAGACAGAGAGAGAGAGAGATAGCACCAAAGAGGACATGCACACGGGGAGACAGAGAGAGAGAGAGATAGCACCAAAGAGGACATGCACACGGGGAGAGAGAGAGAGAGAGAGAGATACATGCACCAAAGAGAGACATGCACAAGAGGGAGACAGAGAGAGAGAGAGAGAGAGCACCAAAGAGGACATGCACACGGGGAGACAGAGAGAGAGAGAGATAGCACCAAAGAGGACATGCACACGGGGAGACAGAGAGAGAGAGAGAGAGAGATAGCACCAAAGAGGACATGCACACGGGGAGACAGAGAGAGAGAGAGAGAGATAGCACCAAAGAGGACATGCACACGGGGAGACAGAGAGAGAGAGAGAGATAGCACCAAAGAGGACATGCACACGGGGAGACAGAGAGAGAGAGAGAGAGATAGCACCAAAGAGGACATGCACACGGGGAGACAGAGAGAGAGAGAGAGATAGCACCAAAGAGGACATGCACACGGGGAGACAGAGAGAGAGAGAGATATAGACCAAAGAGGACATGCACACGGGGAGACAGAGAGAGAGAGAGAGATAGCACCAAAGAGGACATGCACACGGGGAGACAGAGAGAGAGAGAGAGATAGAGAGGACATGCACACGGGGAGACAGAGAGAGAGAGAGAGATAGCACCAAAGAGGGACATGCACACGGGAGAGAGAGAGAGAGAGAGAGAGAGAGAGAGAGAGAGCACCAAAGAGGACATGCACACGGGAGACAGAGAGAGAGAGAGAGATAGCACCAAAGAGGACATGAACACGGGGAGACAGAGAGAGAGAGAGAGATAGCACCAAAGAGGACATGCACACGGGGAGACAGAGAGAGAGAGAGAGATAGCACCAAAGAGGACATGCACACGGGGAGACAGAGAGAGAGAGAGATAGCACCAAAGAGGACATGCACACGGGGAGACAGAGAGAGAGAGAGAGATAGCACCAAAGAGGACATGCACACGGGGGAGACAGAGAGAGAGAGAGAGATAGCACCAAGAGAGGACATGCACAAAAGGGGAGACAGAGAGAGAGAGAGAGATAGCACCAAAGAGGACATGCACACGGGGAGACAGAGAGAGAGAGAGATAGCACCAAAGAGGACATGCACACGGGGAGACAGAGAGAGAGAGAGATAGCACCAAAGAGGACATGCACACGGGGAGTCAGAGAGAGAGAGAGAGAGATAGCACCAAAGAGGACATGCACACGCACAGAGAGAGAGAGATAGGGGAGACAGAGAGAGAGAGAGAGATAGCACCAAAGAGGACATGCACACGGGAGACAGAGAGAGAGAGAGAGAGATAGCACCAAAGAGGACATGCACACGGGGAGACAGAGAGAGAGAGAGAGATAGCACCAAAGAGGACATGCACACGGGAGACAGAGAGAGAGAGAGAGATAGCACCAAAGAGGACATGCACACGGGGAGACAGAGAGAGAGAGAGAGATAGCACCAAAGGGACATGCACACGGGAGACAGAGAGAGAGAGAGATAGCACCAAAGAGGACATGCACACGGGAGACAGAGAGAGAGAGAGAGATAGCACCAAAGAGGACATGCACACGGGGAGACAGAGAGAGAGAGAGAGATAGCACCAAAGAGGACATGCACACGGGGAGACAGAGAGAGAGAGAGAGATAGCACCAAAGAGGACATGCACACGGGGAGACAGAGAGAGAGAGAGAGATAGCACCAAAGAGGACATGCACACGGGGAGACAGAGAGAGAGAGAGAGATAGCACCAAAGAGGACATGCACACGGGGAGACAGAGAGAGAGAGAGAGAAAGAGGACATGCACAGGGAGAGAGAGAGAGAGAGAGATAGCACCAAAGAGGACATGCACACGGGGAGACAGAGAGAGAGAGAGAGATAGCACCAAAGAGGACATGCACACGGGAGACAGAGAGAGAGAGAGAGCACCAAAGAGGACATGCACACGGGAGAGAGAGAGAGAGATAGGCACCAAAGAGGACATGCACACGGGGAGAGAGAGAGAGAGATAGCACCAAAGAGGACATGCACACGGGGAGAGAGAGAGAGAGATAGCACCAAAGAGGACATGCACACGGGGAGAGAGAGAGAGAGATAGCACCAAAGAGGACATGCACACGGGAGAGAGAGAGAGAGATAGCACCAAAGAGGGCATGCACACGGGGAGAGAGAGAGAGAGAGATAGCACCAAAGAGGACATGCACACGGGGAGAGAGAGAGAGATAGCACCAAAGAGGACATGCACACGGGGAGACAGAGAGAGAGAGAGATAGCACCAAAGAGGGCATGCACACGGGAGAGAGAGAGAGAGAGAGATAGCACCAAAGAGGACATGCACACGGGAGAGAGAGAGAGAGATAGCACCAAAGAGGACATGCACACGGGAGAGAGAGAGAGAGATAGAAAGAGGACATGCACACGGGAGAGAGAGAGAGAGAGATAGCACCAAAGAGGACATGCACACGGGGAGAGAGAGAGAGAGATAGCACCAAAGAGGACATGCACACGGGAGAGAGAGAGAGAGATAGCACCAAAGAGGACATGAGGGAGAGAGAGAGAGAGCACCAAAGAGGACATGCACACGGGGAGAGAGAGAGAGAGAGAGCACCAAAGAGGACATGTACACGGGGAGAGAGAGAGAGAGCACCAAAGAGGACATGTACACGGGGAGAGAGAGAGAGAGAGATAGCACCAAAGAGGGCATGTACACGGGAGAGAGAGAGAGAGAGCACCAAAGAGGACATGAGAGAGAGAGAGAGAGATAGCACCAAAGAGGACATGACAGGGAGAGAGAGAGAGAGAGAGCACCAAAGAGGGCAGAGAGAGAGAGAAGAGAGAGACAAAGAGGACAGACACGGGGAGAGAGAGAGAGACAAAGGGGCAGACACGGGAGAGAGAGAGAGAGACCAAAGAGGAGACAAAGGGGCAGACATGTGTACGGGAGAGAGAGAGAGCACCAAAGAGGGGCATGACACAGAGAGAGAGAGAGAGAACGACAAAGGGGGCAGACAAAGGAGAGAGAGAAACGACAAAGGGGGGCAGACACAGAGAGAGAGAACGACAAAGGGGCAGACACACAGAGAGAACGACAAAGGGGGACAGACAAGGGAGAACTGGGGGCAGACACAAGAGAGAGAGAACGACAAAGGGGGCTGACACAAGAGAGAGAGAACGACAAAGGGGGCTGACACAAGAGAGAGAGAACGACAAAGGGGGCTGACACAAGAGAGAGAGAACGACAAAGTGGGCTGACACAAGAGAGAGAGAACAAAAAGGGGCTGACACAAGAGAGAGAGAACGACAAAGGGGGCTGACACAAGAGAGAGAGAACGACAAAGGGGCTGACACAAGAGAGAGAACGACAAAGAGGGCAGACACGAGAGAGAGAGAACGACAAAGGGGGCAGACACGAGAGAGAGAGAACGACAAAGGGGGCAGACACGAGAGAGAGAGAACGACAAAGGGGGCAGACACGAGAGAGAGAGAACGACAAAGGGGGCAGACACGAGAGAGAGAGAGAGAGAGAACGACAAAGGGGGCTGACACAAGAGAAAGAGAACGACAAAGAGGGCTGACACAAGAGAGAGAGAGAACGACAAAGAGGGCAGACACAAGAGAGAGAGAGAGAACGACAAAGTAGGACAAAGTTTGGACAAAGAGAGTGACAAAGAGGTGTGAATGCAGAGAAACAAGGCGAAGATAGGAGGTGAATAGATAGATGGTAAGAATGGAGAGTAGAGAGAGAGACCTGGTGTGGATAGGATAGTAGATAAAGTGTGAAAGAAAGACAAGGTAGGGACTTGTGTCAATAGAGAGTAATTGAGAGTGTGAAGACAGGGATCATGTGGGGAACAGAGAGAGACAATGCAGGGATGAAGAAATAGATTGAGACAAGGCAGAGAGACAGAAACAGTTACAGTAAGAAAGGGGTGAAGCAGGTAAGGAATAGAAAGAATAAGAAATAGGGTGAGGTATTTCAAGAATAGGGAAAGAATGGAGATCAGTGTAAATAATGAAATGGGTGGTAGGTAGAAAATATCTCCAAATGCAACAGAAACTATTACATTTTTTAGCATTTTCTTTCTTTATAGAATTTATTTATTTTTATTTTTCAGAAATTTTTCTACTTGCAGGTAGACAGAGGATAGAAATCGTCATCTCTAAAACTTAAAAAATGTTTTATTGCTGTTGGTTCCAAAAGAATCTTTTCATAACTTCCATTCATAACATGGACACAGAGGAAATACATACATATATACACACACACATATATATATATATATATATATATATATATATATATATATATATATATATATATATATATAAACAAACAGGTTTATGATATGACAGCAAATCAAGAAAATACTATGAAATTTGAGAATGACACTTAATGGGATATTATATCCAAAAGTGCTATCCCCGCACCATTTCAAGATTTTTAAATCTTAATAGAGCTGAATTTTACCAAGTATTAAATTATAAGACTGATATGTTGTAAATGTTTTTCTCTGTAAGGAAAAATACAACACTGCAATTTTTGTCAGAAAAAATTACTACTATGTCTCAATAAAAAATTATTCTAATTTTTCATGAATAAAATTTTTAAAAAAATCCTTTTATAAAGGTATTTAAAACCCTAACGACACCTACAAACCCTGCTGGATAAAGAAAACTAACAAAAACTTCACCATCAAAGCTGGGCAAGTGAAGTGAGAAGGGGGGAATTTGTGTGTGTGTGTGTGTGTGTGTGTGTGTGTGAGAGAGAGTGAGTGAGAGAACAACTCAAGTACAATGCAAAGCCCAAATGGGACAACCAATTCCCACAATCAGGAATTGAGCAGAACACACTCCAGTTGTGGCAGTTTACCACTGAACACCCCCCCTCCAGCGACAACCACTTCCCTTCCCTATGCCCTAAGCCCCACTTGTACCTAACCAGGGAGGTGAGATGGTGGCAGTGGCCAGGGATGGAAAGGAGGGCTGGAACTACGTCAAGCTTGTCACTCTCAGGTTTTGTTGGTGTGTAGAGCATTTAGATATAGATAGCTTACACATACATATGGGTGTATAAGAATTTTCTTATACACACACACACACAGACTATACATAAAAATGCATGTTTTTCATAGATATTTCTTCACTTGACACAGAATAAATACAAGTGCGTACGGTGTTTTTATATATATATATATCTGATTGCAAAAGCATGAAACCCAGGGTCACAAACTCTTATCCCTACAACTGAATATATATATATATATATATATATATACACACACACACACAGCTAACTCATGGATTACCATATATATGGATAATCTATGAGCTAGTGTACTAAATTTGTTTCTTATATATATTAGGCATCTTGATAAATAACTAATATATGTGTGTGTGTAATTATATAAAAATAGGAAAGAACCGTTAGGTTAATAATCCAAAGTTCTTTAGTATTATTGTTTTTATTTTTAAAAAACAGTGCTCGATACAACAGTAGAGCCTATATTATAATTATTTTTTTACAAGAACTTGTAAAACCTGGGATGACCCATGCCCTTTATGCCTACATGAAAAACTACACATTAATAAGTTTGTAAAAAATGAAAATTTATTAAATCAAAGATATGAGAACAGTTTTTTGCAGATACCAACAGACATTCGCCTTAAATAATTAACTTAAATTTTTTTTAAATTTCAAAGTCTATAAACAAGTCAAGTTCAATTAAAGCAATAGGTTTAAAAACTTAACCCAATCATAAGCTAAAAAAAAAAAACAAAAAAAAAAAAACAAACTTTAAGTCGTCAACAAAAAACAAATTTTAGTTCAATATGACGTTTTCATATACAAACAACCCTTCTAGAAAAAAAATCTTTATGTATACAAATACACATTTAATAGTGTAACAAAAGTTCCAAAAATTTCTGTTGCTGATGACCAGATGATATGCGTTGAACGGATGTCATCATTCATTTGAAAAAAGGCAATCATATGGAATCGTATTTTTAAAAAAATAATAATAATATATATAATACAAAAGTCTGTAAATTTTCTAATAATTGCCATCTTACAAGTGGATGTTTTTTTTTTTATTGTAATCTACAAAGAAAACTTGGGCTATATTGGAGTCACTTTCACACCTAATTAACATATTTTTATCAAAGGAAGAGAGATCTAAGACGACACCTAAAAATGGCCATGCAAAAGATTTTGGTCACCTCACATAAACCAAGTCAGAGGCTGTGTTTTAAAACAGAAAAATATCTGCAATAAAAAATTATTATATAATGTTGATTTCAAGAAGTTAATGCACACTTTTTATAATTTCTGTGGTATCCTGTAGCCTGAATAATTTCTTTTAATAAAACCAAGGACAGGATGCATACAAATCCTTCACCATCTTCACAGGTACTATATACTACTGTACTGTACTGATGCGGCATTCACCCTGGGCAGATTGAGCCGGCTTCTTCCTGTTATGAGAAGAAGATTCTTGGGATAAATTACAGAAGTAGGGTACCCAGGCCTACCCGGATAACGTTCTTGCTTGCCGCGGGTTCCCACAGACGCAGAGACAGGAACGACCAGAAGCCGCCGTTTACCGGATGCAGACGCTCCTTGATTTTTCACCAGAGCCCTTGTTAGTCGGGCATGTGTGTCAGACCTGTCCGCCTTTGGTGGCCCTACCAGGAACGAAGTTCCGGGCGGCATAGCTCTGACACTACTGTTTACCCCCCCACCGACTGTGAGGTAAGGGTTGGACTTTGGAGGCTTACAGTACCAGGTGTTCCCAAGCAGTCCCCCATCTAAGTACTGACCTGGCTCTACGCTGCTTAACTTCGGTGATCGTACGAGAACCGGTGTCTATATACCATTTCTGTGATTGGTCTCTTGCAACTCAAGATTGCGTGGATTCTTCTGATGAATTCTACTCAGTTCTGTCAACTTTGATCCATTATTTAAGTTAGGGCTCTAATTTGCCCAACATTTCAATATGGTGGCACATTTATCAATCAGTCTCTGTTGTGTTGTATACAGTCTGTGATATAGAGCAGTGTAATGCTAAAAAAAAAAAAAAAATCATCTAAGTCTGGTATCATATGTTCATTCAACAACAGGATATATTTGGCACTATTCAAGCTATTGTCAATTTTAATCAATTTTCTTGACCCTTCTCTTTTTATGCCATCCTAAAGCATCAAATACACACTTAGGCAATCAGGTCACTTTTGATTCAAGACTGACTAGGCAGGTTTTTTTCCACAGTAGGTTATCATTTCTTTCTGCAGTAGACTAAGGATATAAGACTCAATCTGTCCTGCTATTCAACTCATAGCTTTCCCAAGGGCATTTGCACACAAGCAAATTTAAACTCGATTCTCCAATTTCTCATTCTGAACCAATATCCTTTACACCACAACTCACATCCTTAGAAGGTATGGTGTAGTAATGGATAGCAGCTCAGATGAAGGAATCAGAGAGCAGAGTTCGAATTCCAGTCAAGAATATTGCATTCACTTATGTGCTAATAGCCTTGAGAAATGTATAAATCCATCTCTTCTCCAAAAAAAAAAAAAAAAAAAATTTATCTTTTAGTGGTGGGTAAAAATGTTAAGTGGACAAAATCTTTAGCATGGCTATTTTTAGATGTCATCTCACATCATCTGTGTTCATTCAGAACCCTTGCTAAAAAATGACAAGGTATGAAAATAACTACAATATGGCCAAAGTTTCCTCTGTAGACAGCACAATAAAAAGCATTCTATGAAACTGTAAAGGATATAAACTTGATTATTTAAAAAAAAAAAAAAATCATCCAAAGTCACTTATTTGTGACTCTTTATTGTGAAGGGTCTAATTCCCTGAAAAATGTCCACTGTGCAAGATTTTAATAATATTGCAACATTTTCATGAGGTTGAACAATTTTCTAACATTCTTTGAAGCAGGCCAATGAACAGACAGATCATCTTACTTATTATAAAACGCAGATTGTGTGTGTGTGTGTGTGTGTGTGTGTGTGTGTGTGTGTGTGTGTGTATACGTTTATATATTGGATCGGATTTCCTACATTTTTCAACCGATTTCAACAAAACTTCACAATACTGAGTAAAATTACCTTGCGGTGGTTCTAGCAACGCCCAAAATTAGAAAAAACAATTGTTTTTGCACAAAATCAATTTGAAAACACAATTAAGAGGCATCGCGAAAATGAAAGGGGGACAACTCATATAGAGTTATACTTATTATAAAACCCAGGTTGTTTGTGTGTGTTTGTTTATATATGGGATCGGATTTCCTACATTTTTCAACCAATTTCAACAAAACTTTACTTTTTTTTTTGGCAGGTAGTGTTTCTTATTCTCTTGCACACTTTTTTCTTTATTTTTACATTCAGAAGGCTTTAAAAATTCCATTTATAAGACAATTGTTTATAATAATCGGTAGACTCATAACGATTGAAAATAATGTTTTTGTTTGAGTTTGACCAATTCGTAACCCCCCAAAAAAAACTAATTAAGACATGCGTGTCAGTCAACCTTAAACAATAATCTTTCTCAATTTTATTTTTCAGTCTTTATGATGGTCGATACTTGATCTATCTCTTACTGTTACATCCCCGGGCAACACCGGGCTCTACTGCTAATGCATGCTAAATATACAGTATCAATTAAAAAAAAAAAAAAAAAAAAAAAAAAATTGATAAGTATTGTTCTATTAATTATTTAGAGCAGTATCTATGTCTGTTTCAATCATTCTAATTTGACTGAACTTTCACCTTCATGTGTATGGCAGATTGAACTTCAAAGATCTTATTCACAATTATTTAATCACCCCCCACCATCATTACAATTGTTCCAAACAAAAGTTGATGAAATAAGCTGCAATTCTAATGCTAGAGTTAAAAAAAAAAAAAAAAAAAAAAAAAAAGAGAATAGTGTTTTATAATAGTTATAGTGAAACAAGTCCAGTAATGAAATTTAATTTATGCAAACTAAAATTTAAAAAAAAAAAAAAAAAAAAAAATCTAAGAAAATATGCACAATAAATCCATTACATGTCCCTTGCTACTTAAAACTTTCATAGCAATCAATTTTACCACTTCCTTTGATAGGACCCTTGTCATAGGCTAATGATTAGCATACTGTTCTAACATATCATTATTAATGGGTGCCATATACTTGTGGCCTTGTGCCTAGGATAGGTAAGCTTGATAAATAACTTCCTTTTGAAATTTTTATGTAAGGTGATGGTACAATGTCAAGGATGTGGTGATGATTTTCAGTTTATAATGTTAGTTATAACATGATAGCTTTCTAAGCATAGCTTAGATGTGGCACAAGGCCAAAAGTATGGGACACCCAGTGAGGATCGAACTCACTATTCAGTCGTAATTGATCTAGCACGACAAGCTTGCTAACCATTACACCATGTTGAAGTGCCCCAAGGCCAAAAGTATAGGACACCCAAAGAGGATTGAATTCACTATTCAGTATATATATATATATATATATATATATATATATATATATACACCTGTAACTTCCATTACACCCTTTAAAATAGCCATACAGTGACTGATGAAAATCAAATTTGGAGAAGGGCAAACAGGTAAAGTGGTAAAAAAAGTACAGTTGGTTTTACTAGAGTGTGTAAAAACTGCAAAGTAGGGTTTTTGTCAAAGTATTTTCCCAAACAAATCAGCTTGTTCAAATTTCATTGATTGGTTTGCAAATTTGAACAAAATGTAGAGTTTGAAAATCTCAACAAAAATATTAGCAATAACTTCAACAATACTAAATACTGTAAGGATTTCAACACATGTTAGCATGTTGCAAAAAAATTCTAGTTTTTAAAATATTAAAAAGAAAGTGAATCATGTGTTGTGGTGTGCTATCTTACTTATTATAAAACGCAGATTGTGTGTGTGTGTGTGTGTGTGTGTGTGTGTGTGTGTGTGTGTGTCTGTAACGTTTATATATTGGATCGAATTTCCTACATTTTTCAACCGATTTCAACAAAACTTCACAGGACTACATAAAATTACCTTGTGGTGGTTCTAACAGCGCCAAAAATGGGAAAAATATAATTGTTTTTGCACAAAATCAATTTGAAAACACGATTAAGAGACATCGTGAAAATGGAAGGGGGACAACTCACATCGGGTTGTTTGTGTGTGTGGGTTCCTTTAAATATGGGAGCAGATTTCCTATATTTTTCAGCCGATAAAACAAAACAATTATTTATAATAAAATTCTATTCAATTGGGAGACTCATAATGATTGAAAACAATATTTTTGTTTGAGTTTGGGTTTGACCAATTCGTAAAAAAAAAAAACTAATTAAGACATGTGTGTCCATCAACCTTAAACAATAATCTAACGATCTCTACTGATTGTACGAATACAAACATCAGATAAATTCTTTATCTTTAGGGAAAGATAATGAAACCTAAACATACACAAGTCCTAACTAAAAATAATAACCGAAACAGGAAACTACTTTAAATACACATGGTGTTCAATTTTTTTACTGTATTCAATAAGTAAAAATCATAAATTGTAAAAGATTATTATTACAGAAAGGCTACTAAATGAATAAGATTTGTTAGATCATAATTAATAAACCCAAATAAAGTTAATATTTTTGTATTAGAAACGAGTGGAAAATATATTCAAATCAGAATTCTAATTATGAATCACCACAAGCAAAATATGCAATTTTTTTTTTTTACTGTATTCAATAAGTAAAAATCATAAATTGTAAAACTAAAAGATTACAGAAAGGCTACCTACATTTTTTCAACTGATTTCAACAAAACTTCACTTTTTTTTTTTTTTATATGTAGTGTTTCTTATTGTCTTGCACACTTTTTTTTTTTATTTTTACATTCAGAATGCTTTAAAAATTCCATTTACAAGACAATTGTTTATAATAAAATTCTATTCAATCAATAGAGACTCATAATGATTGAAAACAATGTTTTTGTTTGAGTTTGGGTTTGACCAATTCGTAATAAAAAAAAACTAATTAAGACATGCATGTCCATCAACCTTAAACAATAATCTTTGTCAATTTTATTTTTCAGTCTTTATGATGGTGGATACTTGATCTATCTCTTACTGTTATATCCTCGGGCAACGCCGGGCTCTACTGCTAGTAATCTATAAATGTATTTTTTGGGATAGAATAAAGTTTAAACAAAAGCTAGAAATAAATCACTGAATGAATCAATAGAAAAAAAAAATTTATAGTATTAATCATCAAATTTGCTACAACACAAAGTCTTGATTACAAAAACCATTTTAATTGCCAATCTAAGTGATACAAATAGTAATAAAAAAAAAATAGCATTAAATTCCCCCCCCCCCCCGGGGATAGCTTCCTTTCCTGCTATGAAATATACATTCCAGATTTACCTCCTCCACCAGCTTACAAGAGGTAATAAATGGTAGATGGAGATGGAAAGGATCTGTCTTTCAAATGAGAAAAAAAAGGCAACTTGCCTTGAGTTTTAGATGTTTAATTTGGCTGCTTTCCTATCAGAGTGCTATACTGGATCCTTCAGAATATCTCAAAGATGTGGAGGGAGGCTAATTTCCAGGACTGGTACTATGAAAATCAGTAATACGAAAGAGGAGATATTCCATGATAATGAATGCTTCTTTTATATATAGTATACCAAATGATCATGATCAAGGCATCTAGCAATTGATTAAAGAGAGATGAACTTGTCTTTTCCAATGATATCAGTGCTTAGGATTTGAAGCAACCACAGTTTATATGTGCCAGTATAAAAACCCTCCTGCAAAAATATCTCCCAAAATATCTAACTACTCTTGTAAAGAAAGAAAATTAACTTTTTCCATTCTTCCCCACCATTTTTAGACTTCTAAATTCTTCAGTTTTCTTGATAATCTATCACTGGTCATGTGCAACAGGTGCCAATAGCTAAGATTATCCGTTATCTCGGACCTTTATCTTCTCATTTATCCATTTTAATTTTCATTGCCCAACCATAATTTTACCTAAATTTTATACAAACAGATTAGTTAGTGGCAATAAAGCCACTAAGACACAAAGGATTACTAAATCTAAGAGAATTAGAAAAATAAAACACTATTAAGGAGAGAGAACAATAAAAGAATAAGAATTTAGAAGACAGAAGATAATGATCAATATTGCATTTAAATTTTTGAAGATCAAATTTGACTGGAAAACTATGCTGATAGAAGGAAAAAAAAAGAAAAAAAAAGGGTTCCTCAGGTGATTAAAAGAGTACAGTTTTGTTTTGGAGACATTAAAATTAACAAGCTATTTCTTAACCCAATAAACAACAGATTGCAGGTCAATTTTTAGATAAGCTGCCGTTTGATCTTATTGAAGAAATCAGACAAAAGGTTATAATTTCGTTGTTTTCTATTTTAGGACTAAAGAAATTAGGTTTAAATATTAAATCATTAATTTTATTTGCTATAGGCATGAAATGCTGGGAAATCAGGATTCACAGATTTGAAAGGCTTCTGCCAATAAAGCATATCAAACAGCAAGTTAGGCACTTTTTGCAGTGGCCATTTTGAGTTGCTACCAGTTAATGTTACAATTTCAACAGGCAGTTGGAGGAACAGTTATAAGCAGTTACAACATTAAACACTACTTTAAAGAAAAAGATGTTCATTTTGATCAGTTGCAAAGGTGTGATGTTCCCCTCATGGCAATGCATGTAAGACACTAAAAGGCACTAGAATGCCAAGGGCTAGTGGGAGTGAAAGAAACAGAGAGAACAATAAATAAACAGAAGTTAAGGATACAGACGATGAGCATTACATTTGAATATAAATTGAAGGTGGTAGTTGACAGGAACGTGATGTCAGAATAGTGTTCCACGAGAAGTGACTGATAAGAAACTATTAGCACAAAACTTTTTGCTACATCTAGCTAGTTCCATGGAAAAATGATAGGACTTCTTTTTCTTCTACTTCTTTTCTTGTTTTTTCTTCATCTTCTTTTTCGCTTTCTTTTTTCTTCTTTTTCTCCTTCTTTATCTTTTTCTTCTATTTCTTCAACTCCACTAGGAAAATATTCCACACTTTTTTGTTGCTCAAAATTTGCTCCATCTGATTACCACCTATTCTGAAGTCTACAGAATTATCTAGATAGACTAATTTTTAAAATACTTAAGACACAGAAACTACCTTCTCTTCTTTCAAACTAAAAACTTACAAAAATGGTAAAGCTTGTAAATTAGTGGAAGGAAGTTATTGATGAGACTATGTTAATAAATAAATTTAATTAAACAGGAATGTTTTATTTTTTGAGCGTTCCCTAAATTCAGACATTACTTATGTCCGGATTATATCTATCACAGACAACTGGGAGGTGGAGATAAGGTTACCATTATAGGTATCAGCATGAAAAATGGAATGAGGACATTGAGTTCAAACTCAGGCTGTTTACATTCATCTCATTGAAATGCTCTTAGCAAAGACAGGAATCCATATCTACCTGCATATTGTACCACTGCCAGATATCTAAACAAAATATCTCATTACTAACAATCTATAATAGATAAAAGAGTGAGTGAATGAACACTTTGATAAACCATTCTCCTACAACCACTATCTTACCTATATAGTAAGTAATAGCCATTACTCCTTAAGAGGGACCATATACACACATTGGCCTACTTGGCGTTGAAGTAAACAGTCTGGATTGCAAATTCTGATTTTTATAGCAGGGGTAGGACACCCACCAGAGAGGGAAAAGTAAAGAGAGAGGGAAAAGTAAAGAGAGAGGGAAAAGTAAAGAGAGAGGGAAAAGTAAAGAGAGAGGGAAAAGTAAAGAGAGAGGGAAAAGTAAAGAGAGAGATAGATATCTATTTGAAAAAATTTTGTATGCATATATATCCATCTTCTTCCAAATGCCTGTATCTAGCCAAATGAAAATTGTTAGCCATGTGCGACTTTTCATTAGGACTCTGCTGATGCACATTACTATTTATACATTCATTGCTTCAAAGTCAAAACTGCAATTAGAAATAATGTTGGCAAAAGGAATTGTTCATTTCTACTTTCTTCCATCTTAGCTAACAGACAAGAGAGGAACATGGGAGATTGAAAAGTGTAAGTCATTAAAAGTAATGTAGGTCAAAGGAACTTCCTTTTTTGTCTACTTCCATACTGGGGTAAAAAAATAAAAAAAAATAAATAAAAAGGTACCAGTTATATAACACCATTCTGTTTGCCAAATATAAATTTTGATTCTTGAAAATCTATCATTGCAGTATTGACTGGTTCACATTTGACCTTAAATTTATGAATATCTTTTAAAATCACATACCATTGTTTGCTTTAGTTCAATTTGATCTTGAATTTACAATTGACAAGAAAACAAATTTATTACATGTAAGGGTTTACTCAATTCTCAAAAAATTAGGTACCTCCAATAATTCACTAAAAAAACAGTATAGCATGATGATAAAAGGTCCCAAACTTAATAAAAACAAAATTTTAACGTCAAAATGTTTATGTTATTATTAAGAGGAAAGAACAAAGTATTTTTTAATTTTTTTTTTTTTTTATTTTTTCCACATTTCTAACATGTGCTGAATTTGGGTAAAAAAAAAATCTCTTTTTTTTTTTTTTGTCAACTTTGTAAGACTTGTGGTAATGAACATTTTTAGTGTAGCAGTTTCCAGTGAAAACACATTAATTTGAAAATTCTAGCAAAATGAAATAATTGTCTGATTTTAATGAAACTTTCAGGACTTATTAAAAAATGAATGAATCTATTTTTGAAATTTTTATTTTTAGAAAATTTTGGTAAAATTTTTTTTATTTTATTTTTATTTTTACATCTGTTATCCACCTGTAGCTTAGTTTCATGAAATTTTCTAGAATTTCAAAGAGTACAAAAATTATTTTATATTACCTATAAGCAGAACTCCTGAAGAAAGTATATCAATTTTTTTTTCACAACTACTCCCAACTTTTTAAAAATCTGCTCCAAATTGTAAAATAAAAACTGTAATAAAACTAAAACTATCTAATTAGATAGGCTTTTATTTGCTTTTATAAATAATATACGTTAAGGACATTATTGCCTGAAGAAAAAAATTTTTTTTGATAAATAATGAATTTTTTCAAGAATTGTTTTCACTTTAAATTTAAAAATGTTTTAAAATTCTTCCAAACAGAGTAGGAGGTAAGTTATGAAGTTATTAATTGAAGACTATATTTACTAAGCAAAAATTAAAATTTTAATACAAATCTTACTCCCAAAACTTTTTACCATAATTTAAGATATTTTTTTTGTGCATCAAAATGTTATATTTTTTTTAGTATGGTGTATCATAAGTGGTATTATGGTTAAAAAGGTCATGTGTTTCAAAGTTTGTTCCCTTTAGAGAAAACTCCTTGACATAAAGGTTTTCAGCTACAGGCAATATTTTCATTTCACTTCTGTGTTTCATTGTCCCTACATTTCAACAGGCTTTAAATCTTGAAGCGATGATTTCTAATGATCGTTTTCTTATTTCACTAAATATTTTTAATTTTGCTATGTATTCATCTTACTTTATATAGTGTGTGTCATGCATAATTTGTTTTATTTATTAGTTTTTTTTTTTACTTAGTTAAGAAAAATAATTTAATTTGTTTTTATTTTTTTTAAAGTTTCTTTTCTTTTTTTGCGAGTAACTGCTAAATAACAATTCATAACCATCAAAGTATAGCAATTAATAATAAAGAATAAAATATATTATCTCAGTTAAAAATTTAATAACTGAGAGGAAGTTAATAATTTAATTTTTAATTTAATAACTTAGTGAGATAGTTAATTATTAATATAATAACTTATTAATTATTATTAAATTAAAAATGTAATAACTTAATGCAATATTAATAAAATTATTTATCATTATCTTAGCTATCAAATAATGAAATACCATTATAGAGATATTTCAAAAATGTAAGAAATTTTTTATAGTATTTTAAATTAAGAAACAAAAAAAAAAAACATTCTTAGAATTCATAAATTTATATCAATTCTGGTGCACAATACTAAACCTGTTAACACATTCACCCATCAACTTATTGATGGAGATATGAAAATAACAAAATCCCAAAGTCAAGAAATGTTTGTCTAGAAAATTTTATGCTTTAAGTAAGTGATATTTGTTTCAGAACAGATTAATTTAACTTTAAATTTGCTAATTTTACAAAAGTAACATTTCAGAAATGTACATTTTATTTTAGCAGGATTTTCAAAACCAAAAAATAAATTTTGTTTACATTTCTCTAAAAAAGTTAAAAATGGTCATTTCGATTGGTTTTTCAGAAGAATTGACTAAAAATCATTCAAATTTCTATTTGAGATATTCCACAGTATTTTTTTTTCTGGAATTAGAAAATTTAATCCTTTAGCTTTCAATTGAAGCTGGGGGAAAGCTTCAAAAATGACTTTTCCTTTGTGAAAAATACATTTAAACCTTAGATATACAAATTTTTGAAGGTACCTACATAAAATGTATATCATTAGAAAGAATTGGAAAATTCAAATTAGGTACTTCCACTGATTTGCTAAAAAATTAGCCTACATGATGAAAATATGCCCCAAACTTAATAAAAACAAAGTTTTATCATCAAAATCTTTATTATTAAGAGGAAAGACCAAAGGATTTTTTGATTACTTAATTTTTTTTTTATCTTTTAGAATGTTCAAAATTTTGGTTAAAAATCTTGTTTTTCTTGCACCAGTGGGTGATACCAAAATTAATAGAGGAAATTGTAGCATCTTTTTTATAGTGAAAAACACAATGATTTGGAAATTCTTGCAAAAATAAACAAAATTGTTGGATTTTAATTAAAATTTCAGAACTTATTCACAAATGAATTATTTTTTTAGAAACGTTTGTTTTGTTTTATTTTTTTAAAGAAAATTTTAGTAAAAATATATTTGTTATTTTTACATCTGTTACCCCCACCCTACTTATTTAATTTTAAGAAATTAGATTTTGTCCCAATTAATATTTATATTAGTTAAAAGCAGAACTCCTTGGAGAATTTAAATTACCAATCTTTTTTTTTTTTTTTTGTAAAACAAAAATACTAATTACCGAAAATTGATTATGAATAGTAAAATAAAATATGCAATAAAACTAAGACATTATTTAATTAGAAAAGCTTTTATTTGCTTTCATGAATAAGATATATTATGCACGCTATCATAAGAAAAAATTTTTTTTATGAATAATCAATTTTTACCAAAAATTGTTTTCATTTTTTTAACATTATAATTAGAATAATTTATAAAGTTTCAAATCTTTTAAATTTCTGTGTTACCTTGTCTCTATTAGGTGATATTGTTATTAAGTAAAAACTATATTTACTATTAATAGATGAAAAAGCTTAGTGCAAATCATCAAACACCAATATTTTTTTAAAATTTTAAATTATTTTTGTATGTGCATAAATGTGCTGATTTTTGTCGATACAGATATGTATACGCATTATCAGAAAATAAGTGATAACTGTATTACATTTAAAGCCAAAGTATCTAAAATTCAGTAAAACATTAGATTAAAGAGAATACTTTCCTAATTTTTTAAGATTACAGAGTACTTAAAAATTATATAAAATATGCGTTCATGTTATATTCCTCAATTATTTTTTACAGATATCCACCATAGAAAAAAATTGTATAAACTTCCATCTGTTATTCAAGGTGTCATGTTAACACCTTAAATAAACAGCTACCGCAGTATTAAACAAATGCATTTCTGCAATATTTTTAACTTAAAGTAATATTTGTTTCAAATCAGATTAATTAAACTTTAAATCAGCTAATATTCCTTAAATAAAGTTTCAGAAAAGGATATTTTCTGAAGATTTTTTTTTAATAAAGAGAATTACATTTTGATGCAAAATGGCTAAAAATGGTTGCTAAAAATCAACAATTTCAAAACAACAAATTCAAGTCAATTTAAATTAGTTTTGAAATACAGTAAAGTATTTTGCTTATCGGAAATATTGAATGTAATCTATTAGCTTCAAATTAAAAACTAAAATAAAAGCTTCAAGAAAGATTTTTCATTTTTAAAAATTCCTTTTAAACTTAAGGTATTGCAAAGTCAGTTATGTGCCATGCGTGATACATGCTTAGGTGATCATGTATCTTTAGATACATGACTGACGAGGCAGATTTTTTTTTCCATGCAGTAGGTTTCCATTTCTATCTGCAGTAGACCAGTTGCCATCCAAGGCTATAGAACCCAGTCTGTCCTGCTATTTACCCATAATTTGGGGGAGAAGAAGAGGATTCATACCTTTCCCAAGGGTATTAGCAGGTAAGTGAATGTAATAGATTCAACTGGAATTCAAACTCAGCTCTCCGATTCCTCAATCCAAGCTGTTATCTATTACTCCACCATGCCTCCTATGAAGATACCTAATTTAAATCAATTTGTTTTAATAAAATTAGTCCAACAATGGTTAATTATTGATCTAAATCTGAAAATTTAAATCTGAATTGTAAACTAAAGCATTGGTTTCTTTAGCAATTATTTCTTAAAATATAATTTTACAGTAGTTAATATATTCATGGTAATTTTTAAAACCTGTTTTAATTTTTTTTTTTTTTTTAGATAAGCTTTATACTATTTTTTGCAATCAAACCAAAATTAAAACTTCATATTGAAATACATTTTTAAATTTTGACTTATATGCCCACCCAATTCCTATAAGAACAGTGGTCAAGGCAGTGGATGAACAGATACCAAAAGGTATGTCCCAATCAGAAGCAAGAAACAAATGACTGTGCAAGAGGACAGTATTTGCATTCAAAAATGTTATGGTCAATGAGCAACTCTTACAGGAACTTCAAGAGAACAATTATACAAAATAAATAATTTAAATCAATAAACTGTTATAGTTCAGAAAAAAGTATTTCATTATACTGCAGAATATTAAAATTACCACACAGACTGAAACTGGAAAATGTTCCTCAATAATGCTGCTGCCTCAAACAGGACAAGACAGGGTAAAATTCTTATGCCATATGTCATAAAGGCTACTATTCTCATGGGTGTGCCAAAAGAGAGGGTGCAATTATAGCTAGAATTTCAATCATACCAACAGATATGCCCTTTCAATTTCAGAATTTCTGTATGCTTTACAATGTCCATCAATAAATGCAAAAGGCAAACCATTTACAGTTTCTAGACTGTGCTTGAAGAATCCTGCTTTGCTTATTATGAACAATTTTATGTAAGAATTACAAACATCAAAAACTGGAAAAACCAAAAACATTCTCTTGAGGTGCTGACATAATAGATATGAATAGTATAATTCATGGATTTACTCATCTCACTGACATTTAATGCATTAGACACAGGACTGTTATACAAGTTTTTAAAACCATTCTATTTCTTAAATAAAAATTACTTTTCACAAAGATTCCAATAGCGTTTTATTCTGCCAAACAACAATTCTGAACCATTTATAGTTTGTGCAATGTTGGACATTCTTCTTGCGTCTTTCACTATAAACTTTTATGCATAAAACACCGGCCCCAAAATAGTTTCACATCATACAAGAGATTTTCCTAATTAATAATACCTAATAGTGACCAGTAAAGAATGCACATCCAGATTTATTAAAGATCAACCAAAAGTTTCAACCTGATAAACTTTCTAGTCCATTTGAGCAGATATAAATATGTCCATTTAATCAAGTCACTTTACCAGCTAAGGATGTTAAGTTTCAAGCTCTAAATTTATTTACCACAAATTACATAATGACACATAATCCCAAATTGTTTTTCATGGGTTGATTTTTAGTCTGAAGTTATCTTATTAGTAATAGGTAAGAAATCAAAAAATACAACTCTCAAGCCATGGCAATGTCAGCAATTTATTTATTTTTTTTTTTTTAGATTTTTAGAAAGAAAGAATCATGGGATATCAACAACTGGGCAATTTAATCACTTCAGATCAAAAAAATCTAAAAAAGATGAGCAACGTCCCTCCCCTTTGTTTTATTAAAAAGAAAATACCATATCTATCTATAATTTTAATCTGAGGAAAAGAAAAGCTAAATCATAAAATACAACAATACTTTTGGACAGGATTAGAGGTGGTTTATCCCTTGTTTAGGATTGGATTTCTAGTTCCTTCTAAAGTCTTTTCATTCTCATTCACTCCCAGTAACCCCTTGTGTCTTAGTGAGATTATCAACTTGCTTGAGGTGAATTGATTAACAAAAACAAAATACATTGCTGGAACGAACTGAACTGGTTGGTATAATAGCTACTGGTTTCTGTTCATCTTATTCTGTGATTAAAAAGAAAAAAAGACTCCTTTCTTTCTTCAAATGAACTATAGAATGGACAATCCAAAAGTTTGTGCTAATAACAGTAACACAAAGAACGAGTTTAATGGTTCAAATAAATTTTGAAATCAACTGTTATTTGCATATATTGGACATAATAAAATATAATGCCTCTCACTGACTTTTTTTTTTGTTTTTTAAGGCTTAATGTTTTCATCATTATAATTTAATTATGTTAGACTAATTTCTTCATCTTTGAATTGTTATACTCTCTATACTTCATCAAGTGTCTTATATTTTTTAATATTGAACCATGCTCTGAAAGTACATCAACTTCCCCTCTTATAGATATTGCACAGTTCCTGTTCTTGCGTGCTTTTCAAATCATCTTATCCTGGAGGGTCACAGGTTCAATATATTGGTCAGGAGAAGACAGTTCCAAGATTATGCAAACACAAGTACCAGATGTTACATGCATTAGAGAAGAAATTAATGAACCCTCAGAACAAGGTTCAACACATATATATATATATATATATATATATATATATATATATAAAAACAACAACAACAACAACTGACATTCAAGGAATGGTGGAGGAGGGTACATCAACTGAAATGTTATAAAAGAAAAAAAAAAAAAAAGATGAAGAAATTAGTCAGAACTAACCAAAGAGCAATAACGATAATTACAATTAGGCTAGAATTATAGAAAAAAAAAGAAAAAGTATTTTCTTACAACTCTTTTGGAAATTGGTCTAAGTAACAGCTTTGAACTTTATTTACATTATTCAGACTATTGTCCTCATCTTTGGTGCCATATTTATTACAACATTTTGGCCGTTGTACGCTCCGGCCTTCTTCAGGTGGTTGGAATGTCGAACTGAACCCTTTATTTTGCTCACTGGGGTAGACTGTTCTAGTTCCACGTGCCATGTTTAATAGATGTCAGTTATCAGTTATCTCCTGTTAATTTCTCTCTGAAAGTTCTCCACCACCTTAACCAGATATTGAACTCACACTCTTTAAGTCCTGTCACTGGATCTAACTAACGACTTTATCCACTGTGCTATGTGTCCTCAATGGTACATTTTAATGTTATTACATAACATTAAAATGTACCATTTTTTGGCCAGAAGACATGAACATATAAAATAAAAGGAATGTTATTTATATTCTTCACTAATTCTTTCGTAAAATAGTGTGGATTAAGTAAGAATGAAAAAAAAATACCAACTTGATTCTTTCACCATTGCTTCATTTATTCCTAATTTTTTCCTAGGGTCAACCCTATACATCTCCATAAACTGTGCCTCTCACTATAACCATCCATCTTTAAAAAAAGTATATCTTTATCAAATAAGTAAAATAATTCTATTTATTTATGTTTGTGTATACACACATCATATACTTTTTCACAATAATGTTCACTCTGTACAAGACCCAAGAGTCACTCAGGGTAGAGGGTTACAGAGTAAGAGGCACCACCCCAAGGAAGATGATAATGCAACCAAGGCATAAGGGGCTACCAGAAATAAACAGAGAAGGAAAAGAAAACCCAATCCTAAACAGTAAGCAAAGGATAAAACTCAACTCTTGTTCAAAAGACAACGGACAAGTGTGAAGCAGACGATAAGTTCACCTATCTACTCCTATTGAGAAAAGAAAGAGTAATTCAATAGTAAATCAAAGTTTAGAGTTTTAGGCAGAGACATTAGAAGTTATAGAGTTGAAGTGATAGTTTGTATCAGAAGTTCAAGTTGAGAGACTTGCAGAAAAGCCTAAACTAGCCATTCATATATAGATTGATTGATTTGTTTTTTTTTACAGCTTTTCAGCCCCTTTTAGGGTTATTTAAAGTTGAAATATATTTTGGATTGTAAGAAATTTTTGAGAGAGAGAAAATTGTATTAACAGTTTTTTTGAGAATGATTATTCCAGATACAATTCCTATTATTAAACCCATAGCTGGAGAAAAGAGATGGGTTCATAACTTTCCCGTTGTTATTTGTGTGTAAGTGAATGTAATAAAACCAGTCTGGAATTCAGACTCAGCTTTGCCATTTCTTATTTCAAGCCACAATCCATTACATCACCTGAACATCCTTTATATATAGATTTAAACATTTCCGACTTTATCCTTTGATGTCTGTCAGATGAGTGAGTTAGGAAAGGCAAACATAGCAACAAATAAAAATGGCAGTTGACAAATTTGATTGTTAGAAAAAAAAAAAAAAAAAAAAAAAAAAAAAAAATTTCTATTTCAAAAATCACGATTTCCATTTCAAGTAGGCCATTCCATTTTTCCATTTTCATGAAAAATAAGCCCCTCTACATATGCTCAAGCTCAGGTAAAAGCCTGTATTTCTAAGACAGAAAAGCTGGCCTTTTACACTTGGATCTTTCTACTTTTATCCTGTTGTATCAAGATGAATAAATATTAATTATATTTTCCAAGTTTGCTTCATGGCTGAGATAATATTTTCCATTTTTGTGTGAAAGAGGACAGTATTTGAATAAGAGGATTTTATGTACTGAAAAAATGTGCTAAAATTTTTTTGGCTTGATCCACTTTGCAAAATCTAATCAAGTATCCTGTACAATTACCAGAAATATTTTTGGAGAAGATTTTGGTTAGACCAAGAACTTTTCAACATCCTCACCATAAACCTGACTGTGAATTTGTAGACAAGATAGAAAGACCTAAGGTGGAGAAAAAAAAAGAAAAAAAAAAAAAGAAAAAGAAAAAAGAAAAAAAAGAAGCAAAACCAACATAGAATAGGGACTTATTTGAATTCCGGTGTTATTTAATTGCCTAAGCTATGATAAATATTGTAGAAGGAAAGCTTTGTCTCTGCAGGTTTCACATTTACACACTTCCTAAAGTTTAGAGTTTCATGAAAAGAAAAAAAGAACTCAAAATGAAAAAAAAAAGGAGAGGAATGAAATAAAAAAAAAAAAAAAAAAAAAAAAGTTTCAAAGAGGGAACAAAAAGTATTTGTCAAACATTAGTCATCTTGTCTGGCAATAGTCAAATATCAGTCATACTTGGAGCTGCCATGAAGAGGAGATAGTTGTGTGCCAGACCTTTTTGCTTGGCCAATGATCACATAAAAAGTTAACCCCTTACAATATTCCTATTCTAAATATTTTCTGTGGTAAGAAAGAAATATTTAAAAAAAAAAAAAAAAAAAGTAAAGAATATAATGAGAGATTAAAAAGATCATTTAATGACAAATTTCTCATTCTTTTAATGAAAGATCTTGACATTCATTTTCATTTAACCAACACATTTTAGTGGTTTTCTTTTATCCTTTAATTTCAGTACATTAATTCCTGATTATCAATCTTAATGAAAATTAAATGATTTTCTCTTTTACCTCGTAGAGGAAAAATAAATTCTTTAATAGATTTTAGATTTATTTGTCCATTTTCTAAAAATGAATTTTGATTACAGGGCTTCATTTTATTTTTACAAACTGCTTTTTCAAATTCACGGAGGAAGCAAATACATCTGGTTATACAACCAGCTGAAAAACCAATCCTTTTAAAAGTTTGAAATTGCATGTTCTGAATAATTTTTAAATTTATTTTTCGTTAGTGTGTTTATGTGTGTGTTGCCTTGGCCATAAATAAAAATTAAACCTTAGACCATTTTGAAGATATAAAAGAAACTTGAAATATAGCAAATTTAAACTGATTATTACTCTTAAACTAAAATCATACTTTTAGTTTTTTATTTAAACAGTATTTGTGAGTTTCTTGAAAAAAAAAAAAAAAAAAAAAATACTTCAGATTTTTAAAATAAAAAGCTAAAATAAACTTATTTATTTTTTTAAATCATGATTATTTTAACTCCTGGTATCTTGAGAGGAAATGTGTTGGATCATATGACTTTTGGGGCAATTTTTTTTTTTTTAAGAGATTTTAGAAACTGTTTTTGTTGATTTTCTTTTTTTTTTTTCCAGTCAACCTCAAGAATGTCTTTCTATAAAGAAAATTATATGATGTATATGACAAGATGATTATGTAAGCTAGGCTATTAGCTTATGTAATCATCTTGTCATGTAGTACTGTTAACTTAAAAACTTCATTGGTATTTTTCAAGGTTTTAGTCTCTGCAGTTGAAAGGAAACCATGTATTGTACTTCAATGTTTTGTTTTTCTGATTCCACGCCCTTCACATCATTGTGAAATGAAAATGATTATTTACAGATCAATGATTTATGTTGTATTTGACAGAAGATGAGTTATTAAAAAAATTTAAAATTTTCTCTAAGAGTATTTAAAACGCAATAAATTACGCAGTACTTATTTTGATTAACCACGTTACTTGGAATGATTACTTTGCTAATGTAAAAACAGTCTTAATTGGAAGCATAAGTGACAGATGGCTATAAAAAGTTACGGTAAAATTGCAGATAACGCTCCAGTCATAATTAAAAAAAAAAAAAAAAAAAAAAAAAAAGTCACTCCTAATGTAAAATCGCCTGATTATTTCAAAAATCGCATTAAAAATTGACAGAAACCTAAGAAATATAGACAATATTAGTTGGGTCCTTGTTACCCTTGATTACTGTGCGAAAGTTTACTGGCCTCCATTACAGACATTAAAAAATTAAGAAAAAAAAAAGTATCATTCCTGGTGTAAAAAAGCTTGATTATTCCAAAAGTAGCATTAAATTTGAGTGAAATCTACTGCTTCCTTAGGAGATTGTCAATCTTAGATGGGTCCCGGTTACCCTCGATTACTGCGCGAAAGTTTATCGATACACCAGGAGTAATTTTTTTTTTTTTTTTTTTAAATTTGTGACTGGGGGATTATCTGTAATTTTACTAAAGGTACTTTTGATTATTTGCGGCTCTCTAATTTGTTTAAATAATGTACTAACTCACTACTGTCTATTGTTTGCTTCACGTGGCAATAAAACGAACCAAAATAATCGTTTTAAAAAAACTTCTGAATATCTGTGCCGAAATAAAACAATAAGTATTATTAATCTTCTGAAACAAAACTTATCTCCAAAAAGTTTTTTTCAAGTCAAGATAGCCGAGTCATTCATTGCATGTCGAATTTTAAAAAAAATGCTCAACTTAAAAAAAAAAAAAAAAAAAAAAAGAATGAAAAGGATGTTTTCTTGAGAAGTTAGTTTTCTTGTACGATAACCAAGTGCAAGTGACATCATTTTTTTTTCTTCTTTAAATCAAGTTGAACTTTACTTTTTTATGGGAAAGAAAGAGCGATAGTACTTTAAGGCCGAGAAAATGTGTGGGTGTAAAAAGGTAAAAAAGGCAAACGTTAAGATGAAGGCGGCCAATGTGTGAGGCAAGAGGAAGAAGAAATAGTTAACATATTTCATATAACCACCAACTGGCCCACACCCCTTTAGTTCCCCCCACACTTGACTTTCACCCCGCCAGTGAGAAAGTCAAAGTCCCTAAAACCACCACTTAAAAAAATAAAAATAAATCAATTAATTAAAAAAAAATAAATAAATAAAAATGCATCGTACACCTAAGTAAACCACAAAAATGCCAAAAACTTCGCTTCGGGCAAAAAAGAGAACCAGGAAAAATTATGAAAGTGAAAATAAAGGAGTAAGAAAGAAAAAGTGTGAGAGAGAGAGTGAAAAAAACGTCTTTATTGGGTGAGCGGTCAGGCGGGGGAAGTCTCCACGTGACTGACGACTCCTCAGGCGTGGGTGTTGATGAGAAAGAGAGATTGAATAAATAAAAAATAGAAAAATAGGAGGAAGAATGTGTATTTCACACACGCACGCAAGCAATCCTTGATGTGAGAAGAACCAGCTCAGACTGTCTTTAACATCAACATATGAACTTTTTTTTTTCTAAACCACCAAAACCCCTCTAACCCTAACACCCAAGTAAGAAAAGAGAAAAAGAAAAAAAATAGAAAGAGACAATGATCGGATTTTTAATCGTAGGCTTTCACTTTCTAGTGTTCAAAGCGTGAGCAAAAACTACGATTCAAACGCTGATTTTCCAAACTGGCCGACTGGTTTATTAACTCCCACAACAAAGTGTAGGTGTAGGAGTAATAAAATATTCATTCATCATTTTTATTTAATTTCTATTATCAGCACCCACGCAAGGAGAAATCAGTCAGGTAGAGACACCCTCTGTTAGCCACTACATAGGAATAGGAAAAATAAACAAAGTATTTATTATGCTTTTTCCCAACCTTATTATCTCCGCATTCTTTTTATGAGAATAATATTTGGTGGAATCAATGAAGTAGAGAAACAAAAGAATAGAGTAAATACAATCAGAGAGAAATAGAGAAAACATAAGGAGAGGGACAAAAAAAGTGAAAAGCGAGAAAGAATACTATGTTGAAAGAAGAATCTAATAAAAAAAAAAAAAAAAAAAAAAAAAAAAGAAGTGGGAGACTATATCCACCACTGTAGGTAGGTAGGTAGGTAGGAAGGTAGAATGACCTCCTTGTAGTGTCAGTGTATGACCCCTCTGAGCAGTGGTAAAACCTCCACTCATTACTATTTAGAGCCTGTACAGAAGTCCTACCATATAAATTTCTAATGTTTTATCAGTTTTTAGGAAGTGGATCAGGTCAAGAATTTTTCAACTGACTTTTGACAAGATGTATAGCATCTTGTCAAAAGTCATATACATCTATAACAATTTTGCATTTATGCAGTATAAAACAGCAGGAAACAAAAGATAAACCTCTACTCCTATTCAAAATACTGGGGAGGAGTGCCTTTTGTCCAATTCACACTCCTTCTCTTGCATCTTAGTGATATTATCACCTTGCTTGGGGTGAATTGATTAAAAAAAAATGTATTCTTTTAAAATAAAGTACTAGTTTTCTATCATGTATTCTGTTTATAGTTTTCAAAAAGGTGCTGGAAACTTATATGTGTGTGTTACACACCACCAAATATAGTATATCATAAGAAACTTTTACTTGGACCAATCAAGATCTGCATGACTCCCAAGAGGTTTTCAGAATTGTTCAATTTTTTGTGTTCATCAGAAGAAAGTTGGTAACCAACTGCATACAAAAAAAAAAAAAAAACACACACACACACACACACACAGTGGAATTAAAAACAGCTTGCTACTAAAGAAATATTGTGCATATCAACAGGAATTGAACCTGTATACCTTTTACCACCAGGAAAACACTCCTTTAGCCAAAGCATGCTGCTACCAATTTAGACCCATGTGACTATATATGCATTGTGAGATACTTAAAAGCAGTCAAAAAAAAAAAAAAAAAAAAAAAAAAAAAAAACTGAATGAGTCTGACTAAGTTATAACTATAGATGATATACCAGTCCCTGTAAGCACACCGGACCTGATGGTGGATTTCCCTATAAGGACACAGAAGACATTTTCTTTATCAAGACTCTCAGATGCACAGGCTGGTAGATGTAAATTTACACTGTTTAAGAACTAAGAAATCTATCTACTCAAACATATATGATCCACCAAATATAACATTTAAAATAATAAATACATAGAATTGACTCCATTGATAAAATTATTATTAGTCCAAAGTTCCTTCTATGGCCAAAATGTGTTATTTTGAAGTTTTTTCCCACCATTTTGCCATTTGATTAACCACTAATAAGCTAAGTGTATTTTGTGAATTTTTTTTTTGTCTGTAACTGCAATAATAGCAATACCAGGTGACAGTGTCTATTATGACCATGGCATAAAGAATTCCAAATTCTTTACAAAGCCAGATGAAAAGATTAACTCAATAAACTAGAAAAGTAAAACACTGGAAAAAAAAAAAAAATTTTGATGACAATTTTTTAAGGCATTAATTAGCAAATAAATAATTGACTTACTTTAGTAGTTTTATTTTTGCTTCCCCTTGGACGTCCCCGAGGTCTTTTGGGTTTCGGTTCTTCTGGCTTTAAAACAAAAACAATACAAACATGAAAGTCTTAAATATTAACTTATTGTTCAATAATTACTATATTGTTGCATTTTTAAGCTATAAATAATAGTTTAACTTTTAATAACATTTTAAATAACAAACAGCAATTAACATGCAATCAATACATATATGTATTCAGGGGGTCATTCCACTGCAAACCAGCCAATGGCAACAGCTGAATATTGACAGGTATTCCTTGATTAAATTTATTGATAAATTCCAAATATTAAATCTGTATATTTAATAGTTTTAAAATCAGAGCATCTTTAAATTTCACTGCATTTTCTGCATTCTGTTAAATAAGGTTTTTAATAAATTTCTGACATTCATAGATCCAAAGATATTGCATGTACAAAGTTTTAAACTTGGTAACAATAGTTAATATTTACTGTAGCTTAGGTCTGTCTTTATGTACCCATATATTTTTATAAGAATCTGAAAATGGCCGAAATGCCAAAAGACGATGTCCACTTTGAGAGCTTCTTATTTACAATGTATGTCAGATACAAAATATAAATTAGTTTTACTGTCGTTTATAACTCTATAGATTATTTCTATGCAGTACCATATTCATTCTGATTATAGGAATGTCATTTATTACTATTTGAAAATCCCATGATTTCTTTCTTAAAAAAAAAAAAACTCCTTAAAATTGCCTATTCTAATGATATCAGTAGATCAGTTAGACAGTTTAATTTTTTTTTTTTTTTAAATCTTTTACCACTTATTTTTATACATCTGAAGACTATGTGACAGAAGTTTCATTTTGTGAATAAAATTCAATCTGGGATAATACATTTTTCTAGAACAACTTGTCATGCCAATGATATATGTTGTACTGGCACCCAGTATTCATTGTTCCAATAATTTGCTGGCCATGACAGTAAATTTATTTTAGACATTTTTATGAATGTAATAAGGACGTTAGAATGTTCATTTAAAACAGTCTTCAATATTTCCCATATAGCATTTTGCATCATAAACGCATGCTTCATATTTGCCTGGCTGAATGCCTTCCCAGTCTTCAGTAATTGGATCTTCAGTCTCAGGACCTAAATTAACAACAGAGTACATTTTATCAATGAGAAACCTTCTCATTTTGATCCTATTTCTTGAACGGGAAATGAAAATGTGATGTTTTATAGGTAACAAGCTGTTCAGCCAATTTAAATTTAATATATTTTTTTTTTTGTATTTCATCTTCTATTACAAAGAAAAATTTAATACCACATGTGTTATCTTTTACCCAGGTATACATATCACATGAGGCTTGCTCAAGTTACTAACCTTTTAACAGTTTCACCCACACAATCACAGGAGCTCTTCCTGTGGCTAGTAACAAAAAATGTGCCACTCTGCAAACAGACCAAGATCATCATAATGGTTGTAAAGGTTAACAAGTTTTGAGATTTTTATATTGGCTTACATCACTAAATTCCTTTCCTCAGGTTTACATACTTTACTTTTACAAAAGTCAACACTTGAGTAATGAATGCATGAACTGCCACATTTTACAAATGATAAAGCATTACTTTCCATTTTGGTGACCTGCCAGGAACTGAGGATGTGAAATATAAAGTTCTCATTTATAGATTTCTTTAATTCTACTGAGTCAAGTCTTAAATGGAATAAAACATCAATGAAACTTTGGAATTACAAAAAGGTCCATATACTTAGCCCTTTGAATTCCTAACAAGACTCAACTGAGGGGAATCAATTAAGCAGAAAAACCACTGACATGAAGGTGTGAAAATTTCAACATTAATATCAATAAGGAATTTAAAGAAAGCATACTAAAGGAGTGGCCTATATAACAGTTAACATGGAGGTGTGAAAGGTTTCAGTGGGTTTTTTTTCTTGTTTTTTTTTCTTAAGGAGGTTAAGATTTATCATTTATTGGTGGATAAGAAAAATAATTTCTTCAGAAAATGGTGAGTATTTGGGTTTGTTTTTACTCTGAACTACCTTATTTAAAACATTTTTTTAAAAATCTTACTGCTTTCAATGATCATGTAAAAATCTATATTTTGCTGAATAAGTATGATGTATCTTTTTAGCAGTAGAAAAACTTCCAATGCTTTTTACACCCAGATATATTTTACACAAAAGGATACATGTAATTTTTAATTTTTTTTTTTTAAATGATAAATTACAGAATCAAGATATTAGCAATTTTGAATAAATTGCAATATTAAAAGTCACGAGTTAAAATGTTGACTTATCAGGGAAAATATTGACCATTATCTCTAAAGGTAAATATTTGTTTATTTCTTTTAAAAATAATCTTCATGTGAATTTTACCTTACTAACGATCCCAATTTGTGCATATACTTGAGTAAAATTATGATGCATTTCCACTATTTTGACTTCATGTATCTAAAATTAAAAAAATCTAATCCAATGGAATTCATATTTTAATATTTTTGGTTTAGTTTTTTTTGTTCACTTAAAGTTGTAGAGCAACTGAAAAACCATTTTTAAGAGCCCATAGCATATAAACTCTTTGGAATAAAGGTAAGATGTTTATTTAAATAGGAAATTATATAGGTACCAATTTTCAGCTTCATATTTTCTTAAGTATCAAATTTATAAAATGTCAAAATCATGATTTTGACATAAGTTTTTCTTGAAAAATGTTTTAACCATAGACAGAAATTTGTTCACAAAATGAAACTTGTCACATGGTGTTCAAATATGTAAATATATGTGGTAAAAATTTTCTTAAACTGCTTTGCTGATTTTATTAAAATATAGGCAATTTTAAGGATGTGTGTGTAAAAAAAAAAAAAAAAAAAAAAAATCTAAAAAGCATGTACAGATGTTAATATTTACTGTGAGTTACAAAAATAAATAGCTTAAGTGTGTCTTACATACTTTTATTTTTATAAGAACCTGAAAAATGGTTGAAATGCCACAATGCAAAAAGACACTCTCCAATTTGAGAGCTTCTCATTTACAAAATGTTAGATACAGAATGCAAATTAACTTTACTGTTATTTATGACCTAGTAGATTATTTTTATGCAGTGATCAAATTTAGTATCAGTGTTTGAAAATTACTCTTTCTTTTTTTTTTTCTTTCACATGCACATCCTTAAAATTGCCTATATTTTAATGACATCAGCAAACCAGTTAAGCAGTTTTGGATTTCTCAGTTTCACTTACTTCCCTTTAGTAACACAACTCTCCAAGTTTTTGTTCACAACACTTTGGATCAAGTCACTGAATTACTTCAATCAATACTTATCTACTGGGCTACGTGTCCTAAGTGAATGTATTGTTGGGACTTATAAACCTAATGTCTCAGTAACCAGAAAAGGCATGTCACATGGAACTAGAACAATCTACCCCGGTGACTTTTTCCTGTTCAAAAATCAAATACCAGCTTGAAATGAATAAGATTTCAAGATGTTGAGGAAATCTGAGAGAACATGACAAGACAACTGCTTGTTATCCCAAAAAAGCAGTTCCAGGAATGCTTCAATCAATGGAAATGACACTAGATAAAGTGTGTGGCTAAAGAAGGGGACTACTTCAAAGGAGGTTAAATACTGAATTGATATATATTGTAGTTTTCTTTTTATAGCTCCAGTCCCGATACTTTTTGATCGGGCCTCTTACTTACATGTAATTGCCACTTTGACAATTAAATCAATAAAGTTGATCATGGCCCAGTACATGGGGGTAACCTTTGCCATAAGATTTAGAAGCAATAATAATTTAATCAAATATTTCCAAAAGTACTGTGATCAAAGCTGCAAATCAAAATACTTTTGCATTGGATAGAGTTGAAATCATCAATAATTTTCCTGAATTTCTGAGAGGTGATGGTGTTCTTGGCTCTCGTTCTCATCTTTGCTGTTTTAAAAAAAAATATTTCAGCCAATGTAGCCTCTAGCCTTGCCTGTTGCATTTGATATTCTTCAGGAAAGTTTGAAATTTTGAACCTTGTCACTTAGTAGCAAAAGTTTTTTGTAACTTCACTTTGCTTTACAGATTGAAATATTCAAATTCTGAATAAACTCATGATAAATATTTCATTGAATAATTCACAAAACCAGTATAAGTTTTTCAAATTTTTTTTATTATAGATCACTCATGACAAGACTAAAGAGCCACTAATGGTAGAGTGAGTTACTGAATGTAAAAGGAGGTAGAAGGAAGTGAATATAAGCAGGATAGATAGTAATTGATCCTTGACTTGAAGAAGTTGATTCACAAAAAATTCGGCAAAACTTGGGCTTTAATGCTTGCAAAAAAGTGTCAAAAGGATGATTTTTCCCTTGACACTATTATTTTAACTACCTTCACTCCTCAGCAATGTTTATTTGTTTTAAAAAGTGATTATTAAAATTGTAATAAAACTTAAACCCTAATTTACAGCATTCTAAAAACTAATACAATTGTATTAAAAAAGCTAATGCATTATTTACCATTTACCAGTATATAAAAATAAAATTGGAAAACAATTTTTTATACAAACTTATAAAAATTTACTAGATTATAAAAATGTGAACAAACTATAACAAAATCCTTATTATTTACCATTTTATAAAGTTTGAAACAATTAGCTATGTTTTGTAAATCATTCCAATAAACAATCTAATAAATAGTTTCTATATTATTGTTTTCTCAAGAACAAAAGAAAATGTATAACTTCACTTTCATGTTCAGGCTTTACTAAAATTCTAATCATCGCTTTTTAAAACAAACATTACTGAGGAGTGAAGGTATTTATAATAATAGCGGTGTCTTTGACACTGATTTTTGCAGGCATTAAGGTCCAGGATTGCCAAACATTCCCTGTTGGTTTTATCACAATATTTTGGCCAATGCATTCTTTGGTTTTCCTCAAGTTTGTATTCTATTGGAAAGTATAAGAGGTTCTTGCTATAGATAAGTTTAGAATTGAATATCAGTTTCTTGCAGCAACATCTAAATTTCAAATTCACTCCAGTTAAAATGAAAAAAAAATTTCACATATGAGAGAAATATACTCATATATGAGAGATGATATATGAACTCTATATGGTGGGTAATTGAATGACAAAATGTAAAACATCTCATGTGATGTGTTCTGCTCTTCAAAAGGACTTCTTCAGACTAAATAATGTTATTGATGAGATCATATACATGTAAAGGAAAGTAATAAAATACAAACATATGGTAGTTATAATTATACATTGAGAGAAACAATAAATATATATGTGTGTGTGTGTGTGTGTGTGTGTGTGATAACATTTTTCAGGAGAAACAGAAATTGGAAGATTGTATAGCACCAATGTCGAGTGCTCAGATTTCCCTATCAAAAAATATTAAATAAAAACACCATTAAAAATATTGGCTTTTAATTGGGCTGAATACAGAGTTAACTACATTTGAAAGACCAGTGGCATTAAATTTTGAATTTCAAGACCTTTCGATATTGGGGAATATTCTAAAAATAAACTGAGCTAAGTTAGGTTTACTAAAGAGAAGAATGTTAATTTAAATTTATTAGCAATGGGCTTTCAAATGTAGCTAAGTCCCTATTTTTTTTAATCATTTCACCCCCAAACAAGGCAATAAAGCCACTAAGACAAGGATTTACTGAGTGAGAGACAATATACAAAAAACACATTAAAGAGAGAAAACAATAAAGAACAGAAATTAAGATGACAGAAGATAATGATTGATCTTGCATTTAAATTTTTGAACATCAAAGTTGACTGGAAAGCAAGAAGTCAGAAGAGAGTTCCACAAGTGAGAAGTGCAAGTTGAAGAAACAGTTAGCATGGTTACATCTAACCATTTCAACTGTAAAATGATGAGACCTTGCTGCCAATCTAGTACTGCGCTTAAATTCATGAAGTCTAGATACTGTAGAGGAAAGGTCATCAGAACAATTAGAAAAAAGGCACAGGGAAGCTATGTCATAGCAGTGGAAAAAGGGACTTAAGTTGAGATGCCAAGTCAGGACCAATAACATTGCAGATTGTTTGGATTTTATCAAGAATCACTAAATACATAGCAGAAGCCCAAGATCAGATATGACATTAATTTAATTAGATATATAAAAAATTCTTTAAAAGGTAAAACTTGAATGGCTTAAAGATATAGGGAATTTAGTTGAAATCTGATCATACATTGTGTACACAACACAATTTTTAATATCATTTATTATAACTGCTAATACCCTAAAGTTAACATTTTTGTAAAACTGTAATAAGTTTTGATTATAAAACTCAAAGTTCATGTTTGATGGGATTTAATTTGGCAGTGTTAAAATATTCATCAATCTTTATACCTATTTATATTTGTACAAACAATTTTGCTTCTCAAATCACATCATCAAGATGTTACCAAAATGCTGTTATGTTACTATTTAGAGTGACCTTCACATTCAAAGGTCATTTGTTTCAAAGTTATTTAAACTGTTTTTTATCTTAATTATGATGAGTACATTCCATTTATCATTGGCTTTGTACTAAGGTATATAGAAGCATTCAAAAAGAGCATACACAAGTACAGTAGAATATAATGAGTGATAAATTCAAAAACAACAAGATGGTGAAATAATAATGAACCTGTTCAAAAATCTTTACCAGGTAATTGATACACTATTAAAATAAGGTAAAATTAAAACTTTTATACCTTTCCTAAAAAAAAAAAAAAAAAAAAAAAAATGTACCAAATTTTTACATAAAAGACTTGTGAGGAAAGACTCCCTCATTAAAGTACATTTAGCTTAAACAAACCAACTGTAAACATAAAATGAATTAGACAAAAAAAATGTCAGTAGTTAAGTTAGTTTTGTTTTTTTATAATTATTATTACTAATCTGAGTTTTTCTTATAAAGATCTGATGACATTTCAAATGATTTGTTCAGATTTTCAAAATAATAGTAGTGTGCAGCAGAAAAATCTCCCACATAAAGGTATGAAATTAACTAGATTAAGATAACATTGCCACTAATATCTTACCATTATGTAGGAGGTATTTCTGCTGTACACTGTATTATTAAAGATTTATGCAATTTTGTTATTGCTTATACATGACTCCATTGCTACATATTTTACAAAGTAGGTTTGGTGGAGTCAAATCTTTGACCATGAAAAGTTTTTCTGATTGAGCTGACTTTATAAATGAATCATGAACAATTTTAAAATCCTGAATTAATCATAATGTTCATGATTTGATATGTGTTTTGAATATTGCAATATGGCTCAGAATTTTCCTTACACTAAAGTATCAATGTTTTTCTTTTGCTTTGAGTCATTCTAAAGACCATGGCAAATTTCAGTGACATCCACATTCCTAATTCTGCTTCAGTTTCTTCATCTTTATTAATAAATGACTTAATTTCTTTCAATTTCTTATTTGTTAATACTTCCCTGTATCCTCCAGATTTTGCTTTCACTTCTTCATCAAGCATATTAACAAATCTCCTTCCATCAACTCCTCTTGCTGCATCAAAGATTTTCTTAATATCACCAATGATCTCAAGAGAGCTTTTAAAATCATTAATAACATCATGTCATATGTTCTTCCTGTAGGCATTTATAGTTTTTAGTTTTAATTCAGCCATTGTCACTTTGATTAATGTTATTACATCTACAATAGTAAATTTTTCAAGGACTAAGATTAGGGTCTACATCGGCTACTGTCCAAATGTAGTCACATACCCAAGTAGGCATAAGTGGTCTTGAAACAGTGGTCAAGAGGCTAAGCAGTGATCTATTTAGAGGCAAAAATACAACTTCAACATTTCTAATTTCATAACTGACTCAAGTACATTGTCTATTATTAAAGAGATTTCAAACTTACCAATTTTTTTTTTGACTTTTTGGAATAAGCTTTGTTGAAATTATTTAGTAAATAAAATTGTCATTATCCATTGTTCTTGATTATATAGTCAGAAGTCATAGTAGACTTTTTTGTTCCTCAGAGCATGAAAATGTAGCATTGCCACATAGTACAAGAGTTAATCTGCCTTTCAATGATTTCTTCTGTCTATTTTCACTTTTATGAATATAAGATCTAATGGACATAAAAAAGTCCATGATTTTCAGATTCTTTGGTCCTAATCTATGCCCAAATCATAACCATTTCTTATTTGCAAGAAATAGCTTGCTGTCACTAGTATCAGGATATTCTTTGCTAAAATCTTCATATAGGCTGAAGGATCTTTACATACAACATTGTCATCAATTGGAACACATTTTCTATCCAGACCTTCTACCCACAAATTTAAATCTTTTCCCTTTTTTACTCTATAATATTCATGCACCATGACCATGACTTTAGCTATTTATGGTGAAACACCTACACTGGCTTCTATTTTCCTTTCCTCCTTAATAATTTAATGAATCAAAGATTTTAACAAGATTTTTTTAAAAAACTTTTCTTTACTTATAAAATCAAGAATTTTTAATTTTTCACTTAAAAGTAACACTTTACTTCTCTTTACCATATCAGAATTGTTTACATCACTACTTTTGCACTTTGGTGCCTTTACTAATAAAATATCTCCTGTTATTAAGTTTAATTAAAGCAACATGAGCAATATGCAACCAATATATTGGGTTGAGATTTTACTCAACACTGTAAACCCATTGAATGACAGAGTGGATGCAACTTCCCATCACTAAAAATGTTTTACTTATGGTGCAAAAAAAATTAAAAAAAAAAAAAAAAAAAAAATCAGAAACAAAACATTTCAGAATTCAATGAATGAAACATTTTTAAAATTTATTTGTAAGCTTTTTCATTTATTATTAATGATTTATGTTTATGTCTCTTGTTTATATTTTGCAAAATGGATTTTATTTTATAGAGGTTTTGAACATGAAAGTTCTGTTGATTGGGTCAAACCAAAGTTCCATGAGCAGTGAGGTCTTACAGTATGGACAAAAGAGAGAGAATAAATATTGATATAACATTTATTTTCATCAGGCTCAAGATTAAAAATGGTAAGACGATGTATTTACAAATAAAAAAATCTCTACTTTGAAAATCAGCATTTAAAACTGTGACCTTTTACAAATAGACAACTGTCTCAGTCACAAAACATGCCTAATAAATATTGATACAATATTAAAAACCTTCTTCAAAGATTGTTTTATACCATTATTTATATGCAAGCCATATGAAAAAAATATTACTTTTAAGTTTATTCTTATTTTATGTCAATATTTCCCCTAAATGAAAAGTTTGTTCCAATTGAAAATAATATTGCAATAAAAGATTGAATGAAAGGAATCTAATGGCCAGAAATGTAAAAGAAAGGAAATGATGCCAAGTGAGACTGGTGGACAAGGCGTGAGCCATGAATGTCACACTGACCACTAGCTCCAAGTGGACATTGAAGAATGTTGTCTGCTGTCTGGTTAAACCTCAGAGAAAATACATGACCTGCAAGCTATTGTGGAGGCTGGCATTTGGGAAGATGAGAGCAGCTAGTTAATAGTTACAGTCCAGTAAAGTGCCAACAGTAATAATGCCTTGGGAACTGGACCAGAGGGTAAGAGCTAGGGTAGCTGAGAAAACAGAGACAAGAGATTGAGGAGATGTAGATCGAATAATTGAGGAAGGAGATTTCAAAATTAAGGGACACAGAAAAAAAAAGTTTGGAATTTGTAATGAAATTCTGATTCTTTTAAAAGAAAGTTTATACAACAAATAGAGAAAGTTGGTGGTGAGAAAAGAAAGAAAATGGAGAAAATTAAAGGGGAGAAAAAAAAAAGAGTGTGAAAGGAGGAGGAGAATGCAAGGCAAGAAAGAGTATAAAAATAAACAGGAAGGAAAGAGAGGAAAAGAGAGAGATGAAAAAAAAGAAAAGTGAAAACGTCGCTTTTCACTGAAAAGGTTGCAAGAAAGAAGAGACATGTACAGAGTGGGAAAATGGGGGAGAGAAAGAAAAGCAAATAATCTGGGACAAAAACAAATCAACATGAGTAAAATAAAAATATTAAAAATATTAATATTTTATTACATAAAATTTATAATAGAATAAAAACATTACTTTCAGATTGACGTTATGTTAGTTATTAAGTGTGAAATTTTTTCATGGTTTAATAAAAAAGTTTAAAAGATAAAAACTTTTGCTTGAAATTACAATTACCAAAATCAATATTCCGCCTTATGTCAAATTTATTTAATAATAAACATTTAAAATAGTACAAGTCTATAAGGAAAAAAAATTAATAATTTCAAAATTAAAAACCTACCTAGTTTTATTTTCATGAAATTATTTCCATTTTAGAATTTATTTACACATGTATTTATGTTTTTAAGTTTGGGGCACTTTTTCATCAGGGTATGCCACTTTTCAACGATTTAGTGGAAGTACCTAAATTTACGTTATTTTTTGAAGAAACAAAAATATTGCAATAACATTTTAAATTTCATTAATTATTTAAACTATTTCTACCGAATGAATATCGAATAAAAACAAAAAATATTAGCTTTGTTTTATAAATTTATACACACACAAGATAACACTGACTCATAAAAATTTCAAATAATGCTTAAAAAAAAATCTCAAGCAAGAGAAATGGTTCGTTTCAAATAACACCAAAATATATTTTTATTTTTTACTATTCCTTACAAAGCAATTATGTTCTTTCTAATCAACCATCCAGGTTTAAAAAAATATATAAAATTTTATCTAATGATTGTCACCAATCACATAAGAATTCAAAATTCTATTTAGTATTTTTGCTTTAGTTTATCGTTTTTATTTTAAAAATGATTCTTTTTTACCTAAGAAAAAAGAAACTTTGTGTACACCTTTCCTTCATAATGATTTTAATGCTAATAAATAAGTACATCGATTCATAGATTATTTCACAAAAAAGTTAATTTACTTATAAAAGAATTTAATTTTAAAACAAATAAATTAACATTTTTAAAACTGGTGGGGTACAAATATGAGAAATCGTACTTTGGGTGAGAGGACTTTCTTTGTGGTCACATGTAGTTTCCAATATTTTTTTGGTAGTGCCAACATGTTCAAACTTTGAGATATACATTTTCAAAGAAGAAATTAATCTAATTATTTAAAATAAATAAATATTATACAATGCATACAATCAACAAAATTTATCATACACTAATACTTAACGAGAAAGTTTAAGTGACAAAATGAGAGAAAAAAAAAACAAAAAGATCAAACTCAGAAATGCTTCAAGGAAGATAAAGTAGTAAGTAAATTAATCGTGTGTATCTATTTTCTTTAATAAAAAGAATAAAGTCACTTATGTGGGCGAATGAAGCTAGATAATAAACAATGTCAAACCAAACCAAATTAATTATAGAAAAAAATAAGACTTTTCTGAGTCTCCCACGAATGTTCTTTATTTTACCCCCAAGTAGGTCGACAGACCTCCAAGTAAGTAAATGCCACCCCCGCATTTTTTTTATTTTTTTTTACGGAAAGAAAGGTTACTTTTTTTTTTTCTAATTCTTTCTTTTTCCGTTCCTCTTCGTGTTGTAGTTAGTCATAGTCATATAGTATTTCTTAAACTAGCGAACATTTAATGAATATTTCTTAAACCATTACTAACAGAGAGAAAATTATTTTTTTTTTTTTTTTTTTTTTACAAATATTGGTCATTTTTTTTTTCCAGTCTGAACAAACAAGCTGGGCCGGTCATGGAACTCGTGATTTTTTAAATGTATATATATATATATATATATATATATATATATATTTTGTTCATACGTCAATTCTAAAAGACAAAGCAAAAAACAGGGATTTAGTTAGAGAGGTCGATGGGTCTTTCTTTGCACTTCATTTTTGCCTTTTCCCCTGAAAGTTTTTTTTTTTTTATAAAAGTAAAACCTGATCAAATTTCATAGTGAAACTAAGTAAAAATTCGTCTCAACTACAGATATTTGAAAAGTCTCATTCCAAATATTTATTTAAAAAAATGTTTACTTTAATTTTTTTTACATTATTTAATTAAATTAATATTTATCTATTGTTTTCTTTTAAAAATGGTCCGCTTATAACTTAAAAACTAAACATGTTTACAAAAGATTTAAAAAAAAAATGGGAAATTCTTACATTGAGATATCAAACTTTAGATTTTATCACTACTACTACTACTAAGTCGATAAAAGGAGGAGGAGGGGGAGGAGAAGAAGAAGGATGAGGATTTATTTTCATCAAAGAAAAAGAAAAATATTGATAACATTAGTAGTGACAGCCATTTTGAAATCGTCGTGGCTTTTTTTTTTTTTTTAACTCGTTGTCGCTCTTATTTAGATCGATATCTCTTTATTTCAGAAATAATTAGGAAAATATTTTTTTAGCATCAATTAACTGATGTTTAAGTTCTGCTATGAAATGATCGGGTTAAACAATGTTCGTTAAAAAAGGAAACTTTTTCTCCTCCCTAGAGTCTTCAAAAAAGTAAACAAACAAAACACGTGAGTTTTCGTTGTTTTATTTTGACACAAGAAGAAAAAAATTATTAAAGTTTTTTTAAAATTGTTCAAACATTTTAAAATTTTTTTATTGTACTTGATAAAATTCATCTTTAGTAAATTAAACGGATAAGTAATGAAGAAACAATGCTATTTTTAAGAAGCCGTTCACTCTTGAAATTAAAGTTTACTTTTTAAGTAAAAAAAAAGTAAACTTTATTTTTAATCGATAATGAACACTAGTTTACTGTTTACTTTTTCAACTTATTTTAAAGTTTTAATTAGCAAATTAAATTAACGGAAAAATAAGAAACAAGTAATTTATTAAAACAGTTTGAATAAAAAATAATTTCGAATATTATCGTACTTAACAAAAATGTCAAATTTATTTAAAAATATTGCATATTTTTCTTTTATTTTTACTCGTGTTGATTTTTTTAAAACTTATCAATTACTTTAACTTTTTAAAGAATTAATTAATTATATTATTAAAAACGTTTGTGAAGAATTTTTTTTTTTAAGCATTACTAATAAATTTCAGAATTACAGTTATTGAGTTTGTTCTATGCGGAGGTGATCAATAAATTTTGTTTTAGATTTATTATTTAAACACTTTCCATGTGTCCAGCCAACATTGACGACTGGATTTAGGTTTAGAGATCTAGTGTGCCTATTTCAAGAACTCTTAGTCTTAAAATAAAAACTGTCACGTCGCTGTAAAAGTTTCAATAGTTGCGACAAGCTGTTTTAACTTTTCAGTTGATTATTTCAATGTCTAGTTTTAAAATAAAATAATAAACAAACATTTGAACTATTTAAAAGTGCCCAATATAAAAAAGAAAAATAGAAACCAAAAATGCGAACAGTGGATTTATTTTAAACGTTAACTTAACACAGTTACAGATAAATCCTTGAAAAAAAAATCAGGACACATCGTCAACAAATTGAACAATGGAAATAACTAAGTTTTAAAAGAAAAAAATAGTTGATACAGCGTAAAAAGTAAATAAACATTCACGAAAACACTATTTGCTCTTTTAAAACTATACGAAGAAAAATACTAGTTTAATAAATATTTTTTTTTAACTAAGTAGTCCGATTGCTTTATTTGGCCAACTTGGTAAGAGAAAGTGAATGTCCTTTATTAAGAATTTACTTTACTTTTTCAAACTATTTTTCTGTCATTAATTAGTAGATGCAAGAGAGATAAAAGAAATATTATATTTTTTGTTAATCAAAGTTTTTAAAAAGTGTTAGGATAGAGAGCGAAAGTTTGCACAGAGATCGAACTTAGAACACCTCGATGATTCCAATCAAAGTTAATACTTCAATAACCATATCTCTTTCTTTCTTCCTCCTCCTCTCCAGGAAAAAACAAGGAACAATTGCTTAGTCTTAGAGAGGTGTTGTTCAAAGGGAAAATGCATATCACTCAATTAATCGAGGTTTAGTTTGTAAAGGAAAAATAGACAAAGTAAAGAGAAAAATTTTGTCAACAAATATCGGAAATGAGAGAAGAGTATTAAAAAAATGTATGTCCAACCTGGTCTGGTTTAGGCTTCCGAGGACGTCCTCTTTTCCTTTTTTCTGGCTGGTGTCCACCACTGCTGGCCTGCTGCCCTTCTTCCATGTCTGCCATCTTGTTGGCCTCTGTCGCTTGATAGGCAAACCCCCACGCACCTTGCCTGCCTTGCCCTTCCGACAACCCCAAACAACACGACCAAAACCGCTTTTTGCTTTCTCTCTCTTAATATTCGAAAGAAGAAGAAATCAAGAAGGGCCTCACTACGTCTTTCTTCTTCCTCCTTCACACAGATTCACTTTCCTCCTCCCCTTAATCTTCTTCAGGCCCCTTCCGCACAATTTACCTCACGCAACCATCACTGTCAGGAGAGAAATTTTAAAAAGAGTTGCTAAATTTTCAACATGATCAGATGGAAAAAAATCCCCATCAAAAACCTTTTCTTTACAGACACAGAAGAAATAATAAAAAAGTGGGAGGGAATAGAAAGACTTTTTTTAATTACAGATCCAATTTCATAGTAAACTCGATCGAACTATTTTTCTTTTTTTTAAACTCTCTAAAAAATAATTGCCTTATTTTTTATTTAAAATTTGTAATATGAACTTATTAAAAGACAAACACTTGTTGTGTTCCAAGAAATTATCATTTAAAACCAAAGTACTAAAAATAAGTAAAAAAAAAAAAAAAAAAACTTCAAGAAGTCTGTTGCGCAAGTTTCCATTCCATTCATAAAATTGATTTTTTTTGTTGATTAATTTTTAAGTGAAAAAAAATATACCTGAAAAAACTCACACTTGGAAATCCTATTTCCCAATGTTTCTATGAATTACTTATCGAATGTGCACTTTTTATAAAATAAATTTTATTCTGGCGGTTCCATAAAACAACAGTTCGTAACTCAATCAATGAGGAATATTAAAAAAATCGCTTGTTTTTCTTCTCAGCCTGGAATTTCAAAAACTAAGTGACACCCTAAGTTTTCTTCTGGTGGTAGTGGCAGTATTTAGGAAGGAAAAAAACTTGATGGAAATTCACAATAATTTGATATTTATTAGTTTAATCTGGCACCGGGTCATTCGTGGACAAATAAGTCAACAGAAGTGTTTCAAAGCCATCGCTACACAGTGTAAAGCTGTAGAGTCGACGATTGAATTTAAATGAAACAAAAGTTATGGTTGGTTTGGTTTGAAAGGAATAAAAATGAATCTTAAATTGTAAGTTTACACTTTACAATTATTTATTTATTTCTAACGATTAAGCAAAATTTTGATTTATGTTTTTTTTTTTTTTAAGACTTTCTTTATTTCAACTTGCATTGCTAAGTTCGATTGCCATGGAGTTAGTCTACTGTTGCGGTCTTGTGAGAGAAAGTAAATAGATATACCGACGGTGACACAAGGATTTTTATTTTATTTATTTTGTTCAGTAATTTTTTTCCATATTGCATAAGTAAGTTTTAGTGTAAAAATTCTATATGATAAATTTCCTGTGTACACGTTTTTTTTTTTCACTCTGTACCTGAATTCAGAATTATTAGCAAAACAACAGAAAATAATTTTTTTTTTTAAAGTACTTAAAATAAATGTTTAGAGATTATAATAGATGTTGACATCGAAAACTAGAAGTCAGTATTATTATTTGTTTTTAATGATGGTTAAAATAAAAATAAAATAAAATTTCTTTCATAATCATATGCAAGCGAAAACTAGCTTTAAAAATATTTTGGATTTTTGGGGTTTAAAAGACGTTTCTTTTGAGTGGACAATAAACACAACTTTATTATTCCGTCGGTTCCAGTTGTAACATTTTTTGTTTTTTTTTTTGTTAATTTAACAATTTAAATTGTTGCTTCATTTTGTCTTGCATCTGGAGGAAATTTTTTTTAAATATCTTAATGTCTTTAGTTTTGAATAGAAAAAAAAAGTTTTAAAACGTCAAAGAGGAAGCAGGATAAGAAAATATCAAAATATTTTTTACAGATGATTTTTTTAGTTTAAAAATTTATAAAATTGAAATAATTTGTTTTAAAAAAAAATGAAAAATGTAAGAAGACTATTATTATCCATAGAGAAAGCTTTTTTTTTTTAACGAGGGGGTGCTGAAAAGTTCTCGACCTGACCAAGGAAATGAATTTAGAAAAAAAAATCTTTCTTTTTTGTTTTTTTTGTTTGATCATTTGGCCAAATTTTAGGAAGTGGGTTAAAGACTTTTCAGCACCTCTTATTTTAAACATAGCAAACAAAATCTAAGAGTTTTTCTCTTTTTTACCATTCGTTACATTTTTCTACCTCAAGATGATTGGAAATGGTTATATTCCTATGGAAAACTGTCCTTGACTCCCTTTTTTCGCTGTGTTTGAAAAACAACAACAAAAAAGCGAGTTTTTCATTCATAAAAAATATGATAAAAAACTAGCACTCAAGCAAGCTAGTGGATTTTTAAGGCCGTAGACGTCAACTTTATCACATTCTCTACTTTTTAAAAAGCAGTCACAAATGTTTAAGAAAAATTAAAATAATTGTTCAAATTATTGTAAACAAGCCAATTTTTAACTTCATAACATTAACAAACAGAAATAAAGCCAAGAACAAATCTCTGAAAAAAAAAAAAAAAGGAAATGTACTCATTGTTAAACAGTTAACTTAACTGAACAATTACATTTTTTTTTTTCAGTTAAAAATGAGATGAAAGGTTTTGTAAAGTAAAAATAAGTTTCTAATGTAGGACAGACTTTATTTGCGTGGGTACAGTGGATGGGAAATAAATTCGTCCTAATAACGAAAAAAAAATACGGAAAATCATGGTCATTGTCAGTAACATTAAGTCATGAATGAGACCAGATCTAAATTATCAGCTGTTTGGCATTAATTCTCTGGCTGTTTGTGTATTTGATGTGTGTGTTTCCTGGCGTTAAAAATGAAAAAGAAAAAAAAAAGGGAGCCCTAGGTCTGCGTCTGGGAGTTAGTTTCACGGATAAGTTTAAGTACGAGTCAAAATGCTTTTTGTCGGCAACTTAAAATTTTGTTCTGATTTGTTGCCATTATTACAAAAAAACAAAACAAAACAAACTTGGTTTCAAAAGTCCAAAACAGAAAAAAAAAAAAAAAACAAACTGGGTAGGTTTAGTTTTCTTTTATCATTTGACATTTCATTTCTTAAACAGCCCAAATCAAAAGAATGACAATTTGGGCTGCTCCATGTTTTCTTTTACTCCTCCCCTCAGAAAACTATGAGACTTGAAAAAGAACCTAGAAATAATAAACTAAGTTTGATAAAAATCACAGACATAAATCAGTCATTTTTAATCAGACTTGTTTAGATATAAAATATATGAAAACGATATATAACTTTTTATCAGAATAATTTTATGAAAATTGTTTCCACTCTCCACTGTTATAGATTTTCCTAATATACATAGAAGAAAATGCTTATGCAAAATGAAATCCCTTTATTTTTATTTATTTATTTTGTAATAAAGTTTGGATAATTATTTTCGTTGATTTAACAATTCGTTGTCAAATTAATTTTCATAATTATGTTAGAAATAATTTTAACTTAAAATCCCAACACTTTTTTTTCTCTATATTTTGCCTCAATCAAAGCCGGGGTATCTTCTCTGGGTGGAGCCTTAAAATAAACTTGTAGGAAGTGGGCGTGGCGTTTAAGAGACCGGGAAGAAAGGGGAGGACATGTAAAAAAACAATTTTTAAAATTTTTTTTTTATCAAGTTTAAGAAAATATTTATTTCATAAATCTTTGCCTACAGATAGTAATAATTCTCTACCACTTGCAATTGAATCTTAATTCTTAATAATGGAATCACGTTAAATTAGAACTTTTAATCAATGAAAAAAATAAGAGAAATTTACTTTGTTGAGATGAAATAATTTCAGTGTCTTTTTTTTTTTTTTTTTGTAATTAACATGAATTTCTTGATGATGAATTAGAATTACCATTATTAACATGCGAACTATTGTCCTCATCGTTTTGTCGTGCTTGTCAGCCTTCATTAGGTGCTTGTCGATCCAGGGAATTTCGAACTGAACCATCATTGATTTTAAAAAATCATTTAAAAATAAATGGAGATAGAGATTGTTCTCTCCTGGCCATGTTTAGGGATATCTCATCTATTTCAAAATTTGAATAGACTATTTCTTATTTAGTATTGTTTAGTTATTGCTCGCTCAGTTGCCACCGAGTTTAAACTCTGCAATATCCGGCTCTAATTGAAATCACCATAGAAAAGCGTTGACGCGTTAATTTTTAGTTAGTGATAGTAATGAGTTGTGAGTTAAAAATTCCTGAGTCGGACAGTGTATACTTTCAGTTGAAAGAAGGCGAGTAATAACTGAGCAGTAATAAAAATAAGAACTGGACATCAGCATCCCCTAGCAAATCATTAGTACTGACTATTATTCTCAGTATTCTGCCAAACGACTAAGCTAAGATTAAAAATAAAATTACGCAGTTTTTACGGTACCTCTGATGAGATAGGGGACAAAAACTTGTGTGGTAATTTTTCTTTCTTTTTTTTTTTTAAATAAAATAAAATCATGTTGGGTAGAGATTCAATTTCAATCAATAAACCCAGACCGAGAGAAAAACGGTAGAAAACATTAGCATTGAAACAATCAAAATTTTCAATTGAAGGAGAAATCACATAGTTGTTAGAACCCCTCATACTCATATTCTGTCTGTAGTGAGTTGGGAGCATCGCTGATGATTTTCCTCACGTCAAACGTGTTTTTTTTTTTTTTTTTTTTTTTTTTTTTTTTTTGTTCCAATGTCACTGGAGACATGTCCAACAGCGACAGCGCAGGGTCGCCATGTTAGTGTTAATGTTATTGTTAACTTATCTAGATTTGATAGAATCATTTTTCCAGACAGGTGTTACGGAGAACTGGAAGAAGTGATACATCCCATTAAATACCATCCTCAAGTAATTCGAAATACCCACAAAAACTATCTTGCCACCAACACCATAAAAATTACAACAAGAAAACAATAACAACAAACGCAACCGCCAAGAAATTGGTCATCGGATGATAATGAATAAGCATTGGGCACTACTTAAAAATAGATTGGTACGCTCGTAAAAATAGGGAAATATTAAAAATTAGGGATCAATTTGACACTGTAGTAGTGTAACTGAATCAGAGTGTGTACACTGCATCGATATTTAAAGTAAACAGTTTTGTTTGTTTTTTTCAACAGGATCCACTTTCTAAAATAAATCGATAATAAATCAGTTTTTTATTCTGACAAGTGTCGCGGCCGAAGGAAAGTCAAAAAGAATGCTGATCTACAAAAAAAAAAATGATTTCCCCAAAAAGTTTTCATATTTTTTATGAGTGAGCTACTCAGTTTGAATGATTTCTAGCATTTCTCTAAATAAGTAATGAAACTTATCTTCCAGAATAGTAAGACGCAATTTTTGAAAGAGGATTTTTTTTTCATACACTTCTTGGACCCGTTCTCATCTCCATATGGCCACAGTATTTCGACCGTTATACCTTCACCGTATTGGAAACCATCTAGGAATTTCAAATTGAAGGCTTTATTCAATCTGTCGGTGATAGAAGATATCTGTTTTACATGTGAACCAGAATATGACTTCTTTTTTTTTTTTTTTTTTTTTTTTTGCACTGCTACAAAATTGAACTCATGATCGCCAGTTAATTTAATCTTCTTAACCAACGCTCTTATTCACTAGGTCATTTGTCCTGTAGTGTAGCATCTCCATTTTAATTGAATAAAGAATTCAGTTCAAAATCCTCAGGTTATCAACTGAAATAGAAGCTGGATAGTACAATGGCTGAGTGAAAAATGTTATGACTCTAACAAACAACCAAGATGATGATGCTAGTCAAAGTATATCAGTGTATGAAATGTTGGGAAATGTATTTTCATCATTTTTTATTTTTTATAACAACACATTTCACTTCTCAGCTAATATTTTTCAATTTTCCCCTCTTATCCCTGCAAAAGCAAAATCGTAAAACGGCAATGAAAGGAGTAGTAGATGAAAGAGAAAGCATCAGACTCGGCGAGGTGGGGATGATGTTTTTATTTCTCTCTGTTGGTGAAATTAAAATCAACTTCCAATAAGAAATGACTAGATCTACAACCAGGGCTGGATTTAGGCCTTAAGAGGTCCCTGGCCTAGTGGGCTAATAAAATTTGGAGCCCCCTTCGTTATGTATGTTGCCCCTACCACCACCACCACCACTGTATCTATATAAAAAAAAAACTAATTTGTACAATATTGAGCACTTTTGTACTTTTATGTCTGTGTTCAACCAGGTGTAAAAGTAGACAAAATTATGCAAAACTAAAAGACCTACATCAAAAATCTATATGTATATAAAAAAGATGCATAAAAATCTAAATGGGTCCCCTTGATCCACCCCAACTAGAGAGTCCCAAAAACTCTCTAAATTGTTTCAAATTAGTTCAAAGGAGCCCCATTAATTCTGAAAATAAGCAAATCTCTTCTATTCTTATATCTTTATTTTATTTTATTTATTTTTTAGTTTTATTAGGGGCCCAAGACTAGAGGGACCTTCTAATCTTGGGGAACTTGGGCTGCAACCCATACGAGCCCATAAATAAATCCAGCACTGGCTACAGCTGATAAGCAAGTGTGATTAAAATTTAATGGCATTTAAATTGTGTTCAAACTATGTTGAGAACAAAGGCAAAACAAATGATGGAGCAATGATAGAAAAAAAAATTGCAAAAACAATATTTGATTAGCTATCTGAAATAGCAGCTTCACTTTTGATGTTCATTCAGATAACATATTAAATGGCCACAATACCACTTATCTATATTATAAAAGAGGAGCTGATGATTTATATTGATTCAGTATTGCTTATCTATATTATAAAAGAGGAACTAGTTGTTTATATTGATTCATTATTATCTATAATATAAAAGATAGACCAATACTCTGTCCATCGTACACTGTCTACATGTGTGTGGTCGAAATGTGCTTATACCATTTAATATATACACAAGTACATGCAGATATAATTTGACTAAGTTTGAAATAAGACATTGGGACAATACATTCGTATCCCACTCAGTCTGGATAACTACTCTAGACTGAGCAATAAAATCATGGAAACAAAAAAAAATTTAAACCCTAAAAAATCAGATAATTATGAGATTTTATTGAACTTTTTGGAAAATATTTTGTAATAAGTAGAATTATTTTGATAGCTTTTTTTTTAAAAATTGTAGAAACATTTTTAGATCTGTTATTGAATTAAAATATACATCTGCACATGCAAATATACATACAAATACAATTGAAACAGACATCTGTTTCACCAGAACTAATTTCCCCATTCTGTCTGGCAACAACTACATCTGGGAATAGAGTATAAACTGGCCCTTTGAAGTCCTTTACTCCTGTATGTAAATTGGATATATTTTCTAATTAATGTAACATTTTAAATGGATAAACAATTTAGATTTGAAATTTTATCATCCTATTGTGAGCACAGACATAGGACAGGTACAAACTAATATCAATTATTTTTATTCTCCAAAGTGAAGCTCTTTTTCCTTGTCATTCTTTTTCTGTTTCTCACCATACTTTTGCATATTAGTATTATAGTTAAAATCCTAAGTAATGCATGAAGAATTAGTGTCAGTCAACAGAGGAAGGAATATTGTTTGTACTTTGATGTTGCATGAGTTACATTTTTCAATCGAGAGTGCATGATCAACTGCCTGACTTTGTACAAATTTTTGCATTGTTATCAGAAATATATATTAAGATCAGTGTTGTATTTGTTTTTAAATGTTTAAGTATGCATAATTTCTAAGCCTTATTAAAAGACCTTCAGATGCCTAGGAAAATAGAAAAATAAATATGAAAATTTTTAAAAAAACAAAGACTTTCTTCTTCCTGTTTTCTTTTTTTTGCTGCCAGAATTATTGAAAATGGATGTAAAAATTTAAACAGAAAATAGAATCAGTGAGGTTAAAAAGAACAATAGCAAAATTGTTCCAACAAAACAGGAAAATTAAAATTCCAAATCTTAATGATACAAGGCTAGAATATGCCCTAGTTTTCAAAGAATCTTTCCATTCTATGGAACTGACTAGAATGCAGAAGCCTTGTTAATTCTGTTTACTACAGTGACTACGATATCAGAAATGTCTCTTCTCTGTGGTCTCCCTTTTCCACTGGTCAGTGGAGTGGCTAGCCACATTCCTTGGCCAGAGTAAGGATCAATAGCATCAGGGTCAGTGCATTGTTTTCATATTAAGACAAATGGTCTGGATCCTCATTGCAATGTCCAGTTGAGCTGACTCATGACCAATAATTGCATGAGTCAGCACTATGTCATCAAGCCACACAATATGGCTACCAGCTAACAAGGAGATCTCAATCCTTTAGCCTTGTCTTGTCCAGCTTTCTAACTAAGCAAATAGTTAATCCATACTGCTACAAGCTTAAAAAGGAAGAAGGGACATTCTGAGAAGTGTGGCAGGAGGGAAAAGGGAAAAGGAAAGACAACTCTTGACCAAATAGCCATATGAAAAATTTTAGATTTTCCTAAAAATAAAACTTACATAAATTTTTAATTAGAAATTCTAATTTTCATTAAGTTCAAATAAGATCTGAAAAGGCATAACAATTTAAGTATCTATGTATGTGAAAAGATAAGATTCATAACAAAAAGGAAAAGTTATATCAGGAAAATTTTACAGAATTGGACATATTTCAAGTTTATATGCTAGAGTAAATTTTACTTAAAATAGAAAAAAAAATTTTTTTATTTAAGATAGAAATATATATATATATATATATATATATATATATATATATATATATATATATATATATATATAAAATTTTGTTTTTAAAGTATACTATATTTATAGGTAAAAGTACTCAATATTAGAGATAGAGCGTATATAAATATAAAAGTGGACACAGATCGATACCAAGCAGTGACAGTGTTTCATGCTTCAATGCAATCTTCAGAGATATATGAGAGAGAGAATTAATATAAGTAAAAGTTTGTCAATTAGCTGATTGATTTTACCTTCAGCATTTTTTTATTATTTACCCACTTTTGAAAAAGAACCCTGGAGCTTAGGAGCATCTAAGGGAAACAAATGCACATTTTGAAAATCATACTGTTAAAACAGACTGTTAATGGGCAAATAGAAAATTGTCATTCTTATGTACATGCTACCCAAAAGTTTAGTGAATTTGACAATATAAAAATACTGTTCATAAAAGCTAACTGTAAAAGTTATACTACATTAAATTCACACATGCTGTTCAAATTACTTTCAGGTAGCAACTTGTATATGGATAAAAAAAAACTCTGTAGCTTTACAGTTATTAGATAAATTTTGATCTGAAATTTTCACCATATAATGTTCAATCTATAGAGGAGTGTTGAATTGTGTATTGACAAGGGAAAAGATTATGTTGAAAAATGCATTTATTATGTAAATAAATGCTTTGATTATCATTAGGCGACAGATTTATTGATTTACCTATATAATGTAGTAATATTCTTACAAAATGTTTTAAATGATTAAAGTTTAAAAACTTGTTTAAAATTGTGTTTTTTATGTATTATTATTATTATACATCACAAATTATTAGGCTTTTGCTACATAAGTAATAAAAATACTTTCAATATAAAAGAAATATATTGAAAGTATTTTTATTACTTATGTAGCAAAAGCCTAATAATTTGTGATGTATAATAATAATAAATACATAAAATAAACACTTTAAAAAAAAAAGAAAATTCTGTCGCCTAATGATAATAAAAGCATTTATTTACATAATGTATTTTTCAACATAATCTTTTTCCTTGTCAATGCACAAATGAGGAGGCACGGTGGAGTAATGGATAGCGGTTTGGATTGAGGAATCAGAGAGCCAAGTTCAAATTCCAGTTGAATCCATTACATTCATTTACATGCTAATACACTTGGGAAAGGTATGAATCCTCTTCTACTCCCCTCAGCTATGGGTAAATAGCAAGATAGACTGGGTTCTATAGCCTTGAATGGCAATTGGTCTACTGCAGGAAGAAATAGCAAACTACTGTGGGGGGGGGGATTTGCCTCGTCAGTCATGTATCAAAATATAAATGATCACCTAAGCATGTATCACACATGGCACATAACTGACTGTTAAAAGAAATATTTATACATATCAATATTTAAAACAGTAATACTACAGATCTATGTATGGTACTTTCACAGGGTTTCTATCCTTACTATTTCTAGTGGATATCTGCATGAAGACGGCATTTTGAAGTGACTATGATGAACTATACGTCAAATCTATTTTAAGATGCTAACAGCTGAAAATGATTAAAACTTGTTTTGAAAGCTCCCTCTAAATTTCATTATTCTCATGGTAAAAAGTAACATTTGTAATATTATCAGTAAGCTAAAATTGCAGAAAAAAAGAAAAAAATAATTTTCATCTGACTTTGAGAAAGAGAAAAAACTGGGAAGAAAGTTTTACTCTGCTTTATCAACTTGTAGTGACAACATCATGACTTGTCTTTGCTGTGGGAGATTTCTTTCCCAGGGCAAACTGACTACTTAATTACAAATGAACCATGAGAACATGCATGCACACTCACACTACAGCTAAGTGCATAAATGTTTTCTTTTTTTTTTTTTTTTTTTTTTTTTGAGCCCTCTGTACACAAGTAAATATAATTGTTTCTTTCTCTTTTGTGGGCTCCATTGTTGTGTTTATATAAAATAAATATGTAAGAAACTCATCAACATGTTGAAAAATTCATCCCTTTTGAAAATGTTGAATTCATTTAGTCTTTATCCTTATTAGAAACAAGTTACGACTCCTCCCACTACAAACTGGTGACCAATAGTAACCTTGTCCATTACAATCCTGTAGCTGCTCTCATTTCAAACTCTTTTCTTTTTTTGAAAAAAAAAAATTAAACTATTAAAGCAAACAAGAATGACCATTTTCTGTCTGAATTTTTGGGATGAGAAGTTATCATTATTTAAACTATATTTGGACTGTTGTTTCCATTTATTGTTTCATGATGTTTCAATACATTCTATAGGACAGTAACCTAGTGAATTAAAGCGTTGGTTCATGAGTTAATGACATAATGAGTGCGAGTTCAATCTCTGAGCCAGGTAGTATGTATTTAGACTATGAAATCAGGCAAGCAATAACTGAGCAGTGCTAAAATTAAGAACTAGATGATATCCCTAGACATGAGCAGTGGAATGAGAACAGTCTACCCCCATAGATTAAATAAAGGGAAGTAGATAGGTTTGCCTATCATCAGGTTTATACTCCTCCCCCTTCTTTTTTTTTTTTTTTATTATTTACAGGTATAGGTGTTTATACCTTGTTTCCTGTTTAGGATTGTGTTTCTGGTTCCTTCTGAAGGGTACTTCAACTCTATACTTCTAATGTCTCCTGTCTGAACTCTGAAATTTTATTCACTAATTAAATCTTGAGCTCTTAAAGTCTAAAATTAGCTGTTATCTTTCTTGCATAGCCCCAAGAACTTCACTTCTTACCCTTATTCTAATATAACTCCATACAGTAACCCTCTATCTTGAGTGGCTCTTGGTCCTTGTATTAGGTGAACATTAGTTAAAAAAAAGTTCAAAATTCCTTGTAGGCTATCCAGATCAATATACACCTGTAGAATTCTGGAGAGCACAATAGTTGAAACATTGTAATAACAACAACAAAGATGAGGACAATAGTCTGAATATAAATAATGCAAATAAAAATGACTATATTTTATAGTATATAAGACCTCCATCACTTTTTCTTCTAAAATGAATCAAAATATATCTCCTGGATCTTATATGTAAAACAGGTGTCTAGTATGCTAATGCTTACCTGGATTTCATAGACAAGTACTTGTACCTAACCTAATGACTTACAGCCATATCACTTGAAACAACAGTTCTTGTATGATCACTGAAGTTAAGCAATGGTCAATACCTGGATGGGTGATACCAGGTGCTGTAAGCTCAGATGTGCAGGTATTGTAATGGATAACTGCTTGGAATTGGAAATCGGAGATCTGAGGGCCAATTCCAGTTGAGACCATTATATTCACTTAAGGGCAAATACTCTTGGAAAAAGTATGAATCCATCTCCTCTCTTCACAAGCTATGGGTTAATTAGTAGGATTTGTGTCAGTAAATCATTATCTCAAAAAAATTGTTACAATCTAAAAATATTTTCTGCAAAAGTTTTATAAGCCATAAAAAACAAATCAATAAAACCTAACCTAATTCTATAATTTTGTCAAATTAAATTTCAATAGTAGGAAAGGGGTCTTATATGTTATCAACTATGAAACTTTCAGATGGTATCTATTGTTACTGATAAATTTCCCTAATTTGCCAAAAATCACAAACATTTAGAAAGTATTTAATTCTTTACAAACTTTATTTCTTTCATTATGTAGACCTTGGTATTATGGTAGACTACATCTAGTAACAAGACTTCTGATTGGGAGATTAAAGGTTTTGAGAAGCATGAAACCACCTCTTAATTGCTGTTGTTCCCAGGTCCACCCTGACTCAGGGTGGTAGCACCTGTTAGGGTCAAAGCTATGGGTAAATAGTGAAAATCCAAAAAAAAACAAAACATTATGAAAGTATAAAAATACCAGCAATACATTTTTTAATAAAAACTGACCAACTATACATATTTAAAGTAAAATTACCAACAATACATTTCATTTGTAGCTGAAGACATCCAGTTTCATTCAAAATATATGTAGTTGAAGTGATAAAATTGTTCAAAATATTTAGATTTCAGCATTAAATAACCCATAAGGGGCTTGATATGCCACTAAACAAAATCAACCAAACAACCAACATGAAAGAACTCTTTCATGACATTAATCCATATGATATTGTACAATTTCTTAAAGAAATCAAGCTGTATTCCAAAATATAACTTCAACAAAACTACAGCATAAAACATATATATCACTGCATCTAGTAGTTATGTTCCCACAAAAATGTATATCCACAGAAACTGAGTATTATCTACCATGTATTCAATTGTGAAAGAAGAACATTTTTTGATTACTTCAAAGGTCTCAAGATAATTATATTTCAGCATTAAATGACCCATGAAGGAGGTGATATGCTGTTAAACAAACAAATCAATCTTTCGTTATGTATAAAAATATACACTGAAAAAATGTATACATTTTCATCAAATGATTTTGTGACATGTTTTTGTCTTTCTGTTGAAATTTAATTTTAGAAACACCTCATTAAGTAACTCTCTACCTTGAGTAACTCTTAAGTTGTTTGATGTTGTGTGGAAACTTGTAAAGGAACTTGCCAAAATTGTATGTAATGTTCTGAGTATGTTCAACCAGTGTTTGAGTGTTTATGTAGTTAATGATCCAGAGCTAGATATGAACATGGAACAGATTATAGCATCACATGACTTAAATGACCTCATGGTTCAAAGGCATTTTGACATGTCTGAGATTTGTTTGATATTTTGTAGGAACTTGTAAAGTGCCTCCAAAAGTATGTGAACCCTCATTTATTTCAAAGGTATTTTTTATTTAGAAAGTATATAGCCAGTTCTCCAATTAACTATGACCTATTGTTTGAGTTGACTGAGAATTATTTTGGTTAAGAAACTACACAAAACCAACAGAAAGTGATTTTTTTGTTTTGTTTTGTTTTTGGTAATGTAAATATAAACAACATAATCTCAATGGTATTTGAAGATAATTTTTTGACTTCAACCAAGGAAATCATCTATCATTTCTTATCATTTTTAGCCAACTTGGCCTGTATAGTAAGTGGGTACAGGGCCATACTGGGTATGGCCCTGTACTAAGTTATTTCCAAGTTGATATTCTGGTCTGATTCATTAAGATGTCCTCAACCTATGTAATTTCTTGAAGCTAATTAACTTTCCTGAGTAGTTTTCCACATTGAATCCCAATGCTCATTTAAATGCACTCAAGGTTTCTTGCATATTATTTCCCAATTCTATATGAGAAAGCTGAAACTCTTTTTCAATGATTGCTGTCAAAACTCTTTGGGGCTTTACTAACCTTGTACAAGTGAGTCACAACCCACCTCATCACATTCCTCTGTCATTTTTCTGTTGTTTTACCTCCTTTTTTATAAATCACACACCACCTTACTACTTTCTTTTATTTTTCAACTTGCAAAATTCTCTATCTTCAACCTATATCAAAACAGTATCATGATGTGTCACTTTTTCACTTTTGTTCTATAAGCAATGTAAGCATTCCTTAAAGACTTTTTCTCAATTCATATATTTGACAATTAATATCATTTTAGTTGTATTGAGCCCGATTTTTTTTATTTAGATACAAATTGTTTGTTTTTATTTTTCTATTCTACATATGCAAAAAGCTCCTTTCTTTTTATCTTTCTCTGTTTCAACACATGCAAAAAGTTATTTTCTTTCAATTCATAGTCTAGAGCCGTGGTTTCCATTTGACCCATTGGGCAATTTGATTTTTAAGGGAGGCAATTCGAGAATGAGTTATTAACTGAATTTTTTCTCTAGTGAGTCTATGTGAGTATGAGTGTAAATTAATACATACAGTGTATATACAGTATGCATACATAAAAAATATTTGTGTTTGTATGTATGTACATGTGTGATTACTTTTGTACTACTATATATATATATATATATAATATATATATATATATATATATACACACACACATTAGCAAGGATAATCAATGTTCAGAAGATCTCTGAATAATAGTTTATTATTGGCAATTTATTGTTATTTTTCAACCTTATGGGAAATAATTTTTTATTCAATCTTTAAAAAGTGAACTTCATTGTTTTTTTTGGTTTCTTACAAAATAATTAAATTTAGGAAAATATCACACTGCCAATATCATGCTGGGTGGAGGCTTTAGGGGGGCTGAGCATCCCCATATTTTTATTAAAAAAAACTTTATTTTTCAATTTAAATACTAATGTAAATATTCTGTTAATGTTGTTTTCAAACAAATCAAACTTAGATAAAAGAAATTCATTAACCTTTTTTCAAATTATTATTAATAAAAAGTAAATAAACTTAAATTAATATATATTTAAGCATTTAATTTAATCATTTATTCAAGCAAAAACTATAGTGAGGCTTAGTTCTTCAAAAAAATAATTATTTCAACCCAGATATAAGAGAGTTGTCGGGACCGGAGAAGTCTCTTATATCCGGGTTTCTCTTATATCCGGGTTTGGTCTATTTTGTTTAGGTAACACAGACTCTAATTTGGGACCTGAGAAAATCTCTCTAATATCCGGGTTACACTGTATTTATTTTAGAGGGGAATTTAGATTTTTTTTAAGTAAATAAAGTTTTTAACATTACATTAGCAAACATTTCTTTGTAAATGAATTTAATTACTAACTATTTTGAAAGAGTAGAAGCAAGCAAGATACATTTAAATTTCAAATTTATATTTGTATTTGGAAAGAAAAAAATTTAGTTAAATTTAAATTAGGAGATACAGACATGACTTCTGGCCAAAATTAGTCACGTTGAATATTTGTTTTATGAATTTATTTAATTTAAGTATATTTTATTAAAATTAATTTAAAAAAAAAAACAAGGCTCACTATAGTTTTTTCTTTAATAAAATTTTTTTATAATTAAAAATTATTTACTTTATTTTCTTTAATATAATATTTTCTTTAATAAAATTATTTTATAATTATAATTAAAAAATAACAATTATTTACTTTATGTTAGTTACAAACCAAAAAAACGAAGAAATTTATTTTTTAAAGATTGAATAAAAAAATTATTTTCCATAAGATGACCGAAAAATATTAATAAGTCAATAATACACACACACACATATACATACAAACAACTACCCTTTAGGTGATAGTGAGTCTGTATATAAAGACAAACCTCTCATCAACTGACTAATGAGGAGGGGTCCATTAAAGCCGATTGTCCGTAGATGGGAAGGGATTATTTTTGAGTTATAAAACCACTATAGTACCTACTAGTACTTATGATCATAATGCAAATACTATGGCATATAAATATGTACTTAATAAGCAAAATAACAAAAATAATAGATTTCTCACAGCTACTTTCTCATGCACACGCTACGGCTAATGTATCGTACTTTCCATCTTTGTTTACATTTGAAAGGCCCATCACCGCCACCCATCAGTTAATTTCATAACTAATGAGTTGTTTCGCTAAGCCCGCGATTTTTTAAATACGTCGCTGATGATTTGGAAGTTTTTTTGCCTGCAGATTATTTTTTTATTTTGCCTGCAAATTTTGTCTGTTGTCTCTGAAATCCGTTGATGGGTGGTTTGTCTGTATGTTTATTTTGTAGCCGGACACACACTCAAATATTTGAATAAGTAAATATTAAACTTTTTGTCAAATAATTGTATTTATAATTTAATATTAATTCTTCTTTTAAATTTACTTTGTTTTAATATTCATTTTTTTTTAAAGTTATGCTTTTATTTACTACAGATGTGAAAATAAATTCAAGTTTAAATATATCTTAAAATTAAATTCTTAATTTATGTTTACTTATTTTTTTTATTAATAATAGTCCCCTCCAAAATAAATAGTAAATAATTATTTTTTAAAGAAGTAAGGCTCACTATAGATTTTTTGCTTTAAAGAAATGATTAAATTAAGTAAATATATCTTACTTAATTTAGTTTATTTACTTTAGATGTTTTAGCTGGACACACACACTCAAATATTTGAATAAATAAATTAAACTTTTTTCAAATAATTGTATTTAATATTCTTCTTTTAAATTTACTTTGTTGTTTTAATTCATTTTTTTTAAAGTTATGCTTTTATTTACTCTGGATGTGGAAATAAATTCAAGAGAATAGAAATTTTAAAAATACATACTTGCAGAATAAAAAATAAAAACAAAAATCTGATTCAAGAATAAGAATTCTTACTGTTCATTTTTATTTTTTAATTCTGAGAATTTCGAATGCATTCTAATGCATTTTAATTTTAAAATATCTTCATAAATACAAATCATATGATAATGATTTTTCTTTTACAAACAAGTTGGCTTGGGTGATAATGAGTTTGTATACAAATTTACTTTGTCATGACCTATTGTAATTTTTTTATTTTTAACCAGACACACACAAATACAGACAACTATCCTATATATCATATCATATCATATCATATCATACTTATTATAAAACCCAGGTTGTGTGTGTGTGTCTGTTCGTTTATATATTGGATCGGATTTCCTACATTTTTCAACCGATTTCAACAAAACTTCACAGGACTACGTAAAATTACCTTGCGGTGGTTCTGACAGCGCCAAAAATTGAAAAAACACAATTGTTTTTGCACGAAATCAATTTGAAAACACGATTAAGAGGCATCGCGAAAATGAAAGGGGGACAACTCATATCGAGTTATACTTATAAAACCCAGGTTGTTTGTATGTGTGTGTGTTTGTTTATATATGGGATCGGATTTCCTACATTTTTCAACCGATTTCAACAAAACTTCACTTTTTTGTGTGCAGGTAGTGTTTCTTATTGTCTTGCACACTTTTTTCTTTATTTTTACATTCAGAATACTTTAAAAATTCCATTTACAAGACAATTTTTTATAATAAAAATAAAATTCTATTCAATCGGTAGACTCATAACGATTGAAAACAATGTTTTTGTTTGAGTTTGGGTTTGACCAATTCGTAAAAAAAAAAAAAAAAAAAAAACTAATTAAGACATGCGTGTCCGTCAACCTTAAACAATAATGTTTGTCAATTTTATTTTTCAGTCTTGGTCGATACTTGATCTATCTCTTACTGTTACATCGCCGGGCAACGCCGGGCTCTACTGCTAGTATATATATATATATATATATATATATATATATATGTGTGTAAAAATATATAGAAAATAGGAAAGAACTCGTTAGGTAATTCAATTTAATTCAAATAATTATATTGAAGTTTTCAGCTCTTGTTTTGAAACATGAGAGCTCTTATGTAGCGATGGAATCATATTTTTAAATAAATAATTATATATATATATATATATATATATATATATATATATATATATATATACACACACATATATATATATATACATATATATTGTAAAATTCTAAAATTAAATAATATTGCATACATACAGTCTCAAGTTCTTAAGGAAAGTGAAGTTAATGGCCCTTTAGGTTTCCTCCACATGAATAGGAGTTCACATTTTGAATAATAATAATGATTTTAGAGGATTTTAGACATGCATAGGTGGGGCATGGCCAAAAAAAATTGGGAACTACTGCTCTCAAGCTACACCTCTGTCATGGACATTTTGGTGCCCCTAATCACTCCTTTTTGTCCAGTAAGGTCATTTGGTGCATGGTAGCTTATCTTATTGCTGGTCTTTTTCTGAAACATTCACAAGGAGGTCTCTATCACATTGATCTACACATCAACAGGGACCAATATGAGTTTCCCTAATTGCTTTCTTCTTTTTTCATCCAGATTCTGAGAAACACCACTAATACCACTACAATGTATAAAATTACATGCCAAAACTCATGGGATAAAATTATAGAATGGTAATGGTAGGTGGTGCCACTGTACTTTGATATTATGGAAATGTTCAGTCCTATATCTGTTGTGCTCTGACATCTGATGAGTCAGTATGAACAGCAGCTAGGCTTTTTATGGCAAGGTGATGTGAATTATCAAATGGAGCATGATAGTGGGTACCAGATCAATGGAAAATTCCATTTCTGAAATTGTAGAACATGTCTAGAATTGTCTGTTACCACAGACAAGAAACACTGGCTCAAATCATATTGACATTCAATGCAAGAGTTTGGTATCTCATATCCAGCAGGACAGATCTGTGTTCTTTAGTTTCCATGGGATGTGGAAGTTTGTTGGTTGATTTTGTTTAGCGGCATATCAACCTCTATGGGTGACTTAATGCCGAAATCGAAATATCCTGCACACAATTTATATGCTTTCAACTACAGATATCTCAAATATAATTTTACATCTCAGGATAAAGATATGTTTTTTAGATGATAAAATATATTGTTGGTAATTTTACTATAAAAATGTATTTTTATATTTTCTTAGTCCTGCATTGATTTTCATTTTGCTATAAAAATGTATTGTTGGTCATTTTATTATAGAAATGTACTGTTGATTTTTGTTTGGAGGTTCACTATTTGCCCATAGCTGGGACCCTAACAGGTGCTACCACCCTGAGTCAGGGTGGACCTGGGAATAATAGCAGTTAAAGGGTGGTTCCATGTATCTCAAAATCTTCAATCTCCCGATCAGAGGCATTGTTGCCAGATGTAGTTTGTCATACCCAGAACACAGATGTGAGAGTAGAAAACTCACCAAGATGTGCTTATAACATAACAACATCAAACACACTGCTTGTTCTAGTCTTGAGACATTACTAATTGGACCTTTGAGGACCACCAATGCTGTAACATGGTTTGTTGAGTGATGGTTCCAATTTTTTTTAAGCTGATAGTAGAGTTTGTGTGTTGTACAAAACCCCATGACACCATTGGCTTCCAATTGTCAACAAGGCACTGTAAAGGCTAATGGAGGTTCAATAATTGTGTTGGGTGTGTTCACATGGCATGAATTGTGTGCACTGGTCTGCCTAAACATATTAACCAGCAACTGTTATGTTGCATCCATTCATGGACTCCACGTAATGTCATGGACACCCAACAATGATGGATTGTTTTAGTAGAATAATACACTATGTTCTGGGGTTCAGGTTGCTCAGAATCGGTTTGTGTAGCATTTGTAATAATGGTTTAGTGATACAAGTTTTACTAATTAACCCATAGTTGGGGAAAAGAGGTAGATTCATACCTTTCCCAAAGCCATAACAGCACTATACCAGAAGATTTGAGAACAAGAAAAGTGGCCTAATGAGTGAACTCAGTCATTGGTAATACCCCTACCAAAGAAAAAGCTTCAGTGTTGAAATCATAGGACAATAAGCCTGATCAGTAATCCTAGTCCTGCTCCATATCATTTTGAATCATTTGAAATCCAAGGCTGAAGAACTGCTATCAGAGAAACAAGCAGGTTTTAGAACCAGACAAAGTACAATGGAACAGGTCTTCAATTGTAGGATCATTGTAGAGGAATACCTGTAACGTCAGGACATGTTCCACAACCTTGTTGATTTCAAGAAATTTTTTGATTGTGTATGACATGGTGGTCTTTGGCAAATCCTTATGAAATTCAATGTAGATAATGAAATTATCCAAGTCACCCAGGCCCTATATAAAGATGCCACCAGGGCAGTTCTTCTGGGAAAACAAATGGGAGGATTCTTCTGGACAACTGTCAGTGTGAGACAGGAATGCGTACTTTGAACCACATTGTTCAACCTATTTCTAGAGAGAATCATGCAAGAAACCTTGAACGACCATGATCCGTCAATCTCTATTGGTGGCAGACCCACCTGTAACCTACATTTTGCAGATGACATTGACCTAATAGCAGGTAGTAACAGTGAGCACCAGGACTTGACCAACAAACTTTTTGAAAGTGCAGGAGGATATGGAACAGAGATCAGCTCCAAGAAATTCAAAATAATGGTGAATAGCACAAACAGTAACACCTGTGTCAACATTATCATGAAGAGGATTTCACTGGAGGAAATGTCCAGTTTAAAATACTTAGGAGCAATCTTGTCTTAAGATGGCACCTGCAACTCAGAAATCTGCACACAGATTGCCACAGCTATGTCAGCAATGGCCAAATTACCAAGAATATGGAGGAGCAAAACCAACTTTCAAACAAAGTACAGACTGTACAAATCGCTGGTAGTTTCCATTCCCCTATATGGATGGGAAGCATGGACACTGTTGGCAGAAACAGAGAGAAAAATCCAAGTATTTGAGAACAAATGCATGAGAAAACTCATTGGCATTTTCTATTGGGAGCATAAAACCAATGAGTTTGTGCAAAAAAGGGTTGAAAGTTTTGTGGGTCACCAGGAACCTCTTCTTGACACTGTCAAATGGAGAAAAATGGTGTGGTTTAGACAGGTTACAAGGCATGACAACCTGTGCAAGAGCATCATGCAAGGCACAGTTGAAGGGGAATGTAGGAGAGGATGCCAATTCAAAAACTGGTTGGACAATATCAAACAATAGACAAGTATGACTACACCAGAATTGCTGATGGCTGCCATTGATAGACCATTGTGGAGGAAAGATTCAGTGTGGCTTCTGCATTCAGATCCCCACTACAATTACAAAAGTCAAGGGGATGATGATGATTATGATAAATATAAGGAACCCAATTGGAATTATAACTCAGTTCTCCAGTTAACAACTCTGAGCCATTATCCCTTACATTACATGCACATACAAGCTTACATTATTAGTGGTATTCCCAAGTGGTCACCCATCTAGGTACTGACCAAGCTTGGCATAGCTTAACTTTGGTTATTTACAGCCCCAAGCTATCTAAAGGGTATACAATGCACTCTACAGGGATCATAAATCTGTTATAAGGAGTAGAATTACTTTAAGTATCTATCAATCCTCAATCAAGACTAATCATAGCTAGGATCACAGTCATTGTAAACTCACTGGTCCTTTCATTAGCTGCATAGTATGTGCTTCTCTGGGGACTACATCTGGTTTTGAATTCAATGTTGCCTTTTTATTTAGCTCATAGCTTGGGAGAGTCATACTTTTCCCAAGGGTTTTCTTGTCCCATAACCCACCAGGGTTGTAGGTTGTATAGCGGCTTGCTTAACAAGCCTCCACTTGATTTGGTCACTGATCAACACAACATTATCTGAACATTTTCTTTGGCATCTCCTTCCTCGTTGTAGAAATCTCACAATCTGGTTATGTGGCCATACCACTTCAGTTTCCTCTTTACAGTCACCACATCTCTATAGCCATTTATCTGATGATTCATTCTTCTGTACGCCTCTTCATTTGTGATATGATCGGTGTTAGAAATACCAAGCAGACATCTGAGGTATCTCATCCCTGCAGCTTAGATCCACCTTTGGAGTCCGTGACTCACATGTATACAGGAGAACCATCAAGATAAGGGCATGCAACAATCTGTTTGTTTTTAAGGGTGAGTTTTTTTTTATATTGACTTCTGGCTTGGATCCATCTTAGCTGTTGATTGCATCAAGGTATTTCAATTGTTTCACTGTCTAAAGTTGCTGACCACTGACTGTAATTGGTGTCCTGATGAGATCTTCACTATTTCTCATCAGCTTTGTTTCCTCAGTATTGGTCTCCATGTCATATTTGGATGTTGTTTCAGGTAGACATCTCACCAGGTTAGCCAAGGATATTTGTGTGAAAGTGAATGTTATAAAACTTGAGAGGAACATAAGTTCAGCTCTTCCATTTCTTGTTCCAAGCTGCTATCCATTACACCACCCACACATCCAAATGTGGGTGATGTGCAGTAGTGTAATGGATAGTGATTTGGAATGAGAAATCAGAAAGCCAAGTTCAAATTCCAGTTAAGTTTGTTACATTCACTTACGAGCAAATACTTCTTCCTCCAGCTATGGATTAAATAGTAGAGCTTACTAGGCTTTTCATCCTTGTTTGGCAACCAGTCTAGAAGGACAACCCTGGCAAAGCATTAAGCAAATAATGAAAGGATCATGGAGTTCACAATAACTATGATCCTGGTTGAAGTCAAGATCATAAGACTAATAATCTGTCTATTACTTTTTTTATTTCATCTACTTAAATCACTTCATTTCTTATTCATTCACTTTTTTTCACAAGGTATCCTATCTATTCTTCAGAGAACACAGTGGACACCTGAAGAGTCTAATCTCTGTGCACATTCTGCATATGCTCTAGGATGGAACATTTTCTGTGTCCAAATCACAGCTAACAGTAACACTTACACATGCACCCAGCTACCTGCCATCCAACTTTCCTCCACTATTCTAGAGGGCAACCTTTTCTTCTGTGACATATCCTATTAGACTTTATACACCTCACATGGTCCTTATTGTACCATTCTGAGAGTAAGCCTTCTTTTAATGGACAAATGTGGTCTTTATGCTTCTGGTGTTTGCACATACAACACAAAGCCATATGCTTTTGGTGTGAGCTTATACAACCCACTGACCAAAGGCCAATAGCTCCTACCTGCCACTTCTTTTCCTTAATTTTTCTCTTGCTCAGGACAATCTACTATCACCTTTTAAAAAATTATAGCAGATACTTAATCTCAAAATTTCATGTTCTCTTTTATATGACCATGATTCCCCAACACTCTTCCATCATCCAAATTATCCAGTTCCACTTGAACAACATTGTGCATAAGTTCATTTTTTAAAATGTCTATAAAGTACTCGGCTAGTTGCCCCACCTCTTGGTTCTGTGTCCCTGTAGGCCACTTTGGTTAACACCTAAATTTTGCTGGCCAACTCCAACAATATTTCACATTTTACCCTTCCTTTCCCATCAAAGAATGTAAAGCTTCTGTCATGCTCAAATAGTTCATATTTATATCCTCTTCCTTTTAGATACAGCTTGATCCACTCCAAGATATACTCTTTAGAGTAATTATGATAGTTTTATCAATTATCTGTTAACTTATAAATGTTCACCTTTTTCCTTAAAGCATCTAATCATGGCTTCAATTCCCCTACTTTCTCAACAACACTGGTATCTTGAACTCTTCACAAAAAAATTTAATACCTAAGATTTAAAAGGAATCTTTAAAAATGAAAAATCTGTTTTGAAGCTTTTGCTTTTAATTTCTAGTTAATAGATTAAATTTAATATTCCCAATAAAATACTTTGCTGTATTGCAAAAATTAATTTGACTGAAAAGTGTTTTTTTTTTTTTTTTTTTTTTGTTAAAATAGCTGATTATCGACATTTTTTTTAGTTGCCTTTCATTGCAATGTAATTCCCTTTTATTATAAAACCTTGAAAAAATAATATGTTCTTTTCTGAAAGTTTATTAGCTGATTTAACATATAATTAATCTGATTTGAAACAAATATTATTTAAGTTTAAAATATTGCAGAAATGTATTTTTTAACCTGACAGAAACTGTTTGACAGCCTGATGACAAATCTAATGTTGTTCTCTGGAGACTATCTTTATTTAGCCTTTTTTTAATATAATATTTAAGTACTCAGTAATCTTAAAAAAAAATTAGGAAAATATTCTCTATAATCTAATATTTTATTGAATTTTAGAAATGTTGACTTTAAATTTACTATAGTTATTCTTATTTTCTGATAATGTCGTGTATGGTCATCTGTACTTTAAAAGAAAAAAAATGACACGTTTATAAAAATACAAAAAAAGAAATTCAAAATTTTTTTTAAAATATTGGTGTTTAATGATAAATTTTTCTAATTGAAATTAAAAAAGTGAAAATGATTCTTGTAAAAAAATTTTTAAGACAAAAGTGTTTTATTTTATGATTCAGATCAGATTTTCGGTAAATGGTGTTTCTGTTTGACAAAAACAAATTGATGATTTAAATTCTCCAAGGAGTCTTGCTTTTAACTAATATAAATATGAAGAGGCTGAAATATTAATTTCTGGAAATTTCATAAAATTAAGTGGTGGTAACAGATATTAAAAAAAATTTTTTTTAAATAATTTAATTCATTTGTGAATAAATTCTGAAAATGTAATTAAAATCTGACAATTATTTGATTTTTGCAAGAATTTCCAAAACAATCTGTTTTTAACGCCAAAAAAGACACTACAATTTCCAATACTAATCTTTGGCCCACCCACTGACACAACAAAAACAAGATATTTAACCAAAATTTCGAAGGTACTAGAAAGGATTAAAAAATTTAAAACAATCAAAGAATCCTTTGGCCTTTTCCTCTTAATAATAACAAACATTTTGATGTTAAAACTTTGTTTTTATCATCAGGGTATGCTTCTTTTTTTCTTTTTTTTTTTTAAATGAAATATTTGGAGGTACCTACCATTAAGTCATGCTATTGGCATCTAGGTAGCCATTTCTACTTTATGAAACCCAATAAGGTACATAACTACTGCAAAGGATAAAACAGAAAAATGATTTTTTTTTTTTTTTTTTTTTTTACCTCAGGCTGGACTTGTGCAGATTTCTCTTTCATTTCTCCATTGGCTTCAATTTCAGAGCCTGATAGTACTACAAAGTCCTTTTTTGGCTCTTACCATCAAATCTGTGGGTTTGACACAGCATTTAAGGAGTAACACTGTTTGCACACACTTTTTAATGGTTTTAAAGATATTTTGGCAAAGTCTAACCTTTGTGTCCACAAAACAAATGTTGTTTCAAAAAGATGTTTTTTTTTCTGTTGACAACCACTATTACTTCATACTGAGACTCCCACAGCCATATTTATTTATGAAATTATAAAATATGTGAACCAAGTACAATGTGATATTTATTATTTATCATATTGTAATAATTCATTATTTATCATTTTATAAAGAAATTTGAAAGGAAATATTTTTATTCAAAAATTTGTTATTTTTATTTTCTAAAATGGTAAATAATAAGTTTTTTATTGAAAATTTTCTAAAATTATTTATGAACAAGAAAATTTAAATAAACATGATTTTTCTGGATATTAATACATATCAAATTATTTTGTATCTCAGATTACTTTTGGTTTTAATTTTCCAATTGTTTTTATGATTGTGATTTAGGATCAACCATGACTAATGAATAGAAATCAAAGGCCTGAAACTCCAGCAATTATAGGTTATCCCCCCTATCCACCTTTTTTTTCTTTAAATCATTGCTAAATTTTGTAAAAATGCCTAGAAAATCTGCTAATAGACTAGTGTCAGCCAAGTGTTAATGGGCAAAGAAATCTTAAATGAAGTGTGGACACTAAGCTCCTTGACTTAAGCAATTGATGAATTGTGTTCTTCAGAGTGGTTGGCAAAACATTGGCGAATTGCCAAAGAATTCAAACTTTATAAAATGGTATATAAAGATTTCTTTATAATTGGTAAATGATGAACATTATTTGGTTTGCATTTTTAGGATGTTGTTAATAAACAACATAATAGTGTTTAATATTCTTGTTGTAAATTCTCAAGAACAAAGAAAATGGATAAATTCACTTTCATATGTTTCGGTCTTATTAAAATTCTGATCATTGCTTTTTAAAATTCTTTAACCCTTCCATCTAATTTGTAAAAACTATTTTACCCAGTTCTTTTTTCACAATTCCAATATTCCTTAGACATTCACTTGTGATTTTCTTAAAGTGTGCCTTTCTAGATTTAACTTTGTTAACAACTGGGAGTCTACTCACCCCTGCATGAGTGGATCACCATCACAAAAATATTCAAAATGACTGGATACTTTCTATAGTCTGTGGAATTGTTAGATTTCCTAATTCTTCAAACTGCCAATTTCTGATTTCCTTTGATTGCAACCTGCATTCATTCGATATTTTGGGGTTTTCTGCTTGTTGAAGGTCTCCAAAATGTGGATCAAAGATGTATTGAGGTGACGCTGGAAATGTAAATTAAGTCTACAGCCATTAATTAAAGTCTACACACAAACACACTAGAGGGTGCTGAAAAGTTCTTGGCACAACCAAGACCCCCTCCCTGCCTTCATCCCGATGTTTGTAGATCAAATTTTGGCAAGTGGGTCAGGCACACACACACACACGTGAACACTCTGAGGGTATTACTCAGCACTGAAGCACCATTGAGTGATGTTTACCCTGTGACCATTGCATTCTATCTCAATAATGCATTTGTCCATTGTTTGCATCTTGTTCATTTTTTTTTTGTAAAACATTGCATCACCCAGGTTTGTCAAAGTGGTAAATTTTAATCAAACAATCATATACATAGAGGAGGAGAGTGCAGGAGAGAAAAAAAAAAAAAACAGTAACAACTATCACTCTTAAAACTCATCATGGAATATTAAGAACTTAACAATGGATTTTAATTTTTTCTATATATAAAATAAAAACTGGAAATACAAATAAAAACTTTCATGTGTCTCAATTGTAGCTAAAGTAGAATTTTTTTTGTTTTTAAGGAATACATTTTTTTATTTCTTTTAATTTTTCAATTCATTGTGGCAAGAAGTAGTTTCTAAAACCACCAAATCAATGAAACTTAAGCATATTTACCTAAAGAAATTGACTCTTATATTCTGAGGGGTTTTGAAAAGTTCCTGGACTGACCCACTTTCCAAAATTTAACCAAATGACCAAACATCAGAAGGGGGGGGGCGTTTTGGTTGATAAAGTGTTTGTTTTATTTATTTTTAAATATCTTAAAAATTCTTTTCATATAAACAAAATCAATTTCAAACATTATATAAACAAATTAGACAGAAATAAATTTTAAAATAGGTAAGTGTGATTGTAGAAAAGATTTTGAAATTTGACAGAATTAAGAAAAAATATTTAAAATTTCCACAAAGCATTAAAATAGAAAAGACAAGTTTTTTTTTTTAATTTGTCAAGGTTAAATAATTTTTGTAATGTAGTAATAATTGATTATTAAAATTTATCCTTAAAGCACATGGAATTAATATCAAGAGGAAAAATACATTTCTTAAAATTCTTTTTATTTCTTAATTTTTTTGTTCCACATTCGAGAGTCTACAGAATCTTTTTTTTCATTTGAAATCAAAAAAGCTTTCTCACCAAAAATACTAATAAAACAACAAAATTCATTGAAATAAATAGAGAAAAAAAAATTTCATGAATTTATTCATAACCAATTTGGAACAAACAAACTGATGCAACCTTCAAAAATTTAGAATTAAAAATAATAATAAAGCCCTTTTCTGTACAATTGATTGCTCTAATTTCTCAAAGAAGAATCAGTGAGTGAAACATTTGAAAAATGGTCCTTGTGAATTTGGATGGTCCAGTGTCACTATAGAATCAGTGACTGAGGAGGGATTTGGGGTGGGGACTAAATAGCCAATCAAAACCATCCATTCAAATCTACAAGCTGTTTCAACTGAATAACAAGCCCAAAGGAGTTTGGTTATTAATTTTGATATTACCACCATTTTGGTGGCATGTGAGTTTTTTGAAAACTGACTGCAGGGATTAGGAGTGAAAGACTTGCCCAAGATCCAGATGAGATTTTTCTAGGTTAAAATTTGAACGTGTTTACTGGATGGGATATGACACTTAATGCCATTAATAATCATGTGATTAGTGGAAGAAAACAGGGATAAAGCATTTTTGCACCAGACAAAATATTGGCCAAACATTTGCATTTTCAAATTCAATTCAAAGCAAAATGAAGAAGCATATATAAAACTTGATTCACTTTTTTTTAAAAAAGTGTTTCAAAAAACCTTTCAAAAATAAAGGCATTGATGTATCTGAATTTGGCAAAATAATGTTAAATTTATGCAGCAAAGTTTGTCAATACAAATCAAAGCCTAATCAAACTCAAAAAGACAGTTTCATCGATATGAAGAATTAAAGACCATCAGATTAAGTAGGCAGCTAAAAGAAATAAAAGTTTGTATTTCATTGAAAGAAAAAAAATTGAAATAATTTTAGAGGAAAGGAGAATAGGAAGTGGGGGAAAACATCATATATTAAAAAACTGCTTATAAATATAAAGCATGAATATGGGTGGTGGATTTATAAATTTCTTTAATATGAATGAATTATATGCTTTTCTCATTCACACATTAAAACTGCCTGCCTTGCTTCAAATTTTGTTTCCAGTTCTTGGTTCATTTATGTAAAAAAAAAAAAAAAAAAAATTTTAGCTTTATTCATTTCACACATAAACATCAACAAGATATTACATCAAATTAGAATTTTACTAACAGAACAACTATTTTAAAAAAAATAGAAAAAAATCTGCAAAGGAGTAATAGAGAAAAAATTACTTAAAGAAAATTAAGTAAAAATGCTCAGATGTTTGCTAGTTTCTGAAAATGGAGTTTTTTCTCTCTTATACTGCAAAAAAATTTTTTTAAGGTTGCTGATATTTTTAATGGCTTTACTGGTTCTTAGAAATTAAAACAAAAATTGGTACAGATGAAAAATACTATAGATATTTAGTTTTTAATTTATATAATATTTAAAGAAAACTTGGTTTATTTGCTTAAACTATAGGGAAATTTGAATTTTTTTACTCATTATTTGAAACTTACACACACCTTATATATCTTGAGAGGGAGAATGAAGTTTAAAATTATGAATAAAAGGCTATAATCACTGTTTTTAACATGATTAAAGATATATACTGAAGAGGCATGACTAATTTCTAAACCTTGAAATGTATTCTGAAAAAGGAATTAGGATTTAAATGGATAAGTGTGAAATAAAGCTACCTTGCTATCTTAAATGTCTTCATAAGCCATTTTGTAATATATAGTTTAATTGACATTACAATCTTTCATGGCCTGTAATTTATTATTTGATAAATAAAAATGTTCAGTTTATTTCAAAAGACATTCGATGATTGATAAACTAGGTTTACTTGAAAATCTTTAAATTTTCACTTTTACTTAATTTATTCAGTGGAGGAATTGTGATAGCTTAGGTAGTTTTTTTTTGTTTTGCAATACAAGATATACAGGAAAAGAATAAAAGAAGTCTTAACCTTTTTCATTGATAAAATAGCTACTTGAGAGAAAAACAAAGATGAAAAAGGATTCAATGGTTATAATTTTGATGAATATTAATTCATTTGTTGGTGATTGCATGAAAGAGAAGAGCAATAAGTCAACACAAACATGTAAGAGAAACAGTTTGATTTCCCAACCCCCACTATGTTTCTTAAAAATATATATATTCAGTTAGAGATTATAATGAGTGACAAGAGAACGGGGAAAGGGTTGATTGTAGGGAAGGTGTCAGTGTTTTTTCTTTGATTTATTTATTTAATCATTAGAAAGGCAGACATTTTGATCCATCTTGATCATGCTTGTGTTTCTGAGTGAACAAGTAAATGAGTACAAACTAGAATAAATGATTAATATTTCAAGAGGTGAAATGTAAAGAACCAAATAAGAAAAAATTCCAACAAAGATTTAACTCTTCCACACATATATATCATCAGTGTTAAAACTGTACATCATTGTCATCTAAGGTTTATAAAAGCAGGGACTGGGAAACAAGAGGGAGATGAGGAGGAAGAAAATAAGATCTATGTTATTCATTTAATTAACAAGGCTGACATGGTGGGAAGCAATGTCATTTGCAGAATTGGACCTGGGCAGATTTCTAAATAATCAAGAGGTCCAATAGACTGTCTAAATTTGTCAATTTAAACTTAATTTTTGTAATATTATTAAGAATATCACAATCTTCAAGTCTTTCAATTGAGTATTAAAAAACAAAACAAAAAGAAAACATTGTTTATTACATATATATATTTTTTTTTTTTAGGCTGGCTGAAGTAACAAGGAAACAGAGAAAGAAACAATATTATAATTCCTGGTGATGTAAGATGCTGGCATTGAAGTTAAGTTTATTTTTGCTGGAGGAGAATTTATACATTAGTGGCAATAATCAGGGAGCTGGCTTCAGGATTCATCCTTATCCTCTTCATCATAATCTTCCACTTCGTCATCATCGTCATCATCATCATCGTCATCAATGTCCTAAACCAACAAAGAATTTTTTTTAAAGTTCTCAACAGAAATTCAATTTATCAAAGTCAACAATGTGTATTTTACACATATGCACATTTATTTATTATTCTTTATTTTTATTTATTTATTATCTATTCATTTATTTCCCTCCACAGGAAAATTGACTACCCCATTATCTTACCAGTAGCCTATAAATAAAGAAGTGTTAGGTTGTACAGTTTTAATTTGTACTTGATTGTTGTATGCATGAAACTCAATAATATTAACTAGTGAAGAACAAATGTATAATTATTCTTAATATAAATTTTAGCTCTGTAATTTTACATAGATCATTCTTATTACTACCAGCACTCACTGTGCACAAATGTATCAATATAAATTTGCAGAAGGGATTTTTTTATTAATTTTATTCTTTCCTATATTTTCTTTTTTGCAATATTAAAAGTGGCTGTGGCAAAAGTTTAATCAACAAATGCTTAGAAAAGTTCTGAAATTTATTTCAAAAACCTTCCTGGTATTGATAAAGAAAATTTAAAGAAAAATTATTTCATAGGAATCATGTACTGATTTTAATAAAAAATTATCCCATCAAATTATGAAAAGAAAAGTTTTTGATTCTCCATGGTACAAGACAAAATCTATATGAAAATGCTTTCACCATTTTCTAATCCTTATTATCAATTACTAAGAAACAATACAGAAATTTGATTTTACACATGCATTAAAGACAAAAATAAAATAATCAAACATACATGAATGCAAATAAAATTCTCATCAACACTGATACAAGTTAAATATAGGATTTGGACCATTAGTACATTATTCTCTGTGGATGTTGTTTTTTACCAATTCACACAGCAAAATTTATTAAGCTCTCTGAATGAATGCTTGTGATTTAATAGAAATTAAATATTTCTATTAATGAGCAGTGGTTATATAAAAAAAATAATATTCTCTTAAGTTTGGAAATTTGTAGAAAAAGTAATATCAAGAAAAGAAAAAGTAATTCAACAAAAGAATTGATTGTTTGATTTTGTTTTTTATATATATATATATATATATATATATATAGGTTATCAAGCTTTTATTAGACTAAGAATTTTCAGAAATAATGATTTAATGATAAAAGTCCTATTATTTAATCCATAGGTGGGAGAGGAGATGTGGATTCATACCTTTCCCAGGGAATGTGTTAAAAATAATAATAAAAAAGAATACTTTGAAAACTCTACAGAATTTTCAGACATATTTGGACTTATAAAAAAGTACTCCACTGAAATCACTTTTTCCCCCCCATTTTTGAATTCCCTGACTTATTATTCCTTGCAAACGATCTACAGCAAAAATTGAAAAATACTTTATCATTACAGACAAATGTTTGTCTCAGTGTACAGTTTTACTTCATTTTCATATTGAAAGGATCACTGCAAACTTTTGTTTTGACAAACATTAGCTTGCTTATCTGTTTTATAAATAGGTTTGTGTATATGTGAAAAATTAGAATTTACTTTATTTTCCAGAAAATCTCATGTTAACTTATAGGGATAGTTTAGTAGTGAATTTATAGTGGGTTTCAAAAATTTAGTATACTAAAGTATATAAACTCTACTTATTGATTAGATTAGAAGAAATTAAATAGAGCAGGAAAAGGGCAATTTACACTACAATAAGACTTAAATATGAGAGTAAGAAAATCTGGCTATATGTGGATTTGATAAAACTACCTTAAGAAAAAAAAGTAGAAGCTAGATGAATTTGTGCAACACCCAATAATTCTTATCATTAAAAAGAAATTGGGTTGGGAGAAAGAAAGTTGATGAAAAACAGAGAAAAGAAAGAATACTCACAAGTTCCCCAAGCTCTTTCAATTTCTTTTTATATTGGTCAATTCGACAGTCCTGATCAGCTAAAAGCACTAAGAGATCTTCTTGTTCTTTTTTCAATGTTTCTGTGTCAACCAAAATATTTTCTTTCTCAATATTTATATTATTTTTCTCCTCTTCAAGTTTCTAGAACAAGAAAACAAATAAAAGTGAGCAATTTGTAATTTAAGTTAGCTTAAAACTGGCAGCCTTTAGAAATAAAAATTTATTCTGGAAAAGGTAAAAAAAAAAAAAGATTTAAAACTCACTAATTCAAGATAAACCATTTAGAATTTTAGGTACACATTTTTAAAAAAAACTTTGTCATAGTCTTTCAGATCATGAAGAAAATAGATAATTGTTATTAAAAACTGGTCAAAATTTAAACTCTTACACTATAACAGAATTATGCTCTATAGTAGAGTAAAATTGTTGCATCATATTTCAGTGATTAATTAAATCTAAAGAATTTTTAAAAGCTGTTTTCCTCTTGTTAAATTTTGCCTCTTTTAGATTTCATTTCTATGATCTTAAATACTATTCATGCTGTAGAAAATAAAACAAGGTTCAAAAATAGGTAGTAGTAATGTATAAATATTTTAAACTAACAGTGAATAATAAAGATAAGCCAAAGGAGGAGATAAAAGCCATGCAAAATCCATCAAAATGCAGCAGAAAAAACAATGTTACCAAAAATTAATAAAGAAAAAATATACCTTGAGAGAAATTACATAACCAAAATGAGTGAAACCACATAGATATGCACATGCATGCACTTAAATACATCCTAAGTGAGATTTAGATGTTACAGTTTTTGAAAGGTGGTTTAAATTCACTTGAAGCTAATATTATTTAAATCTCATTAGTTTACTTATCTTTCCTGAAATTAACAACTATGTTATCATTCTTATGGTGAGAAAAAAATGATTGAACTGTATCAAAAGTAAACTAAAATTATGAATATTATTTCTTTGGAAACAGTGACTCTGTTCTATAATAATACAAAAAAAAAAAAAATATTTTAGGGTTAAAGATGAATTAACATATTTCATAAATATAACATTTGGAAAGAATAACCATTTTGGCTTTTAATTGGTACTCATTTAACTAGTTAAATATATGTTGTTGAATGGGTTTCATTTCTAATTTACACTTAATTAAAAAAAAAAAAAAAAAAAAAAAAAAGTTATTTGTTTTATTTGTTCACCACTTCCTTATCCAATTTGACTTCTTTTGCCTAAAAGATTAGGAAAGTTTCTTTAGCCTGCTTCCATTGAATGCTCACCTTTATTTTATCCAAAAGTCTTAAATTCTCATCATTTGATTTTGTTAAACGTGCTTGCAAAGCTGTCTTCTCACTCTGCACTGTCTTTACTTGTTCAGTGAGGGTGGCCAGCTGCTCTTCAGACACCGAAGATGGCACTGCCTCAGTGTTGCTTTCAGCCTTCTGCAATGACATGAGGAGTCCAAGGTGGAGCTATCTTAAAGTAACAGTTCACTAAATAGAGAGAGACAGACAGACAGGAAAGGAGAACAGAGTAGTGCTGGTAGTAGTGAGAATATGAGGGATACTTATTGGCTAAGCATGAAATAAGAGAAGTGTAGAGGGGGGGTATTAACAGGAAGAAGAATGTATTCAGGCTGACAACAATAGGGACAGGACACCATTTAACATGCTAGCTAATACAAATAAACAAGAAAGCAACAAACAAAAATTTCTGTTTTATGAATTTTACACTTCAATATTTTAACTACACCAGTCTACGCAAAACTATCTGTAGAAATAATTAGTTATTTGTTTTTCACCCATTTCAAATCAGTTTCCATGGCCATTATATATATATATATATATATATATATATATATATCAAGAGAGAAACTGTTATCTGATCCAGCATGCTTTAGACCACTCAGCCACAGAGTGTCACAGCCCATGAAATCAATAGATTTTTTATTTAAAAGTATTTCCTACTATCCCAAATGCTATTTTGTGGTTTTTTAAATATTTTTTTAAACCACGTGAATGAAATCTACTAGGCTATGCATTTGAGAGATTTAATAAAGAGTATGTGTTCTCTGGCGGGGTTCAAATCTGCATTCGTCTTTGTAGGAGAAACCATTGTCTAATTCAGTATGCCTTAGACCTCTTGGCCTAGCACAATTACCCTGTTATATCTCGTGCAAGATATAATAAACAAAGTAAACCCGAGTGTTGGTTTTTCAATAATAATTTTATAATCGGATGTAGGTATGTCAAAATACAGAGACAGAGTCGGAAGTATGCTAACCTCAATATGTGTTAACAAACGAAGACTCTTTTGACTGTCCGCTGAGGTCGTACTTAATCGGCAACCAGTCCGTCCATTATCGTGAATGGGGAAGTTGGGTTATATCATCACAACACCTCCCCCCAAAGCTGAAATTCTCCCTTTTGAAAATTTCTGCTTCTAATGTCGTCTTCTTTTTGGATCCGGACTAAAACGCTCCACTGGTTTTCTTTCCCATGTGCTCCTTCTTTTAGTCGTCACAATTAGATCCTTTTTTGGCGAAGATAATTTCCGCTTTTCAGCCCGTAAGGCTGGTCCATGCGATACAGGTTCAAATACACTATTGGGTAGTGTCATGTTAAAAGCATCGCATAACACTTCCATCGGAATTTCTTCTTCGCTTTTTTCGCTTTCTTCACCATATCGTGGTCTAATCTGATTGATGTGTCTTTTACACGTAAATTTTTACATTTAATCGTGTAGACCACTTTACCAATCCTTTTCTGGATTATGCCATCCATCCAATAGCTTTTTCCACTTTTAAAATTTAAAAAAAAAAAACTGTCTCCTGAAGTGTATTTTTTTATGTTGACTTTTTTCTCTTTCTTAGCAACTTTTTTGTTTTGATAGGGTAACAATCTATCGAAAATTGATCTAATTTTCCTTGCGAACATAATTTCCGCTGGTGACATTTTCGCATCGTTGTTCTCATTAGGAGTTACCCTATAGATTGCTAAGAACTTCTGAATAGTTCTTTCTTCCATGTCCATACCTTTATTTTTACATAAAGCACGTTTAAAGGTGTCAACAAATTTCTCGGCTTGACCGTTCGACCTGGGATGACACACTGGTGTAGTTATGTGTTCAATGTCTAAGGCAGTATAGAAATCCTTAAACTCCATACTTGTGAACGCCGTACCATTGTCGCTCACCAATGTCCTGGAAACCCCGAAATGACTGAAAATTTCATCCAATGCACTGATGGTGTTCCTAGATGTAGGATGCTTGCACTTGACTACCTCAGGCCATTTCGATAAAGAGTCCACCAATATCAAATAATAGTACCCATTAATTGGTCCAGCATAGTCTATATGTAGACGTGCCCACGGCAAATCCGTTTTCGGCCAAGGATTCATTTTGACCGGAGGTGCCCTTGCAGCCAATTGACAACCTCTACATAGTCTTACAAAACCTTCAATATCCTTGTCCATTCCTGGCCAGTATACGTAACCACGCACGAGTGATTTCATCCGAGACATTCCAGGATGACCGGTATGAAATTCTTTCAGCATATCTGTACGTAAAGATTTAGGTATAACAATTCTATCTGCGTACATCAACGTGTTGTCGCAAATTGAAAAAGGTGAAATCTGAGTTCCCTTTTTCTGTCTTTTGTTCCATCTCGTCTGGTTCCTTAATTTCACAATATAGTGATCTTTTTCCGCTTCTTTTTTATTTGGTCCAAAGTTACGGCAATTCCCTGATTGTATTCAACAAGAGACCTGATATTTCTTTTTCCTCAGTTAATGCTGCTATAACCGTCTCTTCTAAAATTTCTTCATTTTTTGGAATCAGCCTTTACAATCCATCCGCATGCCCCGTTTCTTTAGATTTGACGTATTCCATCCTAAAATGGTAATTAAGCAGGGTTACACCCCATCGCCGTAAGCGATTAGCTGTATCTTTAGGGAATGCCTTTTTACCTCAAATATTGTAAGTAACGGTTTATGGGCCGTTTGAAGTACAAATGATCTACCATGTAAAAAGCGATGGTATTTTTTAACCCCGAACACAATCGACAAAACCTCTTTCTCGATCTGACTATAATTTTTTCAGCGGAAGAAGAGTCCTCGACGAGTGCGCGATCAGTTTAGTAGTGCCATCTTCATATTTGTGTAGCAGTGCAGCACCCACTCCATACAAACTTCACGTCAGTTGCCAGAATGATCTCTTTCTCAGGATCATAATGTGCTAAGGCGAGATCTGAGAGTAGGCATTTTTTATTTTCTGAAAAGCCGTCTACGCAATCTTTTGACCAAAACCATTTCTTGTCTTTTTTCAACAATTCGTTAAGGGGGGCTCTTAAATCATACATTTTAGGTATGTAGATTGCATAATATTGTGCCAACCCCAGAAACGATTGTAGTTTTGCAACTGTCTCGGGTGCAGGCATGTTCTTAATTGCATCGGCTCTCTGTGGGTCCAGTTTCCTGCCTTCACTGTCTATTACCTGTCCGAGGTATGTAATTCTTTCCATGAAGAATTTACACTTCTCATGGCTTAATTTAAAGCCAAAATCTTCTAGTCTTTTGAATATCACTCTGATGTGCGTTTTATGTTTTTGAACATTCTTACTTTTGACTAGAATGTCATCTAAAGAGGTGGTACCAAACTCAAGGCCTGCCAAAGCTGGGGCGACCTTTAAGCCGAAAGAAAGCCTATTTAGCTTATAAATACCTTTATGTGTATTTATACACAAATATTTTGAGCATTCGTCACTCACTTTAATCTGCAAGTATCGTCAGACAGGTCGATTTTTGAAAAAATCTTCCCCCATTCAATTTTGAAAAATATCTTCTGGTGAAGGTAGTGGATAACTGATTTTTAAGGCAATCATTTAACCCTGTTGAAAAATCTCTTTGCTCTTATTTTTCCGTTTTTCTTCTTAACATAAACTGTGGGCGAGGCCCAATCTGCATGGTCAACCTTAGATATCACTCCCATTTTTTCAAGTCTTTCCAATTCCTTATTAATTGTGTCTAAAGAGGAAAAAGGAACGTTTCTCTTAGGTTTAAAAATTGGCTTCACATTTTCCTTGAGTTCAAATTTGACTTCCGTCTTAGTACATAAACCCAATCCCTCAGAAAAAACTCTGGGATATTCTTCTTTTAATTCATTCATGAATTTTTCATTTTTAATACTTTTTTGTTTTTCTGCACTGTTTATTACGTTGCAAAATGAGTTAATCGGGAGTTCAAACAAATCAAAAGTACTATCCAGTCTATTCCAAAAGACATGAATTAATCCCTTGGATTACATACACTTTCGTTTTTGCAGTCTTGCCACATAACGAAATATCGCACTTTTAATTCTCCTTAAAATTTAATTTCTTTCCTGAAACCCCTCTCGCGTTTTTTTGGTTTCAGATAATTTGGGTCTTCCAATATTTTTCCATGTTTGTTCATCAATGATGCTTATGTCTGAACCAGAATCCAATAGGAAAGTAATTGTATGATTATTTATACGTACATCTACGTACTTTCTATTTTTACCTTTCTGAATTTCTTTTTCTGATAATACCAGGCTTACATCTTGTAATTTCCTTTTCTTGTGGCAAACCGAATATAATTTTTTTTTTTTTTTTTTTTTTTTTTTTTAGACGGCTAACAGACAATTTACAGCCGTAATATTTTTACAACCCGTAATTTTTACTTGAATAATCAATTATTAGACCGGCTTGCATTTGAGTCGCGGTTCAATATATATTTTTCAAATCACAATTTAACAGTAAAAATTTTCTTACTTTTCAAAAAGTTTCCTTTTGACTTGTGACTCTGTTTTCCAAATCCTAATCGGCGTCAACCAGTCCGTCCATTATCGTGAATGGGGAACTTGGGCTATATCATCACAACACCTCCCCCCGAATCTGATATATATATATATATTTTTTTTTTTTCAAGTAAGTACGTTGCACAATCCTCGTCGCCAGCTGTTATATCTCATGCAAGGTAAAACAAAGTAAACCCGAGTGTTGGTTTTTCAATAATTTTTTATAATCGGATGTAGGTATGTCAAAATACAGAGACAGAGTCGGAAGTATGCTAACCTCAATAGGTGTTAACAAACAAAGACTCTTTTGACTGTCCGCTGCGGTCGTACTTAATTGGCAACCAGTCTGTCCATTATCGTGAATGGGGAAGTTGGGTTATATCATCACAACATACCCTTTTGACGAATGCACATCCTCTATGACACACACATTTTAATTTCAGAATATGTTTTCTTATTTTCAGTGATACAATATTCTAATATGTTAAATCAAGTGTTTATATAGATGTAAAAATAAATAAACAATAATATCCTAGAAACAAATTAATGATATTACCTAATGTTATAAATACTAAATTATATTGTACTAGCAACCAGGATCAATTGATATTTTTTTTCTATCAGATTTAAGGAGCATTTAAATATTAAATGACATTTATAAATTATAAATGAATAAAGCAGGTGGGAGGAATTAATTTTATTTGGAAAAAAATACACTTCTATATATTCAATGTATATTGATGAAGTAGTAAAATATGAAAGAATTTTATATTTTAAATTCAACAAATAGAATTATATACATTGTCTTATAATATTTTTAGCTTGAATAGATAGTGTGATTTTCTAATTGCTTTGTATATTTAAGATTTTGATAGTTTATAAAACTATCAATCTTAAATATTGCAGTCATTTTATAGCACAGAATAAATAATATTTTACATTCAAAATTATCAATAATGTCAGCAATGGTAATATATTTCATATTGGCATTAAAATAAGGAAATATCTCATTACTTGATCTATGTAGAAGAACCAAATTAGTTGATAAAAAAGATGATGCACTCTCACAGACATAAAATTTACATATAATCTTCAAGAAACATTCAAGGTTATGTTGAAAATTCTTTTAATATAAATTACAAATCAGTTATTTCTTGGAAAAAATGATGAAGCATCTAGGAATTAAAAATAATTTTGAGATTAGCTAATTTTTTTAACAGTTTTTCTAGAGAAAAAATAGAAGACCTTTTTGTACGGTGTGTATTAAATTATTATAATTTCTTATTCTTTTCATTCAGATAAAAATAAAAAGCTAACAGTTATTAATTTTTTTTTTTTTTTACTTTTTTTCATGATGTACATTCATAAATATACACATCAAACAGAATATTCAAATAAGCTAAAACTTAATTCCTGCTTTACAAAGCTACTTAATTAAAAAGAAATATAGTTTAAAAAAAATGTAATTGTACATAAGATTTTTCTTTTTAAATTTTAAAATGTTTTATTAGACAAAATAGGTTAACTTTTAAAATAATGTAAATATAAACTGAAACTTAAGAAGAAAAGCTGATAATTTAAAAATAGTTTAAGCAGAAATCTATGCCTGTTACTTACTTTAGATTCCAGTAATTTCTCTAATTCTTCTTTTTGTGAGAGTGCTGTGTGGATTTGTTCATCTTTATCTGCTAGAGTGTGTCTCAATTCTGTCATCTCTACTGTCAATTGTTGAATGCTTGTTTGTAGATGGGCTGTCTCTGTAGGGCAGTTCTCTTTATTCTCTTCTCCCCCAGACAACTCATTCAGATTGACACAAGCTGCTTGGGCTGCTATCAAATCTACTTTCTGTAAAAAAACAAATATTCAGCAATTTTTTTTTTCTACTATATCTGATTATCTTTAAAACTTATTTGACAATTATCACATCAGCATAAGGTTAAATTTGACAATTTACAAATCTGTAATCACAGAAATCTTTTCTTCAATCATAAATAAAGCACCTAAACTTAAGACATTGTAAAAAAAAAAAAATCATATCATCATGAGCAGGGAATTCATATATTTAACATAACACTAGTTGATCTAAAATGGTTAATATTTTTAAGGAAGTGGAGTAGGCTTTTGTTGCATATAGGTTTAACTCAGGCATACAAAAAGCCTATAATTATAGCTATTTTCATTTTATAGATTAATTCATACAACAATAACCAAATTCATTAAAATATTAAATTTATATTACCAGTAATATTGCTTCAAAGTTTAAAGTGTCTTTGTTAATTTAATGATAGATTGATTTATTAATTTGTTACTTTACAGCTTACCAATTGTTTGCAGGTTTTTTTAAGCCATAAAATATTTTTAGATTGAAGAGTTTTTTTTGAAATAATGATTTACTGATACAAGTCCTACTAATTAACCCATAGCTGGGGAGAGAAGAGGTGGATTCATACCTTTCCCAAGAGTATTTGCATGGAAGTGAATATAACAAACCCAACTGGAATTTGAGCTCTGCTCTCTAATTTCCAATTGAGCCATTATCCATTACACCACCTGCACATTCAAGCTCACAATACCTGGTATTACTAAGCAGTCATTCATCTAGTTACTGACCAGGCTCAACATTGCTTAACTTTGTGACTGTGCAAGAACCAGTGGGTGTAAGCCAATTTAATGATAGAAAACAAAATACACATTTTTAGATAATTTTAAAAATTACCCAAGGGTTTCTAACATAAAATCTATGAAGTAAAATCTCAAAATACATCATACACTATTAAACTTATAATCATAGCTAAAAGTGATTGTAAATGTTCTAGTCACTGCCTTTATTAGATTATTGGTTTGTCATTGACCAGTTACAAGGTCTCATGCCATCAACACTTTCTGCACCCACATTGTATTAAAATATCTGCAGAAAAGGAGGTTGATAGAGTTATCATCAACACAAATATGCTGTGCTTAAATGAAGGAATGTAGATGGTTTACATTTAAACCTGATCTAACTGGGCCAGTTCATTCACAAACCAAAGTTTCCATGATTGTTGACAACTTTAAAAACTGAAGAGACACTTGTTAACAAATGTAAAAGTAGTTTTATTCTAATATGATTACAAAATCATATACAACATAAAAAACGAAGATAAATAGCAAAAATGCTAAATTGGAAATGCACATTTACAACTCAAAGGATAAAACTGACACGCTAATCAGACCAAAGCTGGTGGGCATATGCAATGGACATAGTTTTAAGATGTCTTGATAGAGAAGAACAGTTCCAGGATTTTGACTGTGGTCAACAGCAAAGTGGACTATTTTAGTGACAGTTCTGACAATTACCTTGAATTAGATATGCAATTTCTAATCTAATATTTGATTTGATTTTTCAAATACATCTAATTTCATCAATGAAACTTATGTCAGGATCAATGCTTCTTAGATACCCAGCAATGATCTATAGTCTATAGCCAGTAGAGAGCAAATTATGCCAGCTCTGAACTTTTTGATGCACAAAAACTTTGCTGTTTATATTATTTTCTACCAGAAAGTTTGGTTTCAACTGTTTTGATTGACAAGACAATATAACCCCTAACCAATCAAATAATGCATAAACAAAAATGTCCATAGAACACCAGGTCACATACTGATGTGAGATAAGAAAACTAAATAACCCCTGAACTTTATGTATTCAAAGGCTCAATGATGAGTAACATGGTTAAATCAACACTCCTTTATTTTATTCTAGAATTTCTGCTAATGCATTTGCCATGTATTTATAAAAATCTTGGTTACTTCTATCAACTTATTTTATTCTCAAGTAAATCAAACCTAATTACAACCAATTAATACCACCACCTGATAATGAAAATTCCTACAAATAAATCTACAGCAGGTAATATCAATCATAAAAAATGTGCTGTTATTTTTTCTGTGTAACTCTATTTTATACTGAAATAATTTTTTAAACTTGCACACCATACAGATGATGGTATTTAAAAAAAAGTTAAAAAAAAAAGAAAGACAAATCATAAGCACTTACTACTTTTTGAAGTTCGTCATCTTTAGCTTTTAATTTTGATTGTAAATTTTCAAGTTCTTGTTTCATTTGAGATAATTCTTCCTCTTTTTTAGAATCTGTTTGGGATCCATAGGAACCTGTGAAAATAAAGAAGTTAAAATAGTGTTAATTTTAGGCTATATTTTCTGCATTCACTAATGTTTTGGAGATGTTATTACTAGCACTTTACTTGGATTAGTCACAAGGGAAATTTTATTACTTGATAATTAAAACTTTTACAGAAAAAATTACCTTTACAGGATATGTCTATAAATTCCTTTCTACTTTTAGAGAATACTGTACCTGTTTTGTAGTTCAAAAGGGAAAGAAATACATAAAATCTGTCTTTAATATCTGGAAGAGGCTGACTTTATGAATTACTGATAAAAGTGAGCAAAGTGATAAGTTTCAAGCTTTAGGTTGTTTTGTTAACATTTTCTTGTAAATAAATTCCTCAAGAGTTTGAGAAAAAAAGGAACTTATAACAATTGTATATAAGTAGGTATCTGAAATTAAAATTTTATTTTAAATATATCTAAAAACTTTTAATATAGACATAGAAAGCCTGACAAAACATAAAAAATGATACCAAATTTATCAATTTTGTAGTCAAGTTATGACTATTCAAAGTTGGTTAGAACTTGGAAAATTTTCTGTCTTGTGTGCTATTGGACCAGAAGCCGATTTTAACAGTGTATAACTGAAGATGCAGGTTTTAAACAAGTGGAAAATCATTATCAGTGTAATGTCATAAAGTAAAAGAAATATAATACTGATTGAATCAATAATTATTAGATCCAACCAGCCTAAACATTGGGGAAAATTGTGTTCTCAAAAACAAAATAATAGAAAAATGAAACACGGGCAATTCCGACTGATCCTATAAGTTTCATTCCAACAGTTAATGCCTTGCAACTTCTTCCTATGATTCAGAGCCCAACAGAGATTAAGCTTTTTTTTTTCAATAGCTCATATTTACAACACGTTAAACAGCCAGAAGTTCAGTTGGACAGTAGGGCAAAAACAGGTCAAAAGTATACCATCCTGAACTTGCTATAAAAAAAAGTATCCATTAGAGGCACATGGCTGAAACTTGGTGTCCTTCAAAAATTGTTTATTATAAATCTTTAAATTCATTTATCTTCAATCTAGAAAAATGACAAGAATAAAAATACATTTATTGCAACTGATGAACAAGACTTTCTGGACAATTGGAATGATCCTCTTCTAATGGTGATTTGCAGTCTAAATTTGTTTATAAGCCTCTTCTATAGCCAATATTCCTTCATCACTTGAAAGTGGTATTATTTCAAAGTTTCATCTAAAGACAATTGTTGATGTCACTTGTGCAATATCATCTAACAAATGACATCAAAAATAATAATTTTTGCCTTTGGTTGGAACTAAAATTTTTATTACAGCACTGGACAAAGATGTAATATAATGATTTGGTAAAATTGGAGTAATAGCATACTGCAACCAATTGACCTTGATACTTGTAACTAAAAGTTATTTGAAGTGGTTCTTCATTACAAATGCTAGAGTTGTTTGAATACTCAGATTCACTGTGTACTTTTCTTCCTTCCTTTTAGAGGTGGAGATGAAGTTCCATTAAAAGTTATATCACTATCTCTCCCTATCATTACACATTGTTTAACTATATCAGCATACATTTAGGAATTTGGAGTCTTCTTCAGCCCACTTCTCCCAGCAAGAAGAAAACTATTTCTTGGGGTGTGGAGTTCATGATCCACAGAACAGAAGATTAAATATAAATTTTATTAAACATTTAAGTAGGGGTCTTTGGCATGAAAAGCACTAATACATGATAAAAAATAAATAAATATGGTTACACAATTTCATTTTAACTTCTGAAATAGGATCTAATCCCTAGAATAAGTAAATAGTCATTAAAAAAAAATTGAAAATTACTTAAATTACATTTCAATTTTTTTATGGACCCATGTATCAAAGTTAAGCTAAAACATATCCTGTTCATTTTTTTAAATTTTATTTTGTATAAAATGTATCCAGATTTATTTTTTTTTTTAAAGAAAATATAAATAAATTATCAATTTAATCCCCAAATCCCAAGTATTAAAGAAAATAAAAACCAAAAATATAACTAGTAAACAGGGTGTGATTGATAAATTGTCGCCTAAATTATGCAAAAAATGAAAATAACACTAACATATCATTTTAAAAGATATATTTACCAAAATTACACAATATCTTGAAATACTAAAGAGTAAATTTATTCAATAAAATCACCATTGACTTCAACCACTGCCTCCAGATGACTTCGGAATCTCCTTTTCTGGACAGTCTTCTTGTTTAAGTTGGTGAATGCTACCATAATCCTTGCCTTCACTTCATCTTTGGTGTTACAAAGAGTTTTGTTGGTCTCTTGCTCAACTACACCTCCACACATAATGATCAAGGGAGTTGCAGCCTGGGGAGTTAGGTGGCCAGATGTGAGGGGGTGATGTGGTCGCAGAAATTGTCTAACAGCAATGATTGGGTTCTCCTGCTTTTATGGCATGGTGCAGAGTCCTGTTGCCAGACATAGGGTCTTCCAGCAACCTCCCATCTTGATCCAGGGCAGCGCTACCTTGTCAAAGCAATACCTGTAGTCTTCTGTGTTGAGTCTGAGGCACCGTGGGAAGATGAATAATGTTGTCATTACTAGTGATCACACCAAACACATTTGTAATCACCATTAGACTCATCCAACTCTTTCTGAATCCTATACACTGTCCTCAGATTGACATCCAAACACTCTGAAATTTGTATTGGAATTTCCAGTGCAAATGTCAAGCAGTACAGCATGCCATTTCCAAATTTCTGGTGGAGTGAATTGTGTCATGGTGCTCTTTTTTTAAAGATGGTGTCCAACTGGCCCTGCTATACTGTGATCAAAAACAAACAATACGCATATACGTGAAATTAAAAATATACAATGGCGACAATTTATCCATCGCACCCTGTATATATATTTTATTTTATATTAATTCAGTTTAATGTATTTTTTTTAAAGAAAGTACATTAAAATAACAGCTGAGGCAAAAGTGATTTGAATGGACAAAAATGAATAAGTACTATATGTAGTTTTAAAATGCATCATTAAAGAAAATATTTAAAAAAAGCTTTAAACTGTATAATATCCATCAATGAAACAAGTTTGATTTAAAATGAGCTTCATCTGTTACTGTTCAGCAATACAAATTTTGATGCATTAGAACCAACAGTTTTGCACAAAATGAACACAGTATACTCTCATTTTGATTCACATGTGCTTTGAGTTGTATGGGTAGAGAGATATGAAACCAACTGATTATAATTGCTCTACAAGAAGGTGTGATTTTCTTTTGTTTAAGATTTTAATTTCTCTGGTATTTTATCCACTAAAGATTTCAACTTAGAAATTTTTGTGCAAAAGACAACTTCTATGCCCACTAAATTGATGAGCATCTGTTTTACTTTAGGATGGGACTATTTTGATATGTGTAGGGAGATACAACTTGAAGTGCAACAAATGTGAAATAAAAAAAAACACTATGAAATTGTCAGTTGAGAAAAGAAGTACTATTGTTGAAATAGAAACATAATTTAAGGAGATATGGAATAAAAACTAATCATCACACATGAGAAAGAATTGCATCTTTATAAAGAAAAAGATTAAATTTTGTTTACATACTAATTTTATCAAAATTAGCCTAAAAAATAAGATATCATTAGTTAAAATTGAAAGAAATTTCACTATTTTGACAAGTTTCCACAGTGTAAACTAGGGCAGTGTGGGTTCCCAAATATAAGCAACAGGTTTTTTTCTTAAATATTTATTTCATATTTCATTTTGGAAATTTATAGAACATAAATATATTAAGCTTCTTGAATTCTTTTGATGTGATTTTAAAATTCTTCAATAAAAATATTTTGTGTCTTTTTTATGAAACAGAAGGTGAAATTTTGTCATCATTGATTAAATTTTATTCAGAATTGAGGAGAGAAAATTATTTTTAAAGAGTAAAGTTATCAATGTCAATAATAGACATCAAATGTGAGTACAGAGGAACAGTAGATATAAGAAAATTAAACAAGACTGGAGTGGGGAGTTACCTTTTTGGGCCTTTAAAACAGCATTTTGGTCTTTAAGTTGTTGAATTTGCAGTTTCATTTCATCCATCTCCTCTTTACATGAAGTGTCTTTTGCTTGTAATTTCTTTAACTCTTTTTTCATTTCATTCAGCTGAGTATCCTAGAAAGTAAAATCAGTACAAATGCCAAAAATTTAGTACTCTTATATATGTGATAAAAATATAGTTTTAAAGTATGCTATATTTATAGGTAAATGTGCTCAATATCAGAGATAGAGCATATGTAAATATAAAAGTGGACACTGAGTTCAACACCAAGTTGCAACAGCCTGTTTCCTGCATGAACACAATCTTTATGGTCTGAAGATTGCATTCAAGTATGAAACAGACTGTCACTGCTTGGTGGTGACCTCAGTATATAAGAGGGAAGGTTACATTTCTATGTCAATTACAACTAAAATTTCTGATAAAAATAAGTAGTTCTTGGATAAGCTTTTGCCTTGAAAACTAACATTTTTGTAATTGAATTATTTGCTAATTTTAAAGTAAATGAGACTAAAACATTTTCCACAGATTCAAATTCACAGTTTCCTAATATTACACAAACAGTATAAATAGTATAAATGCTGCTTTATTAAACAGGAATGCATTTACTCAGCTATTATTTTCAATTATTCAAACATATTTCAGTGACAATAAGTAAAATTGCTTTTTAGTTGCTAAAATGAAGATTTATCAAGAGAAAGACTTTAAATTCTCCTGATGGACTACCTGACTCACTTGGAGTTCTTTATTTAAGGTGTCTTGCCTAGTTCATTTCTGTTACTAAGGGTGTGATATTTACTCCACATCATAATGTAAACAGTAAAATGTTAATTTATATAACTCACCTGTTCTCGTATTAGTTCTTTGTACTGTATTACAATATTGCTATGTTCCTGAACGCTAGCTGATTTACTTTTACCTTTGTCATCAGATACGGAAACAGCATGTAACACTTCATCTGCACAATGTATTAAAAGAAAACAAAATACTGTAGAATATCACATATCAGTTACAAAACAATATTTTTTTTTAATTATTTTGATAATAAAACAATATACATTAGAAGCTTCACACAACATATTCAATGCAAAATAAGAATAACTTATCACAAAGTAAATTTATTCTTCATGAAAAAACTTTAGTTTAGGATTAATATATCTTGTTGACAGTGTTAAAAATAAATTCATTAAATGAAATAAGCTTAGCTTTCATATACTGGATATGATCATTGAATTGAAAGAGAAAATTAAAGTACTAGAGCCCTATCTGTCAGATCAAATATGTCAACTTGAATGTCAAAATGAAATGGAAATTCGCATCTTGACACTAACTTAATGTTTCCTATACATCAATGTTAATATAGGTGACAGGAGTATCTTACTTATTATAAAACGCAGATTGTGTGTGTGTGTGTCTGTACGTTTATATATTGGATCGGATTTCCTACATTTTTTCAACCGATTTCAACAAAACTTCACAGGACTACGTAAAAATTACCTTGCGGTGGTTCTGACAGCGTAAAAATTGGAAAAAACAATTGTTTTTGCACGAAATCAATTTGAAAACCCGATTCTGTCGCCAGAATGAAAGGGGGACAACTCATATCGAGTTATACTTATTATAAAACCCAGGTTGTTTGTGTGTGTCTGTGTTCGTTTATATATGGGGTCGGATTTCCTACATTTTTCAACCGATTTCAACAAAACTTCACTTTTTTTGGCAGGTAGTGTTTCTTATTGTCTTGCACCCTTTTTTCTTTTATTTTTGCATTCAGAATGCTTTAAAAATTCCATCTACAAGACAATTATTTATAATAAAATTCTATTCAATCGATAGACTCATAACGATTGAAAACAATGTTTTTATTTGAGTTTGGGTTTGACCAATTCGTAAAAAAAAAAAAAAAAAAAAAAAAAAATTAAGACATGCGTGTCCGTCAACCTTAAACAATAATCTTTGTCAATTTTATTTTTCAGTCTTTATGATGGTCGATACTTGGTCTATCTCTTACTGTTACATCCCCGGGCAACGCCGGGCTCTACTGCTAGTATTAAATATGTAGTTCCCTTTGACTGTATATCAGAAAGATACTTTAGACACAAAATGAATTAACCAGAACATGGAAGATTTAAATTCAATAATTTTACAGAAATATCCATTGTCTTTAGTAACAATAAAACCTGTTTCTACTCATTTTTTTTTGCAATCATTGTAGAACATATAACAATAAAAAGTCCACCAGTAAAAATACAATGACAGAGAATGAGACAAAGCAGATAAGAGAATTATTAGCAAAACAAAAAGTTTGAACATTAAATAGTATTGTTTCTTTGATCTTAATGATTACCATTAGATAAAAAAAACTCTTACTATCCTTAAAAACTTTGTATCTGTCCAATATGCCACAGCAAAGATATAGAATAATTACAGAACTTTTCTCATTTTAAAGTAACATGCTAACACCTTTTAAGTTAATTTTTTTCATTGCTTACAGTTATTGTCAAAAGTACAACAAAATTACAAAAACAATGAAAACTTATTAGAACTGTTTTTCAGAAATACCGTATATACACAAGTATAGGAGTTTTTATGATCAGTTATTTTATGCAAAAAATAGGGGAATAGCACTATACACAGGTAATTTTTTTTTTTGAAGAGGTTATAAAATCATACATTTTTGGTGACCCTTTGACTGTACACAAATTTTTTTCTGGAGGGGTTAAAATTCATGCAAAAAAATTCAGGTGTCACACTATACATGAAGTCAGCTTATACACAAGTATATATGGTATTCACTTTGTAATGTATGCAATATTTTAAAAATATTCAATAAATTTGTAATTCAACACCAAATGGTTTCTAAAGAAGCCTGAACAGAATTGTTATTTTTCAGGAATAATTATTTTTACTTTTTAATTCTGCTGATAATTTAGAAACTCTATATGTATTTTTAAAATTTCTATCCTCTTGAATTTATTTCCATATTTATAGTAAATAAAAGCATAACTTTAAAAAATGAATATTAAAACAACAAAGTAAATTTAAAAGAAGAATATTAAATACAATTATTTGAAAAAAAAGTTTAATATTTATTTATTCAAATATTCAAAACAAAAATTATAAAAACACAACAGAATAAATTCCCGTAGATATAGGGGGGGAATTTCAGTAGATTACAATCAGATATTCTACAAACATATGTCATTTTTTTTCAGCATTTTTAATCAGGAAATTTTTAATTACCTACTTTTAATAACAGGTTTACTTTAAATACACATTTTTTATGTTTACGTTGTAGGGATGGTAAGTAAATATTTCCTTCATTATGTTTACATATAATTTTATCTTTACAATATGCTGATAATATATTCTGGGTGGGACTTGAGCAGAGGTAAATATTAAAATCATATTTATAAAACTGGTGTTAATTTGATACACAATATATTTAATTTATTAAGTTTAGTGGAATGCCTATCTAATAATTATTTTCTAATTTAAAAAAATTAATTAATTACTCAATTCCCTATAAGTACCTGGCATGCCACCTTAAATTCTCATTTTGAAAAAGCAATATTCACTGAGGTTTTGTTGAATTATTTTTTATTAATAAAACTTTTACTAAATTATTTCAATTAATTTACTAGAAAATATTTATATCAAATTATAATTTAAAAAAAACTTTCCTAATGAATTGTTGAGTGGAATCTGTTTGCTATATCACTTTTACCATTTTATTGAAATTAATATTTTTTAAAAGTTTAGATATTAAATTTTAAAAATTAATGCATAAACAAATTATTTTAAATATACAATCATTTTAAACATGCTGGGGTTGTGATCATAAAACTTTTACTAAGCTATTTAATTTTGTAAAAATTATTTATGCTTTCAAAAATATTCTGTTTGTTCAATTATTTTTTATAATTAATAAAAATTTTACTAAATTTAAATTTTCAAAAAATATTTATGCTTTCATATTATATATAATTTTTCCTATTGTAGACAGAACATGAAAGACTGTTTACAACTTATATATATATATATATTTGAATTAATATTTTTTCATGAAATTAATCTGTCTTTATTTTTTTACTTTAATGACAAAAAAACAATTTAAGCATAAAATACCTTTTTTAACCCTAAAACGCTAACCATGGGTATATAGTACCCAGCGCAAATTTTCCTATTTTTAATTACAATTTTCAGTACCTGATTTTCTTACCTAAATAATATGTTTTTCAGTTCCTATTCATGTTAACTCAAAGTACAAAGTTTCAAGTGCCTGCATGTAAAATATTTCAAATAAAGATTTATATTTAATATTTTTTTTGATATTTTCAAAATTGGGTATGATATACCCATGGTTAGTAGTTGTGTAACTTTAATTGATGGTTAGTGTTCTAGGGTTAAAAATCACTATGAAACCAAATAAATTATTTTAAATGAAGTAATTATTTTCCAATTTAAAGAAAAATAATTACTGGTGTTAATTTGATAAAATACATAGACAATATCTTTACTTTAATAAATAGTGGAATGTTCATACTATAATTATTTTTTGTTTAAAAAAAAAAAAAAAAAAAATTGTACATAATTCCCTCTAACCATATGGCATGAGACTTCACAATCTCATTCAGAAAAAGAGAGACCTCCAGTCATATTCTTGAGAAATCTAGACCCCTGAGTCTTTCATCAGATTGATGATCAAAACAATGAATCATGTTATTGAATTTCAACATAGCAATGAAACCTAAGATGAAGTTATTTTTTCCAAGCAATGTCGGGTATCCCCGCTAGTGTTGCTATAATGTATTATAACTGTTTATTATTTTTCACACACATAATAGTTGGAATATAATATGCAAATATTTCTTTATATACCCAGATTGATTTAAGAATGTATATCAAAAACAAATACTGAATTTCCTATTACAAACCCTTGGTAAAGAACCCCTTGCCTAATTTTAATAAAAATTTGGCACTGTACTTGGCAAGGGTTCACAGTACAGGATTGATTGGGGGTATTATGTATTATTTAAATTGTATCTCAGGAACACACATACATACAAGATTAGAGTTTTAGTATTATATAGATATGGTTAGTGTCTTCTTTGACTTGTATCAAAGTTCTTATTGTTCTCAGTACACACATAATAATATTCATTTTGAAAAATGGATTCAAACAAGTGAATCCTTTTGGCTTTAAAAAGATAATCCTTAATCAATCCCTATAGATTAGTGCTACAAAATTATATAGAGCTGTACCCAATAACAAAAACCACTTTACTTGAAAACTTCCAACAAAAAAAATGGACAGCAGATATAACTAGAATAGAAAATAATGATATTATCAAGATGTTAACTTCCCACACTATCATAAACAAAAGGTTTGGAAGGAAACACCCATTAATACTAGAAAGTGTGACAATAATGAACATGTTAAATCAAATTTCATGAAAAACTGTTAAAAAAACAAAATACAAAACAGTACTGCTGTTTAGTCAATTAGTACTGATTGTTTCCTGTATAGAAACTACTAATTTCACCCATTATCAATACCATTCATTTGCTGTTTGATTTCTTAAAAAATTGCTGTGAATACAATGTTATTAAATATATAATAAAACTTACTTTCCAGAGATTTGAACAAACGAGTAAATTCATAATCAAATATCACTTCATTTGGGTGTTTATAGTTGAGATGTGGCTTCTTGGCAGCTTTTGTGTAACTTTCATGTTTGACAACTTGGGACAATTTGTCTATGAAAGTTTCCATTCCAATACGGTCTGCTATGATCTGACACAATGACGCTCTGGAAATATATGAAAAATCAATAATTGAACTTCATTTGGTTCAGGAACATTTCAGAGTCCTTTGTAAATGTTTCTGTAGCTGAACAAATTAATTTATGCAACCTAAAAATTATTGTATTTTCTGATGTAGATGTTTCTTGCTTTAAACTCTCAAGAATTTACTGATTTTTTTTTTTGTAATTTTTTTTTTTTATTTAATTTTATGTTTATTCTCCCCCTCTCAAATTTACAAATCAAAATTAGGTTTTGTTATTGAAGGTGGAGCATATTCAATACCAGGAAAATGAATACTTTAAATTCCTGCTATATTTTAAATTTTTCGTTTGTTTTTCTCGATATACTTTATGAACGTGTATTGATTTCACAACAAATGAAAACCAAGATAACAATGACAATCTCATTTTATAAACAATTTACTATTTTTCTATAAAATAATTATTTTTAAGAGGTAAACTGCTCAAGTAGTATCAAAGTACAATATTATTTAACATTGTTACTTCCGACAGCAAACTTTTTAAGTTTAAGTGGGTTTTTAACAACACATCAACTCCAACAGCAAACTATTTTTGCCAAGTAGGACAAGAAACAAATACAGTTGATTTAGTTTGTATGACTGGTAGGTGTTCATTTCTACACAAGTGAATTTCAGGTTACAAAGAATCTTTTCTGTACATACTGACATTAAATATAACTGAAAAATTTACTACAAAATTTCTCCCCTTTAAAATCATTTTTCTAAAAAGATCTTAAACCAATAGTCATTGTTAAATAAAAAGGTATATATTTTATTTCTGATGATTGACAATATCAAACAATGTTGCTGATTTTACAAAGATGACTATAACAAAAACAGTTCACTCACTTGTTAAAAGTTTCATTCTGGTCATCATTAAAAAGTACACTGATTCCCAAAAGAAATGCACACAATCCCTGCACCAGTTGCTCTTGTTCATCTCCTTCAGAGGTTGATATTTGTGCAATCAGCTAGAGACATCATTAAAGAAACTAACATTACTATTGATAGTGATAATACAGAAATATTTGCAGTACAAACTAAATTATACACATCACTGTAAGAATTCTATATAAAGAAAAAGTAAGTCAGGAATTGTGAATGTCAATTTTTTTTTTTTTTGTTAAAAAGGTAAGAAAGGAAGGACCTCCTTATTTGGAAAGTTAGAGTAACATGACGCTAACGCATTTCCTATGTACTTTTAATCTTGTGTAAATATTGAATTAGCTTGCAGTAAATTTATAAATATTTGATAGTGGCAATTCATCAACAACCCTAAATTGACTTTTCCAGTAATTATTATATAAATCTAAGCTCATTTTTATTGATATCCATAAAACAAATATGTATTTTTGCATCAAGGATACATAAGGCACATTAGCTGTATTACAGAGGAAATGTGTGACGGCAATGGAACAATCAGACAACCAACCACACAGCAACATCAATAATCCAATACGAGTTTGCAACTTTCCACCCTGAAAATGAAAATAAAAGTAATCAAATAACGCTAAGATGCATAGATTAAAAAAATTATATGTTTAAAATTTGATAATTTCTTGACTGGCTATATAAGTTTGTAGCCTAATGAGAGAGAAAAAATTTTACTCAACAAATATTTATTTTTCAACAATTTCCTTCTTTGTCAATGCACTTAACACAGTATTTCTCTATTAATCACATAGAACAAACATTATTCAGTGAAAATTTTGTATCAAAATCTACTTATGGATTTATTGATCTACACTCACATGTAATATATAGGGTTTTTGATGACTGCATAAGAACATCTGCGAGAGAGAAAATTTACAATCCCAGAGTGGATAGATCAATACAAGAGAGAAAGGAAAAAGAGCACTTGTGTAAGAAAATTTAATTCTAATGCGCAAAATTCCTTCAAGTCTAAGTTACATCTCACCTGCCAGCAGCTAGAAATAAAGAAAAGATGAACATGAAGATGTAGGTACCTGGGCAAGCATATTACAGCATTGTTGTAACAAAGACACCGGAGGGTTACCTAGACTTGTGGCTAGCTGTACACGCAACAGCTGTTCTCTTTGTGTGTTGTTTTCCAATATAGCATGAAGCAGAGCCACAGATGCAAACCAGTTTGAGAGAGAATCACCACTGAAAAGGCCACCGCACAATAACTGTCCAGCTGTGATAGTATTCACTAGAAAAAGAAAAGGTAAACAATGATTTGTCAATATAACCAGATTATCATCATTTTTTATTTTTCATTACAAAAATTAGCAAATCAGAGAAATAAAAAAAATGAAACAATTTATAATTGGCAGAGAAAGAAGTTATATGAAGTTTTTGTTTAATAATAAAATAATTATTTAAGAAAACAAACAGGTAGTAGGTTACAAAAAGATGAGACAAGAATTTAAGTATTAAGAAATTTTGATTTTAGGGAGATTGGAATTCACACCTGATGACATAGCTCTCATCTAATTGAGCAAGTAAATCTTGGTCACTCAAATGATTAATTGTCCAAATTATCACTATAAGAGAATTATTAAATATTCAGTTATTAATAACACCAAAACTGATCACAAAGCTTAGATTTTTCTTATTACTTCAAACATATTTTAGTGTTTGAGTAGATGCCCTGTTTTTTTAAACAGCATGAATTAACTTAGATTATAAATTATTGTTTTTAAAGAGATATTCATTGGAAAATTGTCAGTTGGATTAACAAAAATAGGTTTGTGAGAATTACCATTGCAAAGAATTTTATGTAATAAATTACCATTAAAAAAACAAAAATTAGTAGTGTAAGGAAGAGTTGGGACAAAGAAACACTGTTCTGTTAAATGGGTAGAACAATCTAAGGGTATGCACTTTAATTTCGGTACTATAGGGAGGCAATACTGCAATAACACAATAAACAAAGATAAAAAAAACAATAAGAAGAAAATAAATTTTGACTCAGGTTGGTGGCTGTGTAAAGGATTGCAACACAAGGGTGACACAAGTGATGAAGAGTGCCGAGTGTCATCAGGTGAAAACATCAACATAAGTATAAATTAGTACCCTGATTATTTCTCTCACCATCAGCAGTTGTAGGCAGAAGTGTTTGCACAATTTGAGATTGGCCAACTTCATTTTTAAAAAGAAATGACTGGAAGCAGTAAAGAACTGCACAGCGTAGGACGAAGGGCTGCTTCTCATTGACCATAGACATCAGTAACACCACAATAGCAGGTCTGCAAAACAAAATGGATTCAACAGTTAAAGGACTCAAAAAGAAATATCCTCTAATGATCAAAGAAGAGTTACACAGATCTTCTGTTTGAATTTCTGGGATAAGGAATCACTATGCTTTAATCTTTCCCACTAAGTGACTGTTCTACAGAACAAGTACTGATTAAGTGTATCTATTTACTATCTATCAAAAGTTTAATCACTAGGTCATATACTATGGTTCAGTGGAAAAAAAAAAAAAAATATTAGAGGAACAAATTAATTAGGAAGAATTGATATGAGATATTACTTAAGAGAGAAAAAACAAATTACTCCTGGAAAAAGAATAAAGGAAATCTCCAGATTTATTCATGAATAATATATACATTTCCAGATTTTTAAACTTAAAAGTTAGGGGTTCATATTATAACTGAAAGTTATATCCATGTTCTAAACTAATGTATGATAAAGAGTTTAAATCACTAACCAAACATTTCATTTGTTAAAAAAAAAAAAAAAAAAAAATAATAAAAAAAAAATACATAAAAATATTAAAGACATTTTAGTCTTCTTGATTGTTGTCTATATTAAAGGTAAACATCATAACAATTTTGTCTATATTTTCAGTATAGTAGATGTCTTTGTCATTGATGTCATCTTGTTCTTCCTCAAAAATGGATGTCATCTCCACTGTTGTCCAGTGTGTTTACAATGTAGTTTTTGAATGACTTTGCCACAGTGGTTTCAGGGATGCTCTGCTAGGCTGCTTCCAATATCCAAATATACAGTGTGTATTAAAAATATTTTTATGAACTTTGGAGTGGGTTCCTCACACCAAAACAAGGACAAAAGTCCATATAAACATATGGCTGCAAATCCTTTGTTTTTGAGTTATTAAGTTCAAAATTTACGATACAGGCTGTTAAATGTACAATCCAAAAATACTTTTTACAAACTTTGGGGGTGGGTTCCTGTCACCAAAACAAGGTAAAATGTCCATATAATCATATGACCAAAAGGCCATCATTGTACCTCAACACAGCAACTCATAACAAATGTTCAAAATGTCCTCTGCTTGCACACATACACACATGCACCTGTTGGATCACTGACTGGTGGACTTTTTCAAATACTCCCACATGGTGTCAAATGATTTTGCAGCCTCTCCCCCCCCCCATGACATGTTGATGAAGTGGCTTATTAATGTCTGCTTCATCAACCAATTGTTTTAGGTGGCCCCATAGATAAAAATCAAAAGGATTGAGGTCATGGGGGGGGATGTGCAGGCCATGGAACCAGTCCTCTCCTACCTATCAATCTTTCATGGTAGATGTCAACCAGTGCATCGCAAACAATGTGACTAAAATGTGCTGAAGCTCCATCATGCATGAACCACATGTGTCTTCATATTAGCAGTACATCCTCTAGCAGGTCTGGAAGTGTGTTCAAAATAAAATCTCTGTAGACAGCTCCTGTAAGATGTGCTAGGGGAACATATGGAACTACCAGACAGCCTACACATTAATTGTAAACCAATGCTGGTGTCTAGCCTGTATTGTACCAGGGGGATTCCAATCTGCCCACAATTTTTGGTTGTGTAAATTTCTTATTCCATCTCTTCCAAATGTTGCCTCATCTGTAAACAAAACTGAAGAAACAAACAATGGATTGGCAGTTTGTACAATAAGCCATCAGCGAAGTTCATTCATGGTGAGTGATCAGGGAGTGAAAGACCCTGCACATGTTGCAAATGATATGGATACAGGAGCTGCTCTTGAAGTACTCTCCATGCACTATTATGAGATGTATAACATGCTAGGGCCACTTGACATGTGCTGATACCTGGATTGTCTCTGAGAGCCTGTAGAATGTGTTCTTCATGGTCAGGTGTACAAGTGGAATCCACCCCCAAAGTTTGGAAAAGTATTTTTACTACACCCTGTATATACCAGAAACTTCTGATCAGTGAATGTGGCCTGTCAGAATGAGTAAGCTCCTCTGTTAGCTATTGTGCGACACTGAGGCTATGAGGAGGTTAAATGTTGATTCTGAGCAGAAAAAGGTTAAGCCCAAAATGGAATGTAAGCTGAGAGAGAGAGGAAACATTTTTCTTACTGAAAATGGGACCATCTGGATTTCTTCTTTCCTAAAGTTTATTTTTATCTATTGAGAGTCTGTATGCAGATGAAAACAGCTTTCACATCAAGTGCCTCTGGAATCCACATCAACTGCTACCAGATTTCCTGATTCTAAAAAACTTTGAACACTGAATTATTAGGTGATGCACAGTGTCACTATAGATTGATACAGGAAGGGTTAATTTTGTTGCACCAAGAACTATATAAACCAAGTAAAGATTAACCCAATATATCTTTCGTGTTTATTTTTCATTGTAAAAATATTTCTTCCTTAATGTAACACCCACCACAGTTTGAACCAGTGCTGTGATTACTACAACATTTGATCTTCTACTGCTCTGAGATCACGAACACAATGTGGGCAAAGTTGGTGTGGATCAAACTGGCCAGTGACCAACAACCAGCTTGGACCAGCACAGAGTTAAGACAATGTTTTAACTACAGGGCTAAGACCCTGAGGAATGGACCAGTAAATGTGGTTATACCACCAGATATCGGCAGCAGTAAAAGTAAATTGATGTTACTTGTTGTAAACAAGCAACTTGAATGGCATGTTGAGGTCTCCTTAAACATGATTTTGCTCTAAAAAAAATATATGGTGGCAGCTTTTTTCTCTCACCAGTGAAAGCTAACATCAGTGTAATTTGTTTTTTCTCATTATTAGTGGATTTGATGTTGACTGACTTCTATTGCCTGTGTGTAGGAGAAAACAAAGCTCAATGAGGTTTAATCTGTGACAATTTGTATCCAATGACATTCCATCATCTCATCACTAAATGCCAAAAGTTCAGTAAGTTGCCTTTGAAATCTGCAAGTAATTTTTGTGCTATGAGAGTCCAGTTAAATGACCAATATGAAGATCCTTGATTTCTTTTAAACATTGTTATAAAGCTTCAGTAACTCACCTAGGTGGATTGGATGGTGCCATCACAGAGGCAAAAAATTCCTGATTAGACAAATTTCCACGAATGATTTCAGATACAGTGTTGATTGTCTATTAAAAAGAGTAAGATATTTAATCAGTGGTTAAAAAAAAAAAAAAAAAAAATTTTTAGCAATTTATATTAATTTCTATTTCAGCAACTTTTAATTTTGTTGTCTCAGTGAAGCAGTTAATGTGCTGGAAGAAACTTGTGGATTAAAAAAAAAAAATGAAATGGTTGTTTCTAATTTTCATAATAAAAATATGGTAGAGCACAATGGTAGAATATATAGTTCCACCTAAAGAAAAAATTACAAAACCAGTTGTTTTAAGTAGCAATAGCAACACACTTTACAGTAGATAAATATAAATAAGTCATAATGTCAGCAAAACAAAAGCTCAAGATCACAAGCATAAAATTTTAAACTAAAAATGAATTTCTAACACAGCTGCTTAGTCATTCATTAAAATGCTGCTTCAATGACCTATTTGTATTCAAGGAATTAAAAAGAAATATTTGAATATTACTAAATACTTCAATCTAATCATTATCAATAAGTAATAAAATGAAATAAAAAGCAAGATAAAATTAATGGTTCTAAAAACCAAAATAAAAGCCTAAAGTTGCTTCTTGTTCTTTGCAGCTGATTTTATTAATGACAAATAGGAGAGAAATGACGATTAAAATAAATTTTTTTACCTCAGTCAATACATCTGCAGGTACTCCACTTGCCATCAATATAGTGCATAACCGTTTCAACAAATCTGAAATAATTCAGAATCTCATCATAAAAAAGCATAAAAGATCTCTTCAATTGCTTTCTATGAGAGGCTCGAGTGTCATATACAGAATTACATTTCTCAAATCTATTGCATGATGTTTTATTACTAATGTTTTATTGTAGGATTAGTGATCTTTTTATCAGCCAAATAAATTGGTTTCTTATAATAAAATCAGTTACAAATAGTTTACAATACACAATTAAAAGTCATTATGAAAAATGAGGTGCATTTGTATAAATAAACTTGTAAAAATTTAAGGCAAATTGCAACAGAAACACCACTTGATATCATAGCAGAAAAAAAAATTTCCATTCAGTAAAGGCAATAGAAAATTGATCTTGAAAGTAATTATTCATTTAAAAAAAAAAAAAAAAAAATATCGTAAAGATATTTAAAAAAAAAAATTAAATTAAGTTTCCTATTTAAATTTTTCTTCTTTAAATACTGCAATCAAAGATAACTCCTGCCTCTAAGAAATAAAAATGAAAAAGTGATTATAAAGTTCCTAGGCACATTACATTTATCAACCAAAATGATATAGTTGATGACAAAAGATCAGTTCAGAATGAGTTCAGTGCATGTTTCTTTCTTAAAGGTTTTTTGTCAATAGAGGAATGTTGTTACCAGAGTCAAAGCTGGATAAAACTAAAGTAAAATTCTTCAATAGTGATGAATTCAGAAGGAAAAGTCTATGCCTACATTTTTGAATATCTTTAGTTGTGTTACACTTTCTATCAGGACATTTTTTTTGCATAAACCAGTAATATTTGTATCATTATATTTAATAAAAGGTTAATATTCACAGATTAAAGGCAGATATATTAATTCCCACTTCAGTATAAACCAATATTTTCATAATGTTACAAATAACTTCACACCATGGAGGAAAGAAAAAAAAAAAAAAAAAAAAGATACATCACCTCCATTATTTTTAAAATTGATTTTGTTAATAAATAAAAATAAGTTAAACTTACTGCAAGAATTCATCACCTTTTGGCAGGCTGCTGTCTGATTGAGTGGGTTGTTGGGAGATACCAGAGTCCGGACTAACTACAGAAGTGAAAAATACATATTTACATTTTCAATGAGTAAAAAAAATAGAAAACAATTTTTTTAAAAAAATCAGCTTTACAGCAAATGTAGTAGTATTAGTAGTGACAGTCACTTTGAAAGAATATTTCGTCATTTCAGAATTTGTATATAAACTAATGAAAAATTGGCAAACAGTAAACTGCTGCATAGTTGTAGAAGTTACTTTCACTTAAAAATGATGGACTCTTGATTACAATGGTTTTAAAAATTAGTAAGAGAAGTTGTTCGTGATTTAAGACTACAAAACAATTGTGCAGTCAACATAAATATTGCAAGTTAAAAATCTACAATATTTTTTTTTCAATTATTCCTCTTGTATTCTTTTTCCCTTATTTGATAACTGGACCAAGTCGCAAAAAAGCTTCAGGTGAAACACACATACAAATATTGTTTAAACACTTGATAAAGGTTACACACTAAATATACTCACAAATGGAACCATTACAGACTATAAATTCATTCATTAGAGAGATCTATCACAAATTCAAAACAACACACTGTGGTGGATGTAGAAAAGAACATAAAAATATATATTCTGTCTTATGAAATTCACTTATGAGGGGATTAATTGAATTAGGAACTTATATGCAGATATTTTTAGTACGCTAAATAGAAGTATACAAATAACGAAAAGAAAATTTTCCTTTAAATTTTATAAAAAGAAAATAAATTCTATTTATTTCATGTTAAATGGGTTCAAGTAAATAAGCTTATCAAAAGAATAATCTCTTCCTTCTCAATTTTGTATAGAAGAATGTTTTTAGCAGTGAAAATAAATTAGTGTTATATATGATGTTAAACAAAAGCAAAACTTAACCATAAAAGGCTATAATTAAACTCAACTTTTCAGAATAATTTTTTTCATAAAATACCTATAAATTTATCCAGAGTTAATTCAGTATATTGTTGAGGTATAAATTTGGAAAAGTCAAATTTTATCTGGAATAATTTATTTACAACTGCATGTAGTATTATTAAAATAACACTTCAAAAGTAGGACATGTAAGCAATGCTTACAGAGCATTAATACTGTAGCAAGGATCAAACACATTGGCTGCCAGACTTTTATAACAGAAAATTAATTGGTCATAAAAATACTTGTTAAATGAGGTATTTAATTATTTAATAAGGTTAACTTAGTTGGATAAAAGGCCACAGTATTGGGATACAGAATGAGGACTGAACACATTAAACTAGATTAACTAGCTATTCATCATGGTGTGATGAATAGCTAGTTAATACTTTTTTTATATACAATATCTGATTGATTTTTTAAATAAAGCAGTTTAAAAAAAAAAAAATCAATCAAAATCAAATATTGCATAAAAAAAAACAAAAAAAAAAAACATAATTTTAACATGTTTCTCATTAACTGTACATCAAATATTAAGTGATATGTCTTAATATTTTTCATTGCACCAAAAACTATTTTTGATTTAAACCAATATGAAATAGGAAGGAAGGAAGGAATGAGAATCACAAACATCTTTGTCTTATTTTGTTCCTCTATTGTCTGTCACTTTTCTAAAGATTAAATTCATAATTAAAAGTTGCAAAAGTCATGAAAATAATAACCTGAACTGAATTCATATAATTACTAAAATCAAAATTGAAAAATAAAAATATAAAATGTAAACCACAGAAAATAGTAAACATGCAAATATAAACAAGGGATTTCAATTTAAAATCTTAGAAGTACTGTAGTGTAACAAAAAGAAACAAAACTAATAACGGTTCATGTGACAATAGTGAAAAATTAAAAACAAAAATTATCAACGCTTAAGAACAGCAGTGTTGTGACAAACATGGTTGGAGCATTGAAGCACAGGGAAGAATGACAGTCTGTAAAATAAAGGTCAAGTCAATTTTTAAATTGTGAGAAAGAAAAATAAACAAAAAACACAGAAGGCAAAATGAAGCAAGTCAGTTACATTAGGGAAATGAATGACAGAGCAATACAACATCAAAGTAGAAATATCACAATAACAACAGCAAACAGTACAATGGCCAACACTGGAAAGCATTACTCCACTATTTTTTTTTCAAAATTATAACAGCATAATTATATTATTCAGATTATATCTTCATTTGAAAGGAAGTTTTAAATTCATATTTTTAAGTAACAATTATTTAACTTTAGCAAAGTATAAAGCTCAAGGTAGTACATTATTTAAAGTAATATTGTATTCCTCTTTCTAGTAAGCTAGGTTGGTAGCATGTTTCACCTAAAAATTATAAAATTTGCCACCAAAAAACTGGAATTATCGCAGGGACACTAAGTTTGAATGCTAAATATTCAAATATTTAGTGAATAAATTATTTTGAAGCAATTATGTAAACATATGTCAAATATGAGCTATTCTATAAAATTTTAACTTCTTAATGGCAACCCATGAATTTAAGACATCAAATTAGATATTGTTAATGTAAAATATCTACTGGAGATTAGCTAATTAACTGATTTGTCTTATGCAATATTTATTTTGCATTTGTTTAATCATTCAATTTTGAACTGTTTATTCAAATCAAATGGAAATGTAATTATTTATATTTGATTAAAAGAAAAACAAACAATAAAATGATGAAGTGAAATTTGTCTATGTTCAAATGAAGAGTTTGGAGAAAATGGGTAGTGACCAAAAGAGAAAAAAAATATAACAAAAATATCAAGTCGAAATTCTAAAAATAGGGAAGAAGTATAAAGAAATGAGGTGATATTTAGATAATGTAAGGGCAGATAACTGCGATTTTCTATTGAGAAATTGTTTTATAGAATTTCATGCTGCAGTTACAAAATAACAAAGGAAGGGCTGATGATTTTTCTTTTCTTAATCAACACACTGTGTATAAAAATATGAAATTTTGGAGAGATGGTTAAATAAAAAGTACACCATTAAAACAAAACAGAAATTTAAAAAAAAATTAAATTAAGACAAAAAACAATTTTTTTTTTTAACTATACACAAACATAGGCTGTTATTTTATACCTTAACATAAGCACCATCTGTTATGGTACATATGGGACTGTTTTGAACTACAGACTTAGTGAATTAAGGAATTTACTCATGTTGGCTTTTCACCACAAACAGGCAATAAAACTTATGATATTCACTACATTTGATTTGAAGTAAGACTCAAATTGAAAAGTGAACAGAAGAAAAATAATGCAAATTAGGAGGAATGTAATGCAAATGATTATAGGGCAGAATGAAGGAAAAGCAATGGTTGAAGAAGAAGCAAGATAAATGCAGCTTTTCTTTTCCAGAATTCACAAAAGCATTTTTCTGAAGTGATTCATAAACAGCAAAAATTGAAAGACATTCAAATTGAATCATTCTGTAGTTTTATACTTATTTAATGTGGTTAAATTTTATTTCAATTTTTAAAAATTCTGTTTTTATTATTTTGCGTTTTTTTTATTCATGAATTATTTGTTCAGTATATATTTGAGGTTCTGCAAAGATGACAAAAATAATCTGAAAATATTAATATAACTTATAAACTTTTGTAGGAAAAAGTATTTTCTTTTAATAACAACAGTTATGGAAAATTGTATACACAACTGATCCTTCTGTGAGGTGATGCTTTGTGAAAAGAAAACTATCTGAAAACAGAGGAATGAAAAGAAGATTAAGTAGCTGGCTATTAAAGAGAGATGGAATGGAAGGAAAAGTAAGAAAAAAAGATTAATTTTTAAAAAATGGACATTAATTTATAAACAGGCTTCAATTCTTAATGAAGAAGAAGAATGAAACAGTAAAATAATAGAAAAGTAATTTCCAACAAAAAGCAAACAAAAGGATATAGCTATATTTTCAAGAAATGTAGAGAAAATCAATGCTTAAGAATTTTTAAGATGATAAGAGTTCTTTTGAAAAATGAAAAATAATACAAAGAAAAAAACTTATAGTATGGAATAATGCTTACCATCTGATAAATGATTAGTAATAAACAATTTCAAGACAAAAGAGGATTAAATGAATACTTTAATAAAACATCAACATGAAACTAAATATTCAAAATAGAGTAAAATTAAAATTATAAGATTAATTTTCTTTCAGAATCAATAGTTTTTTTTTAATAACAATTTTGAATATTATTCTAAATAATCTGGATAAGTGTTACATGAAGACAAATAAAAAGAATTAGGAAGATTAAAAACTTAAACAAATAAAAAAAAATACTTTATGATAAACTTTTAGTCTATTTAAAAATTCATATATATTTTTAGGTGCTTTATCTTTAGAAAAAGTAAGAAAAAAATCATATCTAACAATGGTTTACAAAGTTTTTAAAGCAAATTCAGCAATATATTTTCATGCGAATACCAACTGTATAACACTTGTGAAGCGCCAATTGCTATCATAACCAGCAGCATAAAAAAAAAAATTGTTTTTTCAAAATTTATCAACTGACTCCTTACCTCTCTCTCCTTTGTTTAAAAAGACAATCATGGATGATTTATTTATTAGCTGCTATTGTTGAACAAGCAATTGGAAATTTTATGTATAAATAAGAATCAGATCAATTATTATTAATGTAATTTTTGAGCACAGCAACATCAGTTGCATAATGTCAAGCACCATTTTCTAAAATACTAATCATTATATTTATTTTGTTTCTTCTCTTAGGAGACTAGTATGTAATAAACCTAAAAGTGAGAATTGTTAGTGAAAGGACAAAGTTAATAAAAAGGGGGAAATATTAACCAAACAATATGGTAGTAAAAACCAATACCAAATCCATTCATTCACCTGGCACAATTAGTTAACTGCTCAAATAAAAGTATTATGAAAGAAAAGCAAGCAAGCACACATGCACAAAGACAGTGTGCAGTGCCAACTATTGATTTGTGCAGATAACTAAGAGTATCAGGCCCAATGTTACCAAAATACCCTATGTATGCATGTAGTGTGCACCACTTGTCAGAATTTGGTGGGAGGGAGCTTGAAGAAAGTCACGGGAAGTAACTCAAGACAATACAAATACATACGAGGAGCAACAGAAGTTACATGCATTAATCAAGCGGATTAAAAAAAAAAACAAAAAACAAAAAAACATCTGGATTGGAGTTGGTGATGAGAGAGAATAGTGTGTGGGGAAATAAGCTAAACATTACTAAAAAGTAAAGATATACTTAATTATATCATTACAGGATAAGAAATTAATTAATTACATTTAAAAAGAACTTTTGATTTTTAATATTTTTCCAGTAGTAGAAGGTGAAAACTTCTTAGCTTTGCCTAACCAAGAGGCCCTTAATAATATTAATAATAATAATCATAAAAATAAAATGCTTGCTCATATTTTTGGCAAGTAAGTAAAGTTGAACACTTTTCAACGCAACCTTGCAGCAAAAAAAAGTAATCGATGATTGATAGTTGATGCTTTTTTTTTAAAATATAATTAGCCTCTCAGTACATAAGGATCAACCTAGCACCATTATCTTTAATTTGTTGTTTGCTAGGTGTTCATAAATATACTTTGAGTCAATAACAAAGCTGTTCAGCTCCGAACAGAATTGTTGTATTTCAGTCAAGAAAAACAAGCAACATTTTGGAGCTGCTGATCCTGTCAACAATCAGAATTAAGTTGCTCGTTTTTTTTCTTTTTAAATAAGTGCAGACAGTTACCTTTTTTTTTCTCTACCAAGTCTTCTTGTTTAGTACAAATTATTCTTTTGGTTATTTACAGAAAATGTTTTTCTATTAGATTCAAAATTTGCAGATCCTTGAATTGTATTAAATCAAGAAAAATACTATCGTTATAAAGATTTAACAGAAAGAAGATCTTTTATTTTACATGAAACATCATGAATTTTGATTTTTATTAGTAATTTTTTTCATATTAATTTCAGTCGATTTTCATTGCAACTAGTCAGACTTTCATTGTAAGGTCATCAGTGAACAGTACAAATCCATAAAACCAAACTCCGGAACTTGCCTTCCTTTTACTTTGTAAAGCCTATTTATGTATGACAGTTACTCTATCATTTCTATGAGAGCTAATGGTTGCAGATCAAATCTAACCATATAAACTCATTGGTTTTCATATCAAAATCAAATCTGATTCAAAACTGAAGAGCATAAGGTCATATGGACTATGCTATTACAAAAGTTCTAATCCATTTACAAATATTATGATATGACAAAAGTTATTTCAGAGAAACACTGAATTTTAAATATAAACATATGATTGATAAACAGTAAAAAAAACAAAACAAATCAATGTTTTGCAGGTTATTTAAAGCCAGAAAATATTTTTACATGGTAAGATTTTTTTTGGAGATAATAATGATGTTTATTGATACAAATTCTACTAATTAACCCCTGGCTGAGAAGAGAAGAGGTGGATTCCTATCCTTCCAAGGGTATTTCTGTATAAGTGGATATAATGAATCCAACTGGAATTGGAACTCAGCTCTTTGATTTCCAATTACAAGCTTGTATCCATTACACCACCTGCACAACCAAGCTTGCAGACAAATGTATAAAAGCAGCATTTAACAATTGTCACTGATAAAAAATACATTTAAATAATAAAGAATACTAAATTAACAAGAGAACTGTCTTTATAGTTGATATGAAAAGAAAATGCAGGTGAATTTGCTAATCTCTTTGGTGATCTTGACTGTGAAAAGTGAATACTTAAAGTAATATTAGTGTTAGATAAAAGAGAATCAGTGAAAGAATATCAGCAAATTATGTAGAGCTTAACTGCAACGTATTAATATCAGCACACTCCAAGTATTTACATTTAGTGAGAATAGAGAGTGATGTGATACGGCATACTTGCTATTGTTGAGTTTAGAAATCAAAAGAAATTCAAATTTTGCTAAATGTCAGCCAATAGAAATTGAAATTTCAAGCCTAATCAATTGTTTATCAGATCTGTTTGCTTCATGCAAAAATGCCAGCAGGTCTAATATTTTATTAAGCAATAAATGAATGATTTTCTATTCTTGAGGATAGTAAAGAGTCACTCTTTAGATGATATATTGGAAAATGGTATTTTTTGTTACCTTGAAATGGCTTCTACTACTAATAATTTTTTTTAGAACAGCAAAGACCAAAATTTCAACAATATACTTATTTTCCCAATACGAAACGAATTAAAAATATTGTCATCATTACAAGGCATCATATATAGAGTGTGTGTGTATTTTTTTATCAGATTGAAAATCATGATCAATATCTAATGAGAGAGAGAGAAAGAAAAAAAACTTATCAAAGCTAAACTTGTTGAAAGTATAAAGTAAAAAAAAATTTTAAATCAGAAAATTCAATTAGATTGGAATTTCTTAAATAATAAAAGTAAAAATAGTAATGTAAATTGGTTAAAAAAAACAGATTTTTAAATAGGCTTTTGAGAATATGATCTCATAAAATATTTCAAGATGACTAAAGAAATTGATTTTAAAAATATTACCATAATATTTATACTATATTATCTAATAAATGTCAACAATATGAATAAAAACAAAAATTAATAATGTTGCTCCTCAAAAAAACATTAGAAGAAAAAAATAGCACATAAGAAATCATTGCAAAAGAGGCCATATAAATAACAGATAATAATCAAAAGTCTAATTTCAGAGATAAGTCAAGCTAAATAATGAAATCTAATAAAATGTTACTGACTTAAGATGTCAATATCTTATATATTCATAAAATAAGTCATTAATTTTACAAATGAAATATTTACCTAAAGTTTGAAGTAAGGTAAAACAATTCAATGGATCAAAAAGTGTGATACTTCTCGAAGTAAGCATGAAGATTATTTGAGTGATAAAAATATGAATATTTTTATTGGCCATAAGTAATTCTTCATTCAAATAAAAGTATCTGATCATCAAAAAATATATGACAAAGTAGAAAACATTTAAAAAATACAAAACATCAAGTGTTAAAAGTTTATAAATTATTTCTGAACAAAAATAAAATTCAATAAATCTAATTTGAAAATGATCAGTAACAAGAAATTTAAGAGGTTAAAGAAAAATAAAATAAAATTTCTGAATTTTCCAGGGGATTTTATGATCAAACAAATGAGAAAACATATATACAGATAAATGATGTTTTGAAAAGATTAAAGTTTTTAAAACTATTTCAGAAAAAAAATTAAAGGTTTTAAAATAATAAATGAAAAAGTAGAATTGATAAAATGGAAATATTTGCCCAAGGAACAATGAACTGAAGGCTGTAATGTGTCCCAATAAATAAAATGAAACTAAAATGATAGACAGAGTGGATACATGCAGTAGCAGTGGTGACTGTGATGGTGATAAACATGGATGGATTGGCAGTGGAAATAGCATTAAAGGTTTACATGCAAGCAAGATGCACATAGATGGACACCAAGATGACATTTCTTCTCTTATAATAGTTTTCCAAATCAACTTGATTTTTGTCAAAACATACTAAATAAATTCATTAAGTTATAATTACTCATTTTACACTATATTTGAATAGATTTTGCCAAAACATCCTTCAGTGAATGATTTAGTTCAAATATGTTGCTGTCTGTCACATGTGATTACATATGACAGGATACACAAGACTTTACAAGCTACTGAGCCACAAGTCAAATTCATTATTTTTGCTGTAAAGAAAACACTTTTATTGATTCCAGAACAAAATCTGTGGCACATTTATTAAAATTTACTTTGAACAAGAATAGAAAATACGATTCATATTTTGTATTCATTTCCATACAAAAGGATGACAATTCATTAAAAAATCAAGTTAAAACAAAGATAACTTCATTTGTTATTTGATCAGAATTTACATGACAAATGAAGTCATTTTCTGTAATAATTTCAATTCTGAAGGTAAAATGTATTTAGTTCAATAGAAAAAAAAAAAAAACAGTCCAAAAGATGAATAAAAAAACAAAAAAAAAAGACATCAAAAAGGGCTTAAATTATTCATATTTAAATCAATTTTGAATTATTTAAAATCACTGGCCAATTTGCTGAAAATGTTTTGAAATATTTTTAGGCCTTTTAATACTGTAAAATAAAATAAAAAAAATAAACAGATTTTTTTAAAAATGAAAACAAAATGGTAAAAACCCTGAAAAGTTCTAAAACTTTAGTCTTTAATAACAACTTACCAGGCATTAAACATAATGCACATTTTATGAACAACTAAAAATCAATAGCTTTTTTAAAACATTAACTGTTTTTTACTTGAATTTTAATGTCTTTTTTTTTATAGAATAGAAAGAAAAATAATGTAGAAAATTACTTAAATTTTTTATCAAAATAATACTTAAATGTCACTCAGTTCTATTTTGCATGTTGGATTCAAATCTTACTAATGGCAATTTTATTGGAAATGGCTAACACATGCAAGGTACACATGTATGGCAAATATTATCACTTAAAATTATATTCCAACTTTAATGTTATCAAATATGCTTAAATTGATTGCTTACTAAAAATGTTTTTAAAATGAAATTCATAATTCATAAATTTTAAAACATCTTTAAAGTTGGTATTTTTTTTAAATTTAGACTTTCAAGTAAGTATTTAAAAGATGTATGAAAAAAATGACAACATTATTAATGTTATTTTTGAAAATATGGTATCATTATGAAGTAACATTTAAGATGTTTGACAGATATATTTTTTTGCATTTGAACTTGTTAAACTATTCATCAGAATTTTAAGAGAAGATACATGCCTGAAAGTGAGAAGAAATGCAAGCATGCACAAGCAAGCTTGTCTACCAGTCAAAAACAAGGACAAAATTCTAACACCATAGCACCATCTGCAGTCAGTATTTTTAAAATATTTAATTATGCTTTCATAGAATGATTTCCAAATAAATGTAGAGATAAAAATTACAAGGTGCAGACAAAGAATTAAAATGGAATATTAAAAAAAGTACACTAAAATATGGCTGCAACATTCACCCAATTGTTCTTTTAAAGTGTTTACTTAAAAATTTAAATAGTTTTTAAACTGTTGATAATTTAATAAAATAAGTACATTTCTTGTAAATTTTGTTGAAGCTTAAATACGCTTTAAGTAAGTTTACTTATCTTGTATAGACAAAAAGATATGGATTTATAATTGTTTATTAATAAAAATTATTTTAGATTATTTTATTTATTTAAATATCAGCTCCTTTTAAAAATTAATCATCTCTCACAATTATAAGTTGTTTATTTTTTTTTGTACCCAATGTTTGGAAAGCAGAAATGCAGTAGTAAAATTATTAGAAGTTATACTATTCTAGATTAAGAATAGCAATAAACATCTAGTATTGAAAACTGATATTAATAAAAACAATATATTTACTGATATGTCTGTCTAAAACACATGTTAGATTAATCAAACCAAGTTCAAAGCTATATCAAATCTTGGAAATTGGACAAAATCCCTTCTAATATATAACTTTAAAGGTTATGAATATGCAACAACTGTCGCTAGTAGTTTAAAGTTGACACTATATTCTAAGCAGTTTTTAAAATTACTATCAAATTAACTTCAGCAATTGTGCATTTTGTGTAAAAGCAAGAAATTTTTGCCAGAGGATGCTCTTAAACATCCATAGGTCTGAATTAAGCTACAAAATTCAAATTAATATTTTATACTTTGTGTATAAGATAGTTGAATCTTTTTATTGCTTCTATCTTGGTTTTATATATTAACCTCTGTTTATCAACATGGGCTATTTTTTATTGCCCCTGCTCAAAATAAATAAAATTAGAAAAAGAACTTTTTTACCATTAATAATAACATTTAGCTTTTGAGAAATAAACTGATTCTTAAATCACTATGCAAAATCATAAATTAGAAGCAAAACAACTCGTCATGTTGTAATTGAATATTTTAACAGACATCCTGACAGTCCATCTTGAGAAAGTAAACTGCAGATGGTCTATGTGAAGAATGAATAAGATGTGTAGGAGGAAGAAATTTCCACCAAATTTCTGACTTGGTTGCTGCTGCTGCTGCTTTAAGCAAGTAGGTAGCTAGCACACTCACTTGAAACATAAGGTGGATGTTGGTAACTTTCTGGGCTGACCAGCCAGCAGACTGTGAAGAGGATTCAAGATCAAAATAAGGAGTCAGCTTTTGAATGTAGCTCCCTTCTTTAAAAAAGTTCTGGTTTGAAGTGTTGGTTTTCATCAGATTCAACATCAGTAACAAGCAGTCTTCCACCACAATACCTAAATTTACAGAAATAAGAAAAGATTTCAGAAACACAAGAAAGAAAGATGTAAATGAATTATATACAGCAAAACAAAGCTTACTTCATGCTTAAGTTCAATTGAAGATAACTACTGTAAAAGTTCTTCCACTAATATAGAAACTACTTTATTTAATATTTTGGTAGTTGACAAATACCACTTTCATGTACTATTATTCTGTAGTCAATACTAAAATTATTTCTAAAAATGGTGCAGAAGAAAGTCATTTCAATTTGTGGTCAGGGATTATTTAAAAAAAAAAAAAAAAAAAAAAAATAATATTTCTTTAACTAGCTAATTTCCTATAAACTGATTTTGATACTTGTAAAAATCTTTAATATTTAAAGGGATGCAAAAAAGATAATGATATCAATAATGGATATTTCCAATATGGATAATATTGTAAAGTAGGAAGAAAATAAATAAACTGTTGACATATTAATAAAAGTTCCTCCACAGAAGAGATATGATACTGATGCGAGAGAATTGAAAGGATGTAATTACCTCCATCACTGTTGCCCTCATCTCTAATGATATCAAGTAATCTTTCAAATGCATTTTCAAAGGCAACAATCTTCTGAATATTGGCATTGCCTTTTGTCAGTTGGATTAACAACAGGAGAGCCTGTAAAAGGAAAAATAGTCAATAACAAAAGATAAAAACAAATAAATCACATTTCATTTTTTGATTACTAATTTTGATACTCAGTTGGAAATAGTGAGAAAAGCTTATCCGTCCAAAGATTAACTTTTTTTTTATATTGTTAAATTTTTGATCAAGTAATAGCAGAAAATATTGAATTTTTTTGTTTGTTTTTTCCAAAAATTGTAAATTACTCATTATTAACTGAATAAACACACTCACCTCATTTCTTATAATTTCTCGACTGTCAGACAGCAGATCCATCAACTTGGACACTCCCATTGGACTAATCAAAATTATTTCTTGGATTTCTTTGCTCTTATTAGTTAATAAAATGGTTAGCAATTTCACAGTGGGCCATCGGACATGAAAATCATATTCCTACAAACAGAAAATATATACTTCAGAAGCACACCCAACAGGTTCAAATCTGTAATTAATGTGTGTCTAGCAGAAAAACACAATTTATACATAGAGATAATAAATTAAAGCCAAATTTACACAATTATTAGAAAATATATATCTCTAACTACATATCAGTTTTTGTCTAGCTAAGTTACACACATGATGCACTCTACTCAAAATAAATTTTAAAAGAAACACAAATATATCAGACTACTAGCGAATTACATTTGCCACAGATGCTTTCAACTATGTCTGTGCATTTCCCTTTATATATCTAAATAGACATTCTCTGTCATCCTCTCTTTTTCTATTTTTCTCTTACATGGTAAGATGTAGGTCGCACGTGGAGAAAAGTGTCCCCCCAATGAAGCACAAATGCATGCATGCACCTTTCACTTATTTTTCTCTAGGACTTACTTCTACACAAACTTAATACACACAAACACATTCTCTAGTTTAAATCTTTTCTTCTCCCATATATATTGTTCCGTCACCCACCCCAGATTGGTGACCAAGACATGATATTTTTCTCCTGGATACACAAACCCACAAAACTATAGAAAGAAACTCAACTATGCATCATTTAGACACTTTTCAAACCTGTGATGGAAAACTTCAACCAACTGCTACCTACTGTACCATGCCATGTGGACACAAAACTTTCAACAAAATAACTTACTCTTACAAATTTGTAATTAAACATCATGTAAAGAGCAAAATCACAAATTTCAAATCTCTAAAAAACATAACTATCTGGACAAGATGTTCCTCAAGTCAGCAAATATTTTTTTTTTTTTTTTGCAACACATTAACCAAAAAATTCCTAATTGCTATTACAATTACTACTATGGTCAGCAGGCAAGTAAGACTCATCTCATCTCTACTACCTTTTGCTTCATCCTTTCTCTTAGAGGCACAATAATGCCTAACTCAACCAGCTGACATCACAAAATAAGTTTTTCACCAAAATGAAAAATACAACTTTCATTTTACAAGTTTGAAGCAAGCAAAATGCTGCTTATTTTCTCCAAGAATACCACCCAGAATTCACAAATAAACCTACGCAGACCACACAAGAAAATACCACACCAACACCATGGAAATCAACTCTGTTTTCAACTTTAAACAGCACTATTTCTCCTAGGCTCAACAGATAAAGATGTAAAATAATTCCAAGGTGACCCACTGACTTTTTCACTATTCAAAGATGTTTTAACATGAACAAAACTAAGAAATCTGCAAGTACGATTTAATAATACATGTATTGCCAAGAAAAATCAATAATAATACCAGATACCTTTGAAAGTTCTCACAAAACATGCATTCAACACTTGTTAGCAATTTCACCAACATCAACTCAGCAACTTTAAAAATCAAAACTTCTACTATTAAAATTTTGTGCACCTAGTTCATCCACGCATAGCAAAACAAACCAGGCCTTTCAAACAAAATCAATTCAATGTGGAGCATTGGAAAATAACATAATTTTAATACCAAACAGTATTTGTAGTGGAAAAACACAATTTACACATAGAAATAACAAATAAAGCCAAATTTACACAATTATTAAAAAATATACCTCTGTAACTACACAGCAATTTTTATCCAGCTAATTCGCACACACATGCCGCACTCTATTCAAAATAAATTTAAAAGAAACACAAATATATCAGACTGCTAGCCATTGTTGAGGCGAACCTTGTTTGCCACAGATGCTTTCAACTATGTCCATGTGTTTCCCTTATATAGGCTTATAAGATCCTGGACGGCAGAGACCAACAGAAAGTAGAGAGAGATTATATGCACGCACAGCTGACTGCCCATCTAACCATTAGGCTTTGTAAATGACCTCCTGTAAACACAGTAAATGAACAGGGACCCTATCAATGTGATAAGCACAAAATGATAACTACCAAGCAGTCAGTTGGGGTTAAGCATACTCCTTTTTCATGCTCTTACTTCACACTTAGTACAACACACATTCAACCTGCTACAGTATACAATTTACCAGAGATATTTTTATAACTTGTATATAAAGGAAAAAGAAAAACTTAGCCAATGCCTTTCATCATCTGAAACTTCATTAAGGCAAGTTTTTCTGTTGTCCTTATTCACATTGTTCTTTTACAGATATATTCTATCTGAAAAACTTTACACACACACACATATATATAACTTATTTATTAACAACAAGTGAGGAAAGATCATTCCTCCATTGGTGTTACTTACCTCCAATAATGACAATAATAATGTAACATTTTCAGAATTTTTAATAAAAATTTCTGTGAACTGACCACCAAGGTCATCTGGAATGTGATTTGGAACTTCATCTTCAATTAAAGATAAAGAATCTAAAATGATAAAAAAAAAGAAAAAAGAATGGTCACTGTACAAATATTCCAATTAATAAATTTTCTTAAAAGCAAAACAATCTTTTCATCAGGTTAAACAAGTAATGTTTTTTGTATCCCCCACTGAGAACAATATACAAAAATGTGGAATGCTTGAATCCTAGGATTTTATGGGATTTAAACAACTCATTATTTCCACATGTCTCATTTGAAGTTTTACTAATTTTCAAAAGCTAACTTTTCTAAAGGATGAAGAGTAGAGGAATAGAGATGAATATACTCAGTATTATGCTAATGATTAAAAGGTGAAATTTATTAAAATACAAATGTGATGCAAAAGTTAGGAACCAGAGAAAATATACAAAACTATCTATACAATTCAAGAGAACTACTTAAGTGAAAAATCTCTAGATGGATTACATCTGAATGAGAAATGGGGTGGTTTCCTGTTGCCTTCCCCATTTTAGAATCAAAGTTTTCCTTTTCTTGAACTGGTTGCCACCCAACCTAGAGAGTCCAGTCTACCCTGCTATTTAATCCATAGCTGCGGAGAAGAGATTCATGCCTTTCTCAAGGGCACATGTGGAAGTGAATGCAATAGACTGGCTTGAAATTTGAAAGCTCTCTGCTTCAACTTACTGTGACAATATCCTTTATACATCCTTAAACAGTGAAGAGCACATTGAAAAAGAAAAGCTCAACATCTTTGTACTGAAGTAGAGAAGATGCAGCTATATTCTATAATATAATATTTCTACTGTAAGCAATTATCATAGATTACACAAGGTGTCTACAATCAATTTTTCAAAACCAATTTTTGAAAATAAAATTAAAATTTTATTAATATAAAACATCATTATATAAACTGAATTCAATTAAAAGCTTACTCACCCATGTGATTATTAATCTGAATAGACCTTCTACCAAGTTAAATAGTCTCCCTGCCTCATGCAGTCACATTACTAAAATACTCAGTGATTTATTTTTTTTTTATATTTACTCAAAACCCTCAATCAAAATTGCTTGTGACTTCATGCTAGAACCACCACTGATAATTTCCAAACAATTTTGTCTACACAACTTCTGTCACAAGGCTTGGGTCAACTTGTGGTATGGTTTTTAGGAATTTCCCAATGATTCAGCATATTGGGATCATCTCCTCAGGCCAATATATTGATAAATCAACCATGGTGAGATTCAAACTTTGGTCTCATAGTTGGAATTTTAACATTCTAACCACTTGGCTATGCACAGACACTATATATATTGTTATGGCTTTCCACAACTTGCCACCCATACCCACACTTACCAACCCATCTCTCTTTCCCCATGTCTCTAACAATAAAATATGTGAACTGCCTCTCTCTCCTTTGGTATGTAATAGCAGTCGCTGAATGAAAAGACAATTTGGTCAGACTGACGACCATGGCAACAGATGGAAGCTAAAGCTAAAAATAGATCCTCATACACACGACAAATCATGTGACCAGATACAAATGATTGAGTGGGAAAGATCAACAGAACTCAGTTGGGTGACGAATCTCAAAGGAAATGGAATCTATATTAAATTCTCATGTTAATTGACTTTCCAAAATGAACAGCAGGAATGACAACACCAATTCACATGAAACTCCTACACAGAATTAAATGGAGACCAATCTTGCACAGACAATTCCTCTTCCATTTGTTACAGTCAGGCAAGAGAGATCACATGATGAGACAAACTCCAATTTAACTTAACACTATGCAGCTTACATTAAGGGCATAAATGAATGGCAAAGCATGACTGTCAATTAAGAAACACATATGTGATATACTTAATTGGACAAAGGATCTGAAAAAACATGAATTCTGCATAGCTAAACCTATGACTTACACAGCATCGAATCTTCATAACCAAATGTATGATTTCTGCAGTGCCAAAACTAAATGACCAGATAATGAACACAACATAGAATTAAGAGGAACAGATCAAAAGACATCGCTACTTGAGTGAACGAACTGATTTGAAATGAAAAGGGACAAAGAGAATCATGAGTGGGAGAAGAGAAAAGAAAAAAACTTTATTTTATTTCAGAAGAAAAACAGAAGCTAAGTTTTTGTTTCAAATTTTACCCTCATGAAGTAATGCATGCATCTTTTCACACAGAAATGTATAGCACACATCTTTCTATGCATTCTCATACCTAAATGTTTTCATGCAATGTCCAGTTGTAATTAAATTTTGTTAATTTGTATATTGGAGTTTGTTGTTGGTCATTGTTGGTTATTGTTCTGAAATTGTATATTTGAGCCTGCACTAAATCCTTCCACTATGGAGTGGTAAACCTGAGTGTCTTTTAGATGATGATTTGTTTTTTTATCTTTTCTTTTTTGAACTTTGTGCTGCAGTAATTAGACATAACTATATATATATATATATATATATTACTTAAATGTTATTTTTAGTGGATATTTGAATTTGAGTAAACACTCCATTTATTTACCAAACAGCATCCACTCTCATCCACCAACTTGAATACTCGAGAAATCCTACTAGAAAAACATGCTTTCTCTAGCACAACCTGAACTTGTGCTCCCTCAGGTGAAACTGTCATTAGATCTGATATCCCGGGACCTCTCAGCCACAAAGCACATTGATGACCAAGCAAAGTTTTGAATAATGCCCTCCAACTATCTCTGACTCTCAAAATAAACATAGCTGATCAGTTTTGTACTTAAAGACAAAAAAACAATTTCTAAAGAAAAAATGAATTTTTATTTATTAATTCAATAGATTTTTATTACTAAAATGTTATTTTTAGTGGATACTCAGATTTCTTGAGTATTCAGGCCAGTGGACAAGCGTGGATGCTCTTTGATAAATAAATGGAGCATCTACTCAAATGTTTTCTAACAGGTTTTCTCAAGTTTTCAAGCCAGTGGATGAAAGTGAATACTGTTTGGTAAATAAACAGAATGTCTACCCAAATACGAGTATCCACTAAAAATAACATTTAAGTAATAAAAATCTGTCAGATCAATGAATAAAAATCCAATAAATAAACAGCTCATGCTTTTACAGTAAATAATTATAATTTAGCCATTTTAAAAATCGTTATTTGTAGGTGCATGGTATTAAAATACAGAAAGCAGTGTACACTCAAAAATTAAACAAACTTACCATCATCTGAAGGCTCATTGGACATTATGTTGCATAAAGTATCCACTGCATATCCAATAATTTCTGCATCACCCCTAAAAAATAAACAAATTTTACTTAAGAAAAAATTCTTAAGAATTGACAAATTCATTTTCTTAAAAACAAAAAACGATCTGTTATTTAAAACAAGATATAACTAATAAGAGTGCATCCAAGCACTTTGACGCTAAAGTTCAAACAATCTGAACATGTTCTAGTATTTTTAAAAAATATTAATGCAGAGAAAGAGATTATGGAATGAAGTTGGTGTACTAACTAGTTTTACAACCTCACAATATTTAGATTAAATCTCCACTTGGAGGCAACAAGACAAGCTGTGACAACAGCAGATTACTTCATTAATCATAAGAGAAGCTGAATAAGATATTTTTTCCTTTATTTTAAACCAGATTAAAAGCTTCCCTATCAGGTGGCATTTAAGCTAGCTCCTGTAGAGGGCTCTTAATTGGGCCTTCAGCTTGTTCAGGAGTTTGAGAGTGCCTAAGTCTTTGCATATTCTCAGTATTGGAAGCTCTTCTGGCTGCCATTTGATCTGGGTTTTCATTTGAAGGGTACTTTCTTTTCCTTGCTTCAGCCTTGGCTCTTTTGATTGCAATTTAGTCCTCTTTTGGTGGAGATTTCTTTTCGTGAGGCATACTGTTGCCGTATGCAATAGACAAGAAATAAACTACAGAAGAACTCAAAATTGATCACTGCATTTAAGTATTGCATTATTATTTAAGCTTACTTTTTAAAAATTCAATGATAATTCTTCTGCCGCCACTTAATTTAAAGACAATTTGATGTGCGTAGGTTCTTACTTTCTGTATAAACAATTATTTTTATTTCATGGGCGACTTTCACTGGATTTTGCAATTAATTTCAATTATTCTCAAATTTATTTCCAAGTTATAAAAATTGTTGTGTAAAAAAATTTGTCACAAAACATCCCATAAAAAAAAAAATAACTGAAAACAATCGCAGTAATGAAAACTTGGGAATCCAAAATTTCTGTAACATGAGCTATTGAAAATTAGGGGGTTGTGTCACTTTAATTGAAAAGGGAGACAGTGACATTCACATTTATTCTATAGATTAAAAGAAATTTTCTTGATTTTGTAGTTTAGATGTTAATTATCGATCAAAATGGAGTGATATGTAAATACTAACTACATAGAAAAATTTAATCATGTATATTTTTCTATCACATATTTTTTTTTATAAAACCTTCCAAACACATTTTTTTAGAAATAAAAAATTACTCTATTTTGATATTTTTGAAACCAATAGAATGTTGAACAAACTAGTGTATTAAATCCAAGACTAAAAGGCAACCAATCAATACCATATTAATCTTGTTGAAATCCTCATATTTTATATATATATATATTATATATATATAGTTGGAATAAAAGTGTGACATTTTTAAGTTAATTACAAAGACAATATTTACATATTTGTACATAGATTTATTCCATCACATATGTACCATTTAGTTCCATTATCTTTTGCCATCTTCAAGGCAGTTTTAGGATTCTATTCTCCTAAAATTTGGTATCTTTCTGGGTTATGAACTAGTCTAAGTGATTTTTACAGGTTTCCAAAGAATTGAGGTTCTTTCCATTGTAGAGTAAGCGGAAGTTAACCATTTCAAATCAAAAGATCAAATGACAAAAATAAACACACCATGCAAAAGCTCTGTGCAACCTTCCAATTTCAAACATATTCCAAATAAATAAAAATAAAGAATAGCCAATAAAGTCAGCTCCCACCAAAAAAAAAAAAAAAAAAAAAAACATAGGCTTCTGGAGCCTACACAAAGTCATATAAAACAGACATCCATTCAACTCAGCAGAATGGCTGACACAAGTAAAGAGACATGAGTCAAGCTCATCATCGAGTCTTTCTTACCAAAGCAACAGTGGACTCCCTTTGACCTTGTCTCCCAACTCCACTTTCTCTCTTCCTTACTGAAAGACTATGTTCATTTTCATTTCAGTCAGATAGAACTTTCTAAATACAAACTTTTATTTCATGATAGTAGTTACAGTTAAAAATTTGTGTATTTTACATTAAATATTGTCATTTTATTTGAACAAACAGCAACCCTTTCTCTCATTTTTTTTTCAACAAACAGTGATCATGGAACCTTTCCCTAACATCGTAAAGAGAATTCTGTAGGCATTGAAATATATGGTAATTCAAACATGCAGAAGGAGCCTGTAATAACAATACACTTCTAATACAACTGGATACACAGCATCTCCTTTGGATGCAAATTGGATTTTGGAGTCATTAACAGTGACTCATTTTGTTTTACTAGGACCTTTTTCACTCCACAGTTCTAAATTATTTAAAAAAAAAAAAAAAGGTTAATTTTTGTTGCACCTGAGCAGACTCACAGATGAAAATGTGGTCTACTAAAATTTTTTTCCATTAAACTGTAAATTACCCAAACATAATAGTGATTCATATAAACAAATGTATTCAAATGACTTACAATGTTTATATAAAATATATGGAGTATCTCTGTTACCTGTATTACCTGAATTATTTTAATCAATTTGGTCATTATTAACAACTGCAGGCCTACTAGAATATTCTCAATTTTCCAGAGCTAAATCTCCACTTCTGAATAGCACTCCCAGCTATGGCACATATTTTTTTCACATTTTTTTTCCTTTCCACAAATAAAAAAACATTAAATGAGGAAAATGCACCTTTTTCCTTTATTTTCACCTTCAATGTAAAAACATTTAAAATTCACCCATTCAAGTTGTATAGAAAGATGTGTTGAAATGTCACCTTTCAGAATATGTATACATAATATAAATTTCAGTCACATGTGAAACAAAATCACATGTTCAAATGCCATCTATTGAAAAAATGCTACAAACCTTTTGTTCTAACCTTGAAAAGAAAAGATAAGACTTTGCATCAGCTTCTGAAGGAAGAAACAGAAGTATCAAAGAGGAGGACCAAAAAATTGTCAGTCTGTTTTCCTTTCTTCAAGGGTCTGTCAGAAAAGATTAAGAAGATCTGTGGTCTATATAATATCAAGACTGTTATGATAGACATTATAACAAGGGAGCTAACTTGATTTCTGGTTGAGAAACAAGTTAGGCCTTTTGATCAGAACTCTTTAGGACAACAGAGATGAAAAAGGATTTCAAGATGGCTGTCAGGCATTCTCTCATGTTCCCGATCAGGACAATAGTAATCCACTGGTTATGTTTACATCTATTGTTATCCAATAATGAATAAAATGTATAAAGGTTTGAACTGTGTTTGTTCTTATTTGACACAACTAAACACCCACCGACACAACAAGGACAATATTCAGAAGCAGCTCCACCTGATGGAGAAATCAAGTCAAGCCCAAGACAAAGGAGAACATGAACAAGAACTATATCTACTCCATTTTTTGCAGTTAGGGTAAATAATATAAAGGTGAAACTAGCCACTCACTAAAAATAAGGCCAGAGAAACATCAAAAAGCTGTAATGAAGATTGAGAATGAAATCAGGACTGTCTGATCATGTGTGGAGAGAAAAGAGTAGTTACCAACCCCTGTGGAATAAAGTAAAAATACTAGACAGAGAGGAATACTAGAGAGTCAGATGCCTGAAAGAATTAGCACATATGCTAGACTATGAGAACCTCCTTAATACACCTTGCATAAAAATAAATATGATAGGAGAGTCAATAAAGAAAAGTGACAGTAAATCTTCAACAGTAGTGGCTGCAGTAAAAAATGAAGCCTGAGTCCAGTCAAGTGTGAAAAGTGGCAGCATTCATTAGCAGGCAGATTAGGATTAAGGTTCCAAGTCCTTCACTCAGAAATGTTCCATAGAACAGTGGATTAAAATGCTCATGAATTTGGTAACATAATTGTAAGTTCACTCTGTGACCCAAGCAGTGTGTACTTGGACTCACTAAGAAAAGAACTAGAAGAGAACCTGGATATGGACAGCAGAACGAGAACAATCTACCCCTGTAGATTAAGTAAAAGGTTCAGTTCAAAATCCTGAATGTTATTTGAATTGACAATCACTTGGAGGGTACAACAGATGAAACACTGTGATAACAATTGTCCACATGCAAATAGTATAAATAATAACTTCTCAACCCAGAAATTCAGACAGAAATATATATATATATATATATATATATATATATATATATATATATATATATATATATATATATATATATGTATGTATGTAAAACAAGGAGGTTAGTGGTATAGTGTTATATATGTATGTACATATATAATATATATGGAGATATGCATGTATATAAGTGTGTTGGACAGCATGATTTATTCCACTGGGTGCTCTGGTATTACCCCCAATCTATAAATCTATAATTCAACTAATTTATATTAATCTTAACAGGTTTAAATCCCCCATTGCTTATTAATAATACTGGACACCTGTAGTACAAAAACTATTTGCTGTGAATTCCAGAAAAACACACTTGGTGCTCGTATAAGAAACACCATGTAGTAGGAACTGATATTAAACTAAACAATAAAAGGTCCTGGCCATAAATAAACTCCAACCCCAAACTGCGTCCCCCTGGATAAGATACCTTATGCCCCCACCAATCGCTAAGACAAACCCATTCTCATCAACAAGGAGTCTACCAGAGGAGGACTGACATTGAAAATAAATTTAAAACAATGCTATGAGACAGACACTTAAGGACTGATGATAGCCACATACAGAACAGCTTGAAATAGACAATACTATGTTGAGGTAATTTTTGTTTTTTGCTGTAAAATATAACAAACAACTAGGAAACTAAAAAGGAATGGCCCAATTGTATTCAGATAACTGAACCTCTTCTTTATATACATGTTGCTGCTAATGTTTCAGCTAATCCCAAAACAATAGAGTAACTTTGTTTTTTTTCCTATAAGAAAGAAGTTTCAATTTTTTTTCTTGTGGAATATACAATATTAATTATGTTAATGACCTGTCAAAGTTATAGATAAAAAAGAAATAGAATTGTCATTAAGACAAAAAAGATGAAACAGTTCAGACTGTATAAATTGTTTGTATCAGTAAGCTTTGAAATGCGTCAACTAATATTAGTTCTCCTATTGTCTTTTACATTTATAAAAAATTAGTAAGCTTTATAATTTAAGAGTTTAAAAACTTGAAATGCAATTGTTTATGGATTAAAAATGTTCTCAAAAGTCATTTTATCAAATGCTTGTGAAAGCAATTATATTACTCTTCATATTCAACATAACTAGAAGGGTTATTGGCTAAATTCTTCACTTAAAAGAACCTAAATGATACAAAATTGATATTATTAATTTACCAAGATGACTTGCCATTTTTTCTATTCAGTGGGGGAAATTTTTTTTTTTAACTCTGCATTCAATCTTTGATTTTAAAAAAAGATTACATTAAAAACTTCTGCATACACTTAATTTGAGTTTTAAACTTTAAAAAGGGGAGAATTCACATACTCCTACATTAATTTAAAACTAGCAGCCATACCCAACTGGTCAATCAGAAAAAGCATTTAATTAGAATGAAGCAAAAACAGCATCATGTTTAGATGTAACAGAGATTATCTTCTTCAATTATTTACAGTACTTTCATTAAAAGAAACATTTTGAATTAATGCAGTTACTGATATAAAGTAGTCTGTATTTATTAAATCGAAGTTAACCGAAGACATAAAGGGGCAAAACAGGCAACATGAAGACCCACTTTACAATTATTTTGGAGTTTTTGAAATTCAATTTGTCAGTGTGCTACCAGGGATGTAGAAGAGGATACATTTATAAAGCAATTGTTAAATTTGGTTGAAAGCTCAATGAAAAATAAGAAAGTAACCAGTAAAAAATTTTTTTCACTATTTATGTGTGTTTTTACTATATGGGTGGACTCAATTATCAAGTTAAATGACTGTTAATCAACTTATTGTTGGCTACAATTGAGTAAAGTTTGTATTAGATTGCTTGAAAATTGAGGGAGTTTTTAGTTTAAAATTTGTATTGAAATCGATTTTTTGTTTTTTTTGCAGTTTTTCACTAAACACAGTGGTATAGAAATAGAAATGAGGTATCGTTGAAATCATCATGATGTAAGTAACCTACATACCGAGTTTGAACAAAATAGGAGGAAAAAGTTGAATTTATCGATTTTTGATCGGATTATTGATTTTTAAAAAAAATTATTGACTTTTTATGCTAAGAACCTATCTTTTACATTGTATGATGTATGTGCCAAGTTTGGTCAAAATCGGTTGGATGGGTCTCGAGTGAAAAGGTATCACACACAGACATCCTTCTGTAGATAATGAAACCAAATATACACTTTATATATGGAGAGAAAGGAGAAAAAAAAAGCAGAAGGTCTTGTTATAAACCACTTACCTATCAGTCTCCAATACCTTAATGAGTATATCCATTGCCTGAGTTCCAACTTCCAAGGCATATTTCTGCAAGAGAAAGACCAAGAAATCATTATTCCAACTTATCCCTTGAAACTTGTAAAACTTATCATTTTAATTCCTATTAGAAGTTTCTTTAATATGGCTGGAACTTAGAATGACATTACATTTTGACAATTCCTTAATCATTTAGTTTCTTTTGCTTGTAACAAAGTTTTTTTAGTTTTTTTTTTTAATCAGTATCACCCAATGCATGGCAGTAATGCCACTAAAACACAAGGAGTTACAGGGTGTGGAAGAATTAGGAATAGAAACAATAATGATAAGCAGAAAAAGAGAGTAATCAGGATGACAGTAGATAGTGATTGAATTTTTGCAGAGTAAAGTTGGCTGAAAAGCATGGAACCAGAAGCAAGTTCCACAAGCAAGAAATGCAAGAGAAAAAACTGTTAGCATAGGGTTTATGGCTACATCTAGCCAGCTCAACTGTAAATTGATGAGATCTTGACATCAGTCCAGTATTACACTTAAATTCATAAAGTGTAGTGAAGAGCTCATCCAAATAATTACTATGAAAGTATTTATAGAAAAGGCACAGGGCAGCAACCTTACAGAGGCGGGAAAGTGGCTGAAGCTGAGATGCCAGATCAGGACCAATAATATTGCTGATTCTTCTTTGGATTTTGTCATAGAAATCAAGATAAATAGCAGGGTGTTGTGCCATAGTACCTATTCTATTGTAATGGACTCTCCCATAGATAATAAGTAGGAGTAGCAGTGGCAAGTCTGCAGAACGGTGTTGAGCGCGTCAGTCGAGATTCGGACATTTGAAGTACCAACCATCACAACTAGATTTGCTGCGTCATTGACTCTTATTTTCCAAGTTCCTAACGTTTTGTACGTCGGACCTAATTTAGGACGACTTATTAGAAATACAAGCCTCCACTGTGAAAATACTCCACAACACAGGGGTACTAGACCATATGTGGCAGTAATATTCTAAGCATGGACAAATGGTAGACTTAGATTCTGGAGAAAAAAATTATTTTGCCCAACACAGTGAACACACTTTCTTAGCAGCTGACCTAGCAATGAATTCAATATAGTCTTTCAAATTCACATCAGCAGAGAACTTGAGCCCAAGAAGGTGCAATGTGTCATTTTCCTGGAGGTTAGCATCAGCCAATCTGATAGAAGGCAGTGAGGGGTCTCTCAGATGATTAATGGGGAGAAGTTTTTTTTGGAGGCATTAAGAAGCCATCTTTTACCCCCAGTTAACAACAGACTTGAAGTTGTTTTGGGCCTCTGCTGCCATTTTGACTTTGTCAGACTGATAAGCCTTACTATCGAAGCAGGAGTAAATTGTTGTGTCATCAGCATAGATACCAAGTTGAGAGCTGATGTCATTAGGAAGGTCATTAATGAAAATTAAAAACAGTAGGACCAAGGATGGAACCCAGGGGTACATCTGCATTATTACAAATTATGTATGTATGCTATCCCATGCAGCTGCAGAAAGAAATATAAAGGGGAGACAGGCCGCCCGCTTAAGGTATGGCTTTAAGAACACCAGAAAGCAGTAGCACAAGTGGAAGTGGAAAAATCAGGTGTGGCTGACCACATATGGGGAGAGAAGGGAGATCACCACCTTCTGTGGGATCAGGTTGAGATAGACAAAGAACACCATTGGAAAATTCGTAAATTTAAGGAATCAGCACATATACTAGGCCAGAAAAATCTCCTGAGCCGACCAAGCATAGAAATGAATACAATATTAGAACCAGTAATAAGGAATGTCAGAGAAAAGCAATAATAACAACAAAAATTGCAATATGAGCACTTGTAAAAAATGATTGCTGAAGACATTAGGTTTATAATACCCAGAAATTCATACACGTGTGTGTGTGTGTGTGTGTGGAATATTTTGGCAGCAAGTGTTCACCCAAATAAATTTCATTAAAAAGTACTGGTAAGGTCAGTCTGTTTAACTTTTTATGATATTTTTATTTTTTCAAATAAGGTGTTGCATATTGTGATCAAAATTCTGGATAAGATGCCCAAAGTTCATGTTGTGTTGTTTTATTTTCAAGCACTTTTGACAGTGTTGGTCATTTTCAAGATTTTCAGCTTTCCAAGGAGAAAGGAATTCTACCTACCACACAGACACCACATCAATTCTTGAAATGACAGGGATGGTCAAAAGTACTTGATTGTAAAGCAACACATGAACTTATCCAAAATTTTGATCACAATACTCAACACCTTATTTGAAAATTGAAAAAATACAATAAGAAATTAGACAGTTCTTGTTTCTTTTTAATCAAACTTGTATGTGTGTGTGTATCTGTGTTTTCAGTTGATATGTTCTTCAGGTCTCAACTTAAGTTACAAGAATTTAGAACTAAGTGCCTTTAAACAGGACTAAATTGTCCACCATAATTTCAAGAATTTGGAAAAAGGGTGTTTTTGACTAAAGTGAAATCATAGTCAATATGCAAATCATCTAAAACTGCTTCTTTCTTCTTAATTTCAACAGTTACATACATTACCTATACTGAACTCATAACAGAAAAATAAACTTTCAAATTTTTTACTTCAAGACTATAATGCATGAAAAGTTTTTGAAAAAAAATAAATAAATAAAAAAAAAAGGATGTTTTTCTTTTTTTTTAACCTTTGACAGTGACTTGAGGGCACGAACAGCATCTCTTCGATCTTCAAGTAAGGTAGAAGACTGGACTCTATCACAGAGTCTTTCAATCTACAAAAGAAAAGGTTTGTATTTTAGTTCAAGAATGGATATAGCTAAAAATTTATATATATGTATATAAAAGTATATTGAAATTTATATTTAGCAATTTAAACTTAATTATGCAAATACCAAAGCTGCTACAATGGGAGCTACTTTTATATTTGATGAATAAAAGATATTTGTATGAATATTACTTGTATCTACAATGAACCTGTTTTATTCAATAGTTCAAAGAGTAAGGTAAATTATTAGCATTTAATGAGAACAGTAATACATATATCACATGATGATGATTAGAAGATGCTAAATAAACCTACGATGAGAGCTTAGCAGAAAAACAGTATTTCACACAAAAGGAAAATAGGGAAATGTAAGCAAGTATTAATGGTGAAGCAATACAAAGATAATTCTTTCAATACATGTTCAAAATTTAGCAGAAACAATATTAGGTTAGTACGAAACTTTTACACAACATAGTTTTACAGACAATAAGAGTGAATAAGAACAATTTAGCAGAGGTAGTTCATAAATAATTATGGATATTAATGAACTTTTACAATTTTCTTATTTGATCAGATATCAAAATCAATAAAGCTGGAAAATATTACATCACATAGAATTATACTGTAAGAGATTGTAAGATGCTATTTAAGCAATATTTCATATTATTGCTAAGTATGTATTATTTTTATTTATCTACTCATACACAAATTTGTTTTTTTAATGGATGCACCTATACTGCTTTAAGAATATAGGCATTATTTATTATGACAGGGTGATTTTGGAACTGAGGTATTGCACTCAATTTGAAAGTTAATGTTTGACATGATAAATGAGTTTAGGATTAAGTTCAAAATTTTTTGAGGAAATGAGTTTAGGATTAGGTTCAAAATTTGAAAATTGGAATTTAAATTGTAAAAAAAATTCTGTACTCTTACAGAAAACAAATTTGTAAATGTCATTTAATAAAATGTTTTCCAATTGCAACATTTACCTTGTTCTCAATAAATCAAAGAAAAATAAATCAAAATTATGAATAATATAAAAATATTCATTTTATAAAAGCAAAATGGAGATTAAATACAATGTATAATGTATTTAGGTTTGGCCAGCAATGAAAATCAATTCTTTTTTTCTCATATGGAATTTAGGCTTTGTTATTTTTCAGTGGGGAAAAAAAAAAATCAGACTAATTCACAAAAAATCACCATAAAAACTCATGAAAAAAAAAAACAAAAAACTATTCATTTTAATCAACAGTAGTAAAAAAAATATTTCTTGTCCCTGAATATTTTTTTCAATAGGTATTGTCTAAGTTGATACCATTATAAACATTTGCCATTATTTTTATTATATTCAATATTGAAATCTCGACCATTGTTATTTTTTCTGTGTAAAATTATTTCTTTTGTATTTTTATACAAAAGACTTAATTATCTTGAAAAAGAAAGTAAACATTTTATTTAATCTTCATAATTTTGTATTTTTGAAATGCTTAGCATTTATTCAAAATGTTATTTGTTTATTTCTGTAAAAGGTAAGTAATACCATTTCTTTCTATTTTTCTTTGAAATTTTATTAAAATAGAGCAATGTTTGCACTTGTCCTCCTCACAAGAAAATGTTAATTCTATGATTGTTTTTCTTTGTTTAATTTGAAATAATTCATGTCTTAATTTACAAAATTTAAATTAATTGAATAATATAAATTTAACTCTGATAATCTTCCCTTCTCTGGTAAATAATATGTTTTTAAACATATACACATTTTGAAATTTCAGGTTCCCATTGAAGAAAGGGAATATTTAAAAGCTCAGAGAAAGAGAAAACACGACCAAAAGCAGTTTCCAACTTGAAACTATTGACAAAGATGCTGTCAAAAATATAAAAAAGTGCAGCTGAAGCAGAGAGATTAGACAGTCAAGTTAAAAGATAACAAGATTCTACGCATGTTGCCTCTATATCAGATATTTTTTCACCAATGTCTTCCACTGAAGAAACAATTGATGACAGTTTTGAGCTAAGGAGACAACCTAAGGAAACTTACAGTCTCTAGATATGCTATGGAACTTATTAAGGGTGGTGTATCTTCCAACCTTGAGACATGGTTTGCTAATGCCTTTTTATTAGACTTATTATGAGATATGGACTTTCTTCATGCAAGCCTTAACTTAAAAGGACATTATCACTGAGAAGTCAAAAATAGACAGGGAAAAGGCAAGAGTAAAAGTAATCAACCATCAGAAGCATATTCAGAACCATGAAAATATAATCTGCATTTATGTTAATTGCAGAGTTGATAAGACACAATGAGATTATAGAGGAAAATGGTGAAAAAAATTAAGAAAACCAATGGACCAGAGTGCCACATGACTTTCAACAGAGATAGACATGGAAAATAGTTATCTCACCCACAAAGTTAACACTAACATTGGTGCAAAAGGTGTTCTAGCAGAGGATGTTGCTGCTGTTTTAAAAGAATTCAACAGCATAAATTCCATTAAGGGAGTTCTTGTGGACAATACCAGTACAAACACTGGTTGTGAGACAGGGCTTGTTACAGCTCTGAAAAAAAAATATTAAAAGAAAGTTGCACACAATGGTTGTTCATCAAAATGAACTTCCACTTAAAACTGTTTTTAAGTACATTGCTAGAACTGCAAGAAGCTTTTATTAGGAAACTTTGCAGAAACAATTGCCAGGATTTACCCCAGGTGGAATTTAACACTATCAATGACCCTCTGGATAACTTATGTCTAACTGCAGGGGCAATGGAAGATTTAAGTGGTGACCAGAGACTGCTCTTAAAATATGCAACAGGAATTTATTGAGGAAAAGTTAACCTAGATTTGCTGAATCAAAAATTGAGTCTCTAAAGCAAGCAAAATGGCCAACTTTAGCCATCAGGGTAATGTGTTTTTTTTACTGATGGTGCCTATCCACGTAAATCTATAACTTGTACAGCCTTATAAAATTTATAATTGAAATATATGCAGTTGGCTTTAAATTAAAAGGGACAATGAATTCCATAACCAACAGTTGTACATCTTCAACATGATCCAGAGAATAAATCAAGTCAACTGAAATACAGAATGTTGCATTAAAAAGTTTAGAGCACAAAAATATTTTTTTTTGTTTCTGAAGAGATTAAAAAAAATTACATTCAACTCTAAAGTGACAAACTGATCAAATTTGATTAACCTCTCATAAAATGGAGTTTGTGAACCTGTGCTTGCAGAAGGTTTTTCAAATAATGAACTGCAAGAGCTTTTAATGAATGGAATAACATTAGAGTTGCCAAATTTACCTGCACATTTGCAAGGTGCAAAGAGCAGTTAAATTTACTTCAAAAGGAAATTATATTGAATAATTTAACTGTACTATACAGTGCAGTAATTTAGTGCGATTTTCAATAAACAATGCAAATTTAAAACATTTTATCTTAGCCGTATTATGGTGTTACTTACATCTTTATCTATTCTTCGTTTTAAGTATGACCTAAAAAATTGTGCAAGATCTTTTTCGTTGATTAGCCTTTTTTTAATCTTTTATGGCTTTTACTTATCAAATACAGTAAAGATTGCATTTTTTGCTTGTGGTGATTCACAATTACAATTCTGGTTTGAATATATTTTTCATTCAATGTATCTAATACAAAAATATCAACTATATTTGGGTTTATTCTTGAAATAGTCAAATTTTAAAGTCAGCTTGTAAGCAAAAACTTGCAGAAATTAGATATTTCTGTACATTTTTTCAGACAATCTTTAAACCTAAATTAGGTACCTCCATGGGATCACTAAAAAAAGAGCATAGCATGATGAAAAAGATGCCAAACTTGACGAAAACAAAATTTTATCGTCTAAATGCTTATGTTATTAAGAGGAAAGACCAAAGTTTATTTTATTTTTAAAAAATTTTTCCCCCTTTTTTTTTTTTTTAGAACATTCTAAATTTTGATTAAAAAACCTTGTTTCTTTTTGTATCACCAGAACTAGTAAAATAACATATACAATTTTTAGCACATTTTTTTTTTTGTATGACACACATTAATTTGGAAAATCTTGCAAAAATAAAAATAATTGTCGGATGTTAATGAAACTTTCAGAAACTATTCACAAATGATCGAAATTATTATAAATATGTTTCTTTTTTTTTTTTATTAAAGTCATGGCAGAAATGTTTTTTTTTATATTTATTACCCCACACCCATAACTAATTTTATGAAAATGCTAGAAATTCGATCGCATTGGGTTTAGTGATTACAATAGTTAAAAGCACAAGGCTTTGAGGAATGCAAATCATGTTTTTTTTTGTTTTTAATTGAATCCCCCCTACCTGAAAATCAGCTCTGAATTGTAACATACAAAACTCAATAAAACAAAGATATTATTTAATTTCAAATACTTTTATTTGCTTTTAGTTGTTTTTATGAATATGGACAATATTTTCCAAAAGCAAAAATATTTTTTTGATGAAAAATGAATTTTTAATACAATTATTTGTTATTTCTTTAATTAGAATAAATTTTAACATTTAAGTTGTTAAAATATTATAAAATTAGTTAAAAGCCACATCGGGTTTCCTAAGTCTCCTTATGAGATAGATATTTTATGTACACTTCTGATAAAATTTCATGAGAAAGGTACCTATAAATTAATTAGATACCTTTCTTATGAAATTTAATCTCACTCTTAACAGTCTTATTTTAATTTCTTTGATATATTTTCCATAAAGCATCGTAAACATAAAAGTGAAAGCTAAGTACAAAAAAAAAAAAAAAAAATTAGAGCACTGAAAGTTTTCCTTAAAAATTTGTTCACTTAAATCTAAATAACTTCAATTTTTGCCTTCCATAGAACAAATAATGACGTATTGACGGGTATGTAACCCATCAATATGTCATTCAACACCTGTCAAGTGATGCGAAAGGTTATGACCTGCTTTGTTTTATTTTCAAATTACATCTTTTTGGTGCAGAAACTAAGTCAACCTTGGTTTAAAATATTTTAAATAAACATTATAATTTCTGATTTTCTCAAAATAAGTTTTGAAAAAAATGATAATTGATTTTTAAAAGAATTTCAAAGTGAGATTTTCATCTTTTTTATAAAATGGAAAAAATGGATGCCATGATTGATTATCTGTCAATTTTGCTGACTCAAAAAAAAAAAAAAAAAAAAAAAAAAAAAAAAGCAAGATTTTTAACAAAAATTTCAGACGTGCTTGGTACAATTAAAAAAAATTTAAAAAAATACCCCAAAAATACTTTGATCTTCCTCTTAATAATAATATGAACATTTAGACAATAAAATTTTGTTTTCGTCAAGTTTGACGTCTTTTGCATCATGCCATGCTCATTTTTAGCGATCTCATGGAGGTACCTAACCTAAATGCTCAAAAATTGGTAAAAGCAATGAATCTAATTTTTGGTATCAATACTTATCACATCAAACCTCAGTTTTTGTACCAAGTGAAATGTTGATTTTTCTAAAAAAATAGGGAAAAAAAAATCAACCTGTCCTATTACTTATAGGTTGAGGATTATGCAAATACAGTGCTGTGCAAAAGTAACTGAACCCCTACATATTTCTTTCCGCTCATTTATTAGGCAAAAACCCCTTATGCACTGATTGGGATTCATTTTGTGATTTTATTCATGATGCGTCTTAGATTTAAATTTTTAACCTTCCCATTGAAAATTGTGTCACCAAGGTTTCTCATTGGGTGAAAGCGGACATTGAAGCTTTTGTGCTATCATGGAAGTACCAAGTGAAACTACAATCTTCTCCTGCCTGTTCATCTTTTATCACTCACCTTCCACTTAAAAAAATGGAATCTCTACAGAGTGATATTAGTATAATTCATGATTTCTGCTATCATCTCCAAACTAGATTTCCACAAGGCATGCAAACTTGACAGTATCCTTGAAACAGTCCTAAGAAAATGTGTTCCTGTACTGATTCCTGTTCTCTACAACAAATGGCTTGCTGCTTCTTGTTTTTCAGCTTGCTGCGAATCCTCTTCTATAGTGACTATGTTTAAGAACTCTGGTGAAACTTCTGATCAACTTATTAGTCTTTTACCTCATTTTGGCAAAGTACTAGAGGCTCTAATTAATTCAGCCACTCTTCTAGATCCTTTCACAATAATTTGTGTGTGTATGGCCGGGGGGGGGGGTCTCCCAGTACTCTATACTTGGACCTACTTTATTTCTTATCAGCAATCTTCCTGATGTCATTAGTTCCCAATATTTATGCTGATGACAACTATTTATTCCTGTCTTAATAGTATATCTGATAAAGTAAAATTGGCAGCTGATCTCAAAAATGATCTCCAATCCATTGTTAACAGAGACAAGAAATGGCTTGTAAATTTTAATGCCCCCAAAACAAAACTGCTATCTTTTAGCCATCATCATCTATTTTGACCTTTCATCAGCATAGCTGATGTTAATCTCCTGGACTGACATGAAGTGGAATAATTATATTGAATCAATTGCTAGGAAAATTGATGCATTGTGTCGTGCCAGACAATTCATCTTGCCAGAATCCTTCTTGCACATTTATAAATCTACCATCTGACTATGCATTGAATACTGCTGCCATATTTGGTCTGGTGACCTTGCTATATATCCAAAGATCTTTGACAAAATCCAAAGAAGGGCCTGTAATGTTATCAGTTTTGACTTGGAACTTTGACTTCAGTCCTTTTCCCATCAATGTAACATGGCTTCCCTCTGACTTTTCTATAAATAGTCTCATGACAAATGTTCTAATGAGCTTTCATCTCTGGTACCTCACCCTAGTAGTAAGCATTCTAATAGATTCACATCTAGGTTTTACTGTCGAAATAGCTAACTGTAAGTTCTGTTCAAATAATTTCTTTTCTAGTACTTCTCACCTGTGGGGCTCTCTTCCAGTTTCTTGCTTCCCTGCAACCTACAATCTTCAAGAATTTAAGTGCAACATCAATGACCATCTTCTATTGTCCTTTTATTGCCCTTTCTCTAACTAATATCTTCTCCTGTTATTTCACTCTCAGTAATCACTTATATCTTAGTGGCATTATCACCTTGTTTGGGATGAAATATTAAGAAAAAGAAAGTTACTTAGATATTAAAAAATAAATTTTGTAAAAGTCCATACTTTTTTTTTTAAACTAAATTATTTTTGTTACATTTTTCTTTAAAAACTGAGGAGTTGACTATTTATTACAAGTAATCAGGGAGCATCTGCCATAGCACAGATTCCAAATAAAAACATACATTTCATTTCTTTTTTTTTTTAAATAATCATGAATTTCTTATTATACAAACTACAAAATAATTGACATTTTTCTTCATTCAAAACTTTTGTACATAATGTGTATATTTAAAAAAAATTCAAATCAAAGTTACAGTTAATTGCTTTATATTTCATTTCTCCTTATGTGCATTAAATAGAGGACAAACTTTTAAAAAGAGTGGATATTGCACTTCAACTGTAAACATCAATTAATCAAATACATTTATTTTATATTACTGAATTCAAGTGAATTCTTTTAACACAAGCAATAAGAGCTTTTATCTCATAAATTTATTCAATAATATTGACTATTTAATGTTTTTCAATTTTACTTAAAAGCCGCTTATACAATGAGAAATTTCTTTGCCTGAGATTTTCTAACTATGGCAATGAAAGTAATGATTGCCCTGGAGTGATTGATAAAATACTAATGTCACACTAAAAAATTTCTTGGTTTCAAGTATTTAAACATGTTTTCATATTGAATTACAATAATCAATAGATTTCACATAAAGAAATCATGAAAGCAATATATTTGTATCATCAATCAGAAAAGATGATTTTGTTGCTCTTTATTTGTGAACAAGTAATTTTCCGCAACAAACACGTTTTCTTTTTTTATATTAAATAATGTTCTGCAGAGCAAGCTGTTTACAAATGTTTATAAATCATGAACTTTACAAATTCACTAGGTGGATAAAGTAGATTACCAAAGGCTGTAAAGCAGCTTCAGGAGAAATGTGTTACATTTATGCATTTTAAATAATAAAGTTGAGTATAAAGGATTCAGAAAGGATAATTTTACTAAATTATATTTGAAAGTTTTTGGCTAATTGCAATTGCAGAGTAAAATATAATTATTTGGAAGTTGCTTCATTTATATATGAAAAAAGTATATTTTTCAGGTATGCTATATTTATAGGTTAAAGTGCTCAATATCAGGGATAGAGCATATGTAAATATAAAAGTGGACATTGGGTCAACACCCACTGCCAACAGTCTGTTGCATGCTTAAATTCAGTCTTCAGGCCATATATAAAATATATAAACTAGGTACCTCCATTAATTCACTGAAAAAAAAAGAAAAAAAGGCATACTATGATGAAAAAATGCCCCAAACTTGATAAAAACAAAGTTTTAGCATCAAAATGTTTGTTATTATCAAGAGGAAAGACCAAAGTATTTTTGATTATTTAATTATACTTTTTAATCCTTTTTAGGATGTTCAAAATTGTTGGTTAAAAATCTTGCCTTTCTTGCATCAGTGAGTAGACTATGAATTAGCATATCAAATTTTAGCATCATTTTTTTGCAATGAAAAAGACACTGATTTGGAAATTTATGCAAAAATAAATGCCAGATTTTAATGAGACTTTCAGGAATTATTTACAAATTAATGAAATTAGTACTTAAAAATTATATATAAAAAAGGTTCTCACATTATATTCTTCAGTTATTTTTTACAAATATATCCACCATAGAAAAACATTTTGAAGCTTGATTGATAAGCAAAAAAGTGACAATTTTATATTAGCAAATGATATGCAACATTCACTAATTATGCAGCTTCCAATAAAAATAGCAATTGATTTTACTCAAGTTACAATCATCTACACACATCTAGGCATTTACAGTTGATCTGACATGAGGTCATAAAGAAAATCTCTTCACCGATATCAGGGAATACTTTGACCTTACTCATAATGTAATGGAGAGATGTTAAGGTAGGGAGCATGGAAAACACTTTTCATTTTGCTTTATACTGAGATTCAACTGATAGGAAATTCAAAGTTATGAGGATATTAGTTTCAATGAGAAAAATAATAACTGACATTGAAAAATTCTCATCCAGTCATATTTCCTATTGTTCACAGTGAGCAGAGTATAATCAAGTTCAAAATGACATTTTCTGGTACGTTCACACCATGTCAGATTTTATTATGCAAATTAATATTTTTACAATTGGTATTTACTAATATTGGTAAAATTGTCATGATAATGCCACATGAATTTTAGGGCATAATTTTTTTTTTAATTAGAAATAAGATTTTATGTAACTTAAAGGTTGTTCATAATATATATATATATATATATATATATATAAATAAAAGGCAGGATGTGTGTGTGTGTGTGTGTGTAACGAATGCACGGGCGCAATTTTCAACGGATTTGCACCAAAATTTACATGCACATGCTCCAAGTTAGCGGGAAGGCCAAAACTGACTCTGCATTTCCCAACTCCCATCAATAGTGGAAATAATCGATTTTTTCATGCTTCTATGGCAGTTTTCATGTAGTTTGCAGCCATTTTGTACTGGCCAGAGTGAGAGCCTATAGCTGGCTGCCACAAATAGGCAGGAAGATTCTATTGGCCAGTGTAAGAACCAACAGCTGACTGACATGAATGTTAACTAGCATGCAAAAAATATCGATAGCTGCATTCGTCACAAATAGGAAAAATTTAAATCTGCATGGCACTTTACTTCAATTGGCTCATTCGCTTGCTTAAACTCAACGTTGATTCTGATTCTGCAGAACTGGGTTGGGTGTGAAAAAGTATTTGTTGTTAACATTCTTTTTTCATTCGGTTTTTCCAGTTACGAGTCCTTTTTTAAAGCTGATCGTTTTGTGTTCATTTTGTTTAGTTCTTTTTTCGTAACAGATTTAATGTTTACTATAGAGCTTAGAAAAAATTCGCAGTGTGAGATAGGCAAGATTCTTGCAAGAAGTAAGGCATGTAGCAACATCAACACAGCAAAGGGCACTCTTTTAAAAGGCAAGAAGGGCAAAAATATTTTAAGTCAAATGATAGCGATTGTTGTATGAGTCGTACGATTTTTGAATCAAGCACGGGCAACGCCGAGCCATGCTGCTAGGATTAGTAAAGTTATTGATAATTTCCGATATCTACATATTGTCATTGATTGTAAGAAAGACAAAACCTCAAATGAGAAACAAGATATTAATGTTATTGAGTGATGTGAATAAAACATTGGAAATTACAAAAAGTTAAGACATAAAAAAACAACCAAAAAAAGAAAATTGAAAAAATTGGCAAGAGCAAAAACTAAAGTAAACAACTTTCAGAATATGACAAAAAACGATCTAAGAAAAATTCAGAAAAATAAGCAAGGAAATTGGATTAATCAGCAAGAAAATATTTGAAGAAGCTGTTGTTGTGACAGAAAATATGCAGAATATTAAAAACAATGGCTCAACCTATGCAAGCAAACAAATTATCACATTTTTTGAATAATAAAGCAAAAGTTTTTTAAGATGGGTGAGGAAATACCTGAAGAAAACTGATTTCTCTATTTGTTTAATGGTGACTGAAGACTGGCCAGTGTTTTGGTCCTTTATAGAAATAATCAACCAACACATCTTAGAAAAGAAAATGAGTGGTAATGTTCTGGGCTAGTATTGCCGCTTTAGGTCTTTCCAAAATTAATGTTGGCGTCAAGGTATATGCAGAGAATTATTATAAGTTTTATGAACAAGAAACAAGATATTTTTTTTTTGAGTGGTACAGGTTTTCTTAACCAAGAAACTAAGTTAAACAGAATATTTATACAAGACAATATTCCTTTAAAATCTGCAAAGCTGACGTCTCCAAAAAAGACATCAATGAAAAATAAAATGAAATGTTCCGCAGCCTCCCCAATAAGCCAATAGAAAACACTTAAGAGATGTATATGAAAATGAAAAACAATCTTCCAGTAAAGTCTAAATATGATCTCTGGGAACTGGGAAGCAACAACAACTATTGAATGCTAAAAAGTCGAATGAGTAGAAAAGAACAAAAAAACAATGGGTGAAAAACTGGAGAATGTCAAGAAGTCGACAACACGTCAAAATGATAATTTATTCAGATTTATGATTCAGACTGTTCAAATATAAGTTTCTGCGGATTCCGTATGGATTTCTGGAATGAGGTGTTGTTATTTCATTTACAATATGCAGACTATTGTCTTCATGTTTGTTATCACAAACAAAGATGAGGCAATAGTCCGCATATAAATAATGTTTCTGTGGCATACATTTTTATTTTTTATTTTATTCTTACGTTGCACTTTTTTGCATAGTAAAATTTAACATAGGAGTTGTTCGTGTAAAAATGTATATCCTAAAATTTTTTTTAAAAAGTTATGATATTGTTCGTATGTATATCCTAAAAAATTATTAGTTGATTACCAGTTTTTTATGCATGAAATTAAAATCTGACTGTAGAGAAAACTTTTTAGCGTATGCATATTAAACAAAAAATTGGATTTTGGACCTGTGATTCCTAACTCGTAAGTAGTAAAGTAAAAAAACTAAAAAAACGATACGTAATAAAAAATATAGGAAATATTAGATTAAAAAGTACGGCAAAAAGCACTGATGACAGCAGTTTCAATATGAAATTGTGAAAAACTACTAAAGTAAAAAAAAACCTCATAAAAACGTTATTTATCCCACATTAGAAATCTCTTCAAAAATCAAATTCGAATATATTTTGTTGATAATTTGGATTATTATTTACCTTTTTACTTTATCATTACCATGATTTTTCCCTAATCTTAAAGTTTACTTTACTTTGACTGCATTCCAAGAGAGAAATCGTGGAATGCAGTCAAACACCTGACCATATTATTGAGTTATTTGAAAGAAATATATATTTTTACAGTACACAATCAATCAATCAATATTTTACAAGAATTACACTTTTTTTTTCTTTTTTGAGACTAGTTTTACTTTTATTTCAATCAATGTCAATGAGATTCAATATTTTTTAAGCAAGTTAAAAAAGAAAAGTTAAGTTCTGTTAAAGTAGATCTTTTTTTTTTTCAAGTACCCCAGAACAAATTGATTTGTTCTTTAAAAAAAAAAAAAAAAAAAAAACTGTCAGCAACAAGTGTGGAAAAAAAAAGATACGTCTGATGTTACACATTTAAATTAAAATTTTCTTTTTAATTTTAAATTGTTTAGCGTGACCGAGTCAAGCAATCTCTAGCTCAGTCAAGCAAGCAAGAAAAGATTGACAGAAAAAGCTCTCACACTTGACTTAAGTAATTAGTAACTTCATCGATCTAACAGGCGTGAGAGTTCAACTATCTCGATCAAATATTATCAACAAATGTCTGAAAAGCATTTTTAAGCTGACAAATATGATTAAATAAAAAAAAAGTTTGATTGAAACTGAAGTAGACTTGAAGAAGAATTATTTAAGCTAACTAACAAGTACTAACTAAATTAAAAATTAAAAACTACTCGAAAAAGAGCCGTGACAAGCAAATATCACTTGGCATCGTTTGATCGATATCTTTTTTCTTCTTACTTATTGTTTCTAAAAAGTAAAACCGGAATGTTTTTATTTGTGTTCGATATCTATCTATTCAATATTCCTATCACACACACTACAGGATTTATGACAAATAAATAAAATGTTTTTGTTCAAGAATTGTCTTAAAACTGAACTTTGAAATGGAGGAAGATAAATTTGAAAAAAAATAAATAGTGTACGCAAACTGGTTTCACTTAAGAACTGCTTAAATTAAAATTACATAAATTTAGAATGCAGAAAAACTGGAAGCATGAAAAGGAAATCATTTACATTACAATGAATACGTCTACTGGTCATTCAGATCGCCAAGGTGAAGGCCCATTTCCTTGACAATTTTTTTTTTAAAATTGTTAAATCAATGGGATGTAAACAAGACATGTATTGTAAATCTTCGGAGGAATTTAAATTAGAAAAATAAGACCGCTAAATTAAGTTATTTTGACGAAATTATAGAGACTACAGTACACAACTATTTTTAAACTACAAAGTTGCTGATAACAAACAGGTGCTGTACGGTTTAAGTAGATTAATTTAATAACTATTGTTACATTTTTTAAAAATAATGCGAAAAGATGATGTGACAATGATAACACGTGCCTCTTTTTATTGGATTTAAAAAAGTTAAATCTCATCACTGAATAAAAAAAAAATGGTTTTATTAAAGAAAAACATGATGTGTAAGGTGAAGATCCAATGTACGTACATCCAACACTTTAAAAAAATATATTTTTTAGCAATTTAAATCAATTCGGTAGAGTACACAGATAAGAAAATTTTTAAGTACTCTGATTTTTTTTATTTCATTCTGTATTTCTCAAAAACAAATAAGTCAAATTACACGCTCTAATTAATTACTTGAGTTTGAATTGAACGATAATGTCGTTTTCAGTTTTTTGTAATTAAGTGCTTGAAAATTGCATAATTTTTCATTTTTTTTTAACTAAAGAAAATTGTCATTATTAGACACAGTTAAAAAAAAAAACTGGATTTAAATTTTAAAGTTAGCAAAAGGAATTCAAACTTTAAAATTTGTACTTATTCGGGCGTAAATCAGTGTTTAAATGCCGTTTTGAGAAATTTCCCTTTAAAAAAAAAAAACAAATGGATTTATTTTATTTATGAATTTAAAATCCAACAAGAATTACCTAAAAAGTTAAAAACCGAATTGAAAAATGTAAGTTTAAAGATTTTTCGAAATGAAAAATAAAATGCTATGGTTATTATTCAACTGTACGGATTACTTTTGAAAACTCCTCTTTTCTTGAGTTTTACTTTTACAGTTTTTTAGGGGTCTTTTTTTTTTTTTTTTTTAAATCAAAGTTAAATTGTTTATTAGATTCGATGTTATAATATATTTTCTTACCTTAAATTTCATAACAATAACTGCAGGTTTTAATAATTATAACAAACACGTTAGATTTATTTTAATATTTAGTTATTAAAAAGAAATTGGAACAAGGCGAGAGGCCGGTGAATAAAAAAAAATGTCATGTCAATCAACATATCATCTGACCAAGTTCAACACTATTTACATCGATAACATAAATGTCATCATGTTGGGTTTTTTTTTAAGGCTAAATAAAAGAGGACAAAGTATTGTATAGATGAATCAAATTATCTGTTGCTTTAAAAACTAAAAAAAAGGAAAGGAAATAAGAGCGGAGAACCCAACAAAGTAACCAGGACTTTAGCAGCCGATACCCATCTTGAGTGCGTGGACTGATTTGCGTCTCAGCAAACTGTTCATCCCAGCCATTACTGACTCGTATGGGTAGATGATACTTTTAGAAAGACACTGGGGAAATAAATATGGTTATAACATTTACCGTATCGGCACTTGATGGCAATGTACCACCTTGCGGAGCTCCCAAAACCTTTCGGAAGTAATTCATGTTGCTACTGTTAGCGTGTCTTCCGGCCACTGCGCATGCGCCGTCGACGTGGCATATCCCGTCATGCACATTTATTTATCCTCTCATCACATTTTCGTAAACCAACAAGAAAATCTAATAATGTTCTTTGTTTTACTTTCTTTTGCTTATCTTCTATTTTGCTCTTATTATTTTTTTCACGCTCAAACTGTATTCATTTCTTGCCACTTGTTATTTTAGTAAACGTAGTTCTAACATCTAAGCTTCGAGCTAAGGGAAGCTACCCTTGTTTCTGTTTTTATTTTATATTTGTTTTTTTTTTTTAAATTTAACATGAATATTTTTAATGCGTAGTACAAGTATTTTTTTTTTTTATCAATTTCACTGAAACAAATTTGGACACTGACAACCTTACACTCTTTAACAACAAGGTGATACTTTCAAAATGTACAAGTTATTTAATGACAATGAAAGCAATATAAAATTTTAAAAAATACATTCATTAGTGTTGTGCAAAAAACCCTTACTCAGTTGAATAACAACCCTAAGTTACCATTAAATTTGATAATTTTCACAACCTTAGAAAAGACTATAAATATTTATTTCTTAGTCTAATAATAATAATTAATAATAATAACATTTAGCTGATATGGAAATACAGTACAAAAATATGGAATGTTTGAAGGTGTGAGCTATAAACAACCGGGCAAAAATTAACCTATGGCAGGAGACACTACAATTAAAAACCAAGTCCAGAGAGCCCTAAAACAAATACACATAAGACTTGTACCTGATTTCTAGAACAAAAATAAAATTAGCTTCACTTGAGCCAATTTGATTTTTTGGAAAACTCAAACACATCAAAATACACGTGTATGCAGATAAAAGAATTAACCAATCAAATGGTTCTATTTAGTTTTCCAAACTCATAAGCCTCAGAGCTGGTCCTTAATCCAAGAACAAATAAACGTGAACTAGCAAACAAAAAGTCAAAAATTCATTCACATCAAAAGTAACAAAAAGATACTGCAGTGTCTTAAAAAAACAAACAAAAAAAAAAACAAACAAAAAAAAAACTGACTGACACCAGCTTCTAATTGACAGTCTTCTTCCTGGACTTTTATACATGAACAAACTTCTTTTTTCTATCATTATCTTTCTTTCACATAAAACAAAACCCTTTTAAACTTAAAAACCGTGAACCTCAAAAAATAACATTACTGAAGAATCTTTTCACACATTTTTTTGCAAATAAGGTCTGCAAAGTAGCAGATTTTTTTTCTGGGCTGATTGGTGACCAAGACTAGAAAGCCCCAGAACCTATAGCTTGCAGAAGAGGTGGTTTCATACTTTTCCCATGAATAATTATCAATATGAACAAAAAATTTTTCGATCAGAATATGAAATTCAAATTGCCAATTTTATTTTCTATTCTAGTTGACATTCTGGGAATTTTGAACACAACAAACAACTGAAGGCCAAAGGGTACACAACGGTAAAAAGTAAAACATTACGACACAATCAAGATGAGCACACCAGTTCAAATAAATCCGTGAATATTAATGCTAATTAATTTTCTTCATAATTTCGGATAATTAACAGTTAATTTTATATTGTAAGGAAACATTTATCAAGAATAAACGTGTGAACTTTTTAACTAATACATTAAGTTTCTTTTTTTTTTTTTTTGCAAGGTCTTAATTTTTAAGTGATTTAAAATTGTATATTTTCAGAATCAGAGAGTATTTGACCACTAAAATTCTGATAAAAATAAACAAGAAAGTGAAGAAGAATAAGTACTCAAAAATAACATGATTTGTTGAATACTGAACTTTTAAAGCCTTAGTAGGGAAATAGTTATACATTTGCTATTGTTAAAAAAAGCGTTTAGCGTTCAGGTTCAAAGAAAAAAAAAAAGCTAGCATTTTAAATACTAATTTTTTAGATGAGCCGATCATCTTTCTGTCCGTATTTGGCTCTGTATCAAGCTCAACTAAATTTAGTTTATATCCAACGTTTATAAATTTTATGACGTTAAATATTTTTAGGGAGACAATAAGGACGAAAAGAATACAAAGTTATCTCCCTTAGTTTAAAATATATTCGAATTTAAAAAAATCTAATTAAAAAAATCTATGAACTTAAATGTTTGTTGATAGAATATTTTTAAATAATTACTTTTACGACCGAATTACTCATTAAATAATATTATTTTAAATGAAAAATTTTATTTACATATATATTTACTGATATATAGTTCTTTGAATTTTTAGACCTTTTCTAGTCCTTCTATGTTTAAAACAACTATTAAAAGCGTTTTGTAGTCCTAGAAAATAAAAAAAATATTTTGATCTTTTACAAGTTATTTCCTAATAAGTCAAAAATGTTCTTTTTTCCTGTGATAAATTATTAAGTCATGTTATCATTCTTTTGAGAATTACTTTATATGGAAGATGGTATTATGACAGTGTTCAATGTGGGTAGAAGACTGCAGAAGTTGGTTCCAAAAATTTGCTTGGCTCGAGAAGAAGCCACTAAATTTGTACAGAAATAGTAGAAAGCAAATCCCAAGATATAAAATATATTTTTTTAGCCAATTGCAGTAGATAAAAAAAAAAAAAAATGAGCCTCCTAAGTATTATAAAAAATAAAATTTTTCAATAGTCAGAAATGCCAGCCCAAATTTAGTCATTATACACTATAACTCAGGAATGCCAGTTTGCAAAGACTACTTTTCTTACCATTTTGATGAAAGCTAATGGCAAAAACATCAAATTACTCAATGACGACAGCAACAGTAGCAACACTAAACTGAGTTAGAATATCCTTATCTTTCTGTCAACATTTTCAATCTTTTTGATGAATTCTTTCTGCAAACTCTAAAACTACTTTCTTGCTTCCAAGCTTTACAGCACGTAGACCATATATTTCACATGTGAAGATTTTATTCTATAAATAGGGTACAAATCAAGATACATCCTTAACATCCAAAGCTTTGTATAATGTAAATAAATTGCTCTGTTGAAAATTATAACTAATTTATTATTTTATTTATAAAATTTAACTTTATCAAACTCTCAACTATAATTACATTTCACAGTTAAAAAAAAAAAAAAAAAAAAATAAAACAATAGTTTAGAAAACTTTAATCTTTACTTAAACCAGATAAGGGTTAGGTTTATCAGAATGGGAGATTATTCTTTTTTTAAAATACAAGTCTCTTCAGTATCCATACTGAGGACCAGCAATCATACTGTTGTTTTGATCACAATTTTTCAAAGATGATTATTCTAGTCAAGATATTAAGAATATTTATAATATAATTAAGAATATGAAAATACTTCATCTCAGAATTTCAGACAATACTTAAGTTAATGTTATCACTTATAGCTTTTTATATATATATATATATATATATATATAGCTTTTATTGACTACCTTGTTTTCCTTATGAATCTGCCATCACAGTGTCAAGATAATAATATCATAGGAAAAGAGAGCTTGTTGACCTCAAAATCAGAATCCTGCCAGATTATGAAGGCTTCTGTAACCTAATGATTAGGGCATCATTTATAAAAGATGTATTTTTGATGTATGGGATTCAAGTTTATCACTTTGAAAACTATTTTTTTTATTCTTATTTCCTGTAGTTTTCACTAATGCCCCAAGAATAGATCAACTCAAAACATTGTTGTAAAAAAAAAAAAAATAAATAAATAAATAAATATGAAAGTTAATGACAAAAATATATATACAAGCACATGCTGAATATTTTTCTCTGCTCATTTAGTTAGTTTTTGGGAAATGGTAAACATCAGAATTTAAAAAAAAAAAAAATCCTTTTTGATTGGGTAGAGAATGTTTCAACATCTTGTAGTAAGAGAAAATTTTTTGGGTGAAACTTTTTGATAAGATTTGTAAAAAGTTTTTTTTTTTTTAATTTTTTTTAAGATTAATATCAAATTAAAAGCAACAATTATAATACCCCAATTTACTGACAAGTATCCTTATCTTGTTTTTTACTGTCAATGTTTTGGTCATTTTACCCTCTGGCCTTTTCAGCTGTCTGGCATAATTGGTAGCCTTCTGGGAATTTCAAACCAAACCCAGAAACTGCAACAGACTCCTGAAGAAGGCCTGAGAATACATATAAGAATCAAAATGACAACAGATTGAGTAAATTAATGTGTAACAGTTGCTATGATAAATTTACTCTCATAAACAGAAGCAAAAATTATAAAATAACAATTTGTGTAATTATAGAAATGAAAAGGAGAAAAACAACTTATCAATAGGAACCCCTTTGTCGTAACATTCTGTATATCTTATCAAGATTCTTGTTTGGAATGCTGAAATTGATCATGAATAGTTTGAAATCTAACTTTTCAAAATTTTTCAATAAAAATTATTTGTGTGCAAAAGTTTCTAGAATTTTCTGGTGAAAGAAAAATGTTTTCTCTTGTATAATCAGTTTACCATTTTAAAAAAGAAAGAAAAAGGGCACTGGGAATTTTAGCAAACATCCAACAAAAAAGAAAATGAATTAAATTATTAATTCATAAAAACTTTACAAAGATAATGCAGCAGCAACAACAATGAACATGCTGATGCTATTATATCAAAGTCTTTCATGTCTTTATAGGTTGTCACAAACTGGAACTATATTTGACCTTAATTGTATTTTTTCTTTTTTAAATATTGAAATTACCAAACCTTTTTCTAACATAATTTAAACTTTCAAAAATAACTCATGTTCACATTTGTGCATTCTACCAAATTAAATGTAATCCCAGAATATTCTAATAAAAGCAATACTTTAAAATGATGGTAAGAGACTAATAAAAAGAAAACTGGTACCATCAACACTGGAGGACAAAATAAATATAGTTCTTATTAGCCAACAGATTTAACAAACAATGACAAGATATTTTTTTCACTTAATTGTTGATGAATTCAACTGATGAAAGAAATTAATTGGATAGGGTAACTTTATCATCCCTATATAAATAATAATTCTTATGCTTATAAGATAAAATAGAAAAAAAGTTTGAAAATAGACACCAAAATGTAAATTTTTCTTGTTAGCTACAGTATTGCACTGTCTTGAGCAAGCCAACTCAGTCAAAGAACCATCCTAACTTTAGCGAGGACATAAATAAATACTAGTTTTCTTTATGTATCTTTATTAACCCATTACCTGCCTTGAGACCCATTTGGGGATCTGTTAAATTTAAACTCGCATGTTATTCTTTGTATTTACATCAAATTGCTTACATACATTGCATTTGCAGAGGTATAATTATTTACCTGCTGCCCCACTCAGCAAGATGTGGCACAAGGCCGAGTTTTAAAGTGGGGTATCCAAGCCCATAGACTCGGGCAAAAATTCCCTATAGACCACGTAAAAACAGAGTCAGTTTCCCCGAGACGAGACACTGCCCTTCAGCAGAGCCTCATCTGGGGGATACACTCTGACATGTGCCAGGTATTTGCAGAGGCATATTTTACAACACTTAGCCTTTAAAGTTTTTATTATTAGCCGTAAGACACTTTCTGTCATAGTTTTACATTTCACGAGTAGAAAAATAATGACTATTTTGAAAAGTATTTTTTTATTGTTTCTAATCAATATCAATTTTTGATATTTTATACACATATATATTTGATGTTCTAGTTTCTATAAAAATAACAATAGTAACTACTGAAATTAAACATCAGGAATAAATAAACTCCTAAGGCACCTGTCTGGGCCAAAAATGTGCATTAAAAATATTTGGCAGTTAATGGGTTAAAAAAAATCGTTCCGATGTTTGTTTATGAAAATGAAAATTTCACATCTTTTCTATGTTGTTTGTTTCCTATATCTCCTGATTGCTTGTCACCCACTCAAATGTGAGTTCTTTTCTGCTTTGAAGTAAACATAAAATCATGTACTTTAAAATCCTTGGTAATATCTTGCTGTGCATTTGTATATTTCAGATAAACCAGACCTAGACATACAAACAATAAATTCAGTTGTCATTTGTTAGTGAATGTGGCACTTGTTTTCCAAGTTCAGAAACTTTACTGAATACAATTAAATAACTTAGGACAGTGAGTGCTCTTATGGCTGAGCTGGTTTTCTTGACTGAAAAAAAAAAAAATTTTGATCAACTTATTCAATTTAAGGTTTGACCAATGTGTCAAATTTGTCATGCTGTTATAGTCATTACTTTCTTCTTCAATATAGTTGATTTAGTGTATCAGTTTGAGAAAACTGAGGATCCCTTTGAAATCATAATACAGACACATTTTCAATGTTCAGTCTCAAAATTTCTGAACACCTGGTTTATTTGGTTCACTGATTCAGCTGAGTGAATCCACTGAAATTATGTAGCATTTTCTTAGCTGTTCAAAAGAAATCAATTAGATAAAGATGCAAATAAATGCATGGTTATTAAGGCCATGAGCAATTGTGAGGCAGATGAGTATTCTCACAGGTGCAAATGATCATTAGAACAGCCAGAAATTTTCATGTAGAAAGCAATTTTTTTTTTTTTAAAACACTTGAAAAATTAGCCTAAAGAGTCTATCTCTCACTAACATTTAGCCTTGTACCTAGGTCTGGAGGGAAAAAAGTTCACATCATAAATTGTCCACGAATACAACTGATGAAAGAAATTAATGGGATAAGATCTAGCCAAATATTTGTCATTAAATGGATTTTTTTCTATCCCAACATAATCATTAATAGATTCATGGTAAGTAAGGTAACTTGCTATCAAAATGTATGATGGTAAATAAAAAAGTAAAGGTATTTTTTATACAACACATTTATTTCCACAAATGTATATGTTATTTTCAACATGAGATAGATAGATAGATAGGCCTGCTGGGTATTGAGAGAATGAAAGATTGAAAGACACATGGGGGATGGAAATATATGAAAATCGTGATACATTAAGATTCTTTGAGAGAGAGAGAGAAAAAAGATTAAAGAGAAAAGGCAGTAGAAAATATATGCATTCCTCATTTGGATAGGAAACTAATTGCTATTTGTAAACATATGGATAAAAACATGGATGGGCAATGAAAGACTGGAAGGGATATGAAAGAGAATGCAAGATACAAGTAAAAGGTGAGAAAAAAGTGGAGAGTTGTCAATACCAGTGAAATTTTCATAGATCCGGTTTGTATAAGTAATAAATTAATTTAAAGATAAAAAGAAATTTTAATAAAGTGGAGTGAACAATTTCTTTTTTCTCCATTTCAAATATTCTGGTGTAATATAAAGAATGACAACTCTAAGAAATACATTGGGAGAAAAACTCTGTATACGTACATGGGGATTCAGTAAGAGTTGTTTCCCTTTAAGCTAAATCATTTTCGCGGGAGAAAAAATACTAATTCCAAGTGAGAGAAAAAAAAATAAACAAATCACAGATTATATAAGAGAAATTTATTTTTTCTTTAAACATTTCAACAAAAATTGTCAAAACAGGCATTACATGTAGCTTTGTTATAGATTAAATAAAAACCTGTAAAGAAAAAAAAAAATGAAATGAAGATGAAAAATTTCATTTTCCTCTTCAAATGAATGCTTTGTTTTGGATGCAAAGAGAAGTACAAAAAATACCATTTGGATGTTGATGTTGGAAGCATTTAAAACAATTTAAAGCAATTACCTTTTTTCTTAAGTAAGGGAGAGAATAAAAAAGTCACCATGTTCAATATAAGGTGATGATTCAAAAAGCTGAATAGTTATTACTCTTCAAAAAAAATTTTTTAAAAATTTAAAAAAAACTATGTAATGAAAATGACCTCTTTATTAAATTTGAAACTCAAATTTGATCAGTTTTTTGACACCATTTTTAATATGGTAGGTTACATTTGGCAATAATAACTAAAAATTGATAACTAATACAAAGTAAAGGTCATGATATTATAGCATTGTCTTGAATATTTATCAACCAGTATAATATAATGGACTAGATTCCAATTATAGTAATGATGAAGTAATACTAGTGGTAATAGAAATATTTAATTAATAACAGCTCTATTAGTGGGGGCAGGAGAAAGGCCCAAGTGAAAGATTTTAAGCCACAGTGGCAAAGTATTTGATCACAAGGATTGAACTCAAAACAAATGCAAGGGAGAAGCAAAAATAATGGGAAGGAAATTAGGATATGATTTGGAATAGTGAATTCTGTATTTCAATGGTGAGGACCCAGATTTTACGAAATTACAAGAAAAAAAGATTTATACAAAAAAAACAAAAAAACTCTAAAGAATGAAATAACCGAAAAAGTATAGTTTTACATTTTAAAATAATAGCTTTTCTAACCACACTAAGTGAGCTATGAAAACCATTTATATTTACTTATCAAGGGGTATAAAGTTTGGTGGGTAAGTGGTTATAGATATTATGCCACAATTTTTGGAACAAGTTTTATTTTATTTATTTTTTTTAACGTTTTTTATGATTGCAATTCACATTTATGATGCTTTGCCAATTTATTGTGCAGATGCTGGGATGGGGTAGGTGAGGGTGTCAGGGAGGGAATCAGGCTGTGAGCAAGAGAAAGAAAGCAGAGTAATGTTTTTTTTTTTTTTTCAACCATTTTTTTCTTTGGCAGGATGAATATGGAGATGGCAGGAGATTATAGTCATTTTGCCGTAGACAAGGGAAAGGAATGGAATGAGTACCAATATCACAGAATTGTACACACTATAACTAATTAAGTCACTAATAGAGAACAAATCTACAAGCTATCAGCACAAAACACTTTGGACATTTTAAATAGAACATAGATTCAAATGAAAGAGGGAAGCCCTCATTGAAGATATCTTTGAGGATCTATAAGCTGTCATGAACGTGACTTTATCTAAGTTACTACTGAGTATGTTTTAGTAAGTAACTAGTTCTATTAAGATGACATGCTTCATGCTAGAATTATTGACAAAAAGCTTTCAAACTGAAACTGGACAACACAATTTAAATTATCTAATTTTATATAATTATTAGACAGACATGTGCATGTGGCAAGTTATGCACTGCATTAGTTTCAAGACAATAAAATGGCCGGAAAATTATCCAGAGGGTGGGGTAGGGTAGGGCATTGTTGGCACCAGGTGCTGATGACCATCCCTCCATTTGGTGAGGAAATGACATGAATTTTTTCTATAAAGCACATCATTTGGTTTAAGATGACTTGTCAAGAATGTTCAGGAAATGAAAAATTTGGCTTTCTCTCTTCTTAACCATCTTCTCCCTAAAGCAATGACCACATGCAATAATTTTCCCTTTCAAAACACTTGCAGCAAATTTGTTTTAGCAAAAATTCAGACTAAATTATAAAAATAAATTAGAAAGCATTTAAATTTAATGGCAAATTTTGTAAAAAATATTTATATGTATATTAAATCATGTTAAGAGGCTTATTGTGGAGTAAAATAAAAAAAAAATCCAATTTCTTTTGTTTCATATATCCAAAGCTAAACAAAGCTTTCAACTGTGTTAAATAATTTTAGTTTTATTCAAATGCTAACTATACAGAGGGCTAAATTTTGTTTATTAATGAATTATCTGCCATTTAACTGATGAGCCACAATGATGGCTTTTCAATAATCTTAAGAACAAGAATAGTAAACATGAGATTAACTTTTTTTTTGTTGTAGATATTTCGAAAATAACATTGAAAATATCAATGAAATCTATTTTCTAAGTGATCATGAATGTTTTTCTTGTTTTTATTAAATAATTATATATATATATATATATATATATATAAGTCATGTAAAAGCCTTTCACAGTTGTTGAAAGTTTCAACTGCTTTGAAGATGTGAGACAAAGCTAAATGTGATCCCTAATGCTCCTAAAAAATGAGAAAATGCAAATTAATAAGAACATGACACTGAATAAAGAATATAAAAAAAAATTAAAATTTTAAGGTTGCAAGTTAAATGAAAATCTTTTATAAATCTATGCAGATGCCTAACTAGAAACATTTGCAGGGATTCACTAAATCTAATGGTGTTTTTGTTTTTTTTTTTAAATGAGAAGAGTATAAGATTTTGCTTAATTTTGATATACATGAGAGAGAGAAAAATTGGCTTACAATTTATAATTCAGAGTGTAAGTGATCTTGTTTCTGTTTAGCAATTATGTAACTTTTCACTTAAGTTAACTGAAATTGTTTGTTAAAACAAAGACAATTTAGCCTAAAAATTCTTGACCTATTCAAAGTCTAAGTCAAGATTGATTACACTCAGCTGATAATTATTTAATTTATTACTAGACAGAATATTCAGTATCCAAACAGACATTTGTTTGCTATATTCAATAAATTTAAATTGGGGGACAAGAAGTACAGAAATAAATATATATATATATATATATTATATTTATTTCAAATGAAATATTTCTTGATTAATAAAAGTTTAAAAAAATATGGGCAGAAAAAAGTCAGAAGAAACTGGGAAATGCAGTAGCCAAAAATATGGACTGTTGAGGGTAAAGAGATGGAGATAGGGTCAACCTAACAAGCTCTGAAGACAAAGAAATTTTAATACACAGAATTACATTTGACGAAAATGAAAATTAAATTTTTTTTGCTAACAGGAGCACATTTCAAAGGATTTAAAAAAATTCTTTGTCCATTTAAGCCAGAGTTTTTAAACTTTTAATCATAAAATCAATAGAGGTTTATATATAGTTTTCTTTTACATCAAATCAATTCTTACATGACCTTGAGACAATTCTGAAAGCAATATCAATTCAGTTTTGTGTTTCTCTCCATCAGTCCACAGCCAAGATAACTTTATTCTGTACATGTCTTTTCAACTGTATACTGACTTCAATTCTTTTTTTTTTTTCTCTTTAAGTTGTATGCATGTATTTTGTAAATGGAAACAAATATACAATAGAAACAGTCATTCTGTTGTGATTCCGTTGCCTTTATTACTGGTTTGATTGACTGAGGAAGATTTTAACACAACCATATGAGTACATTGGCACAGGAATTTTGCCTACCACTTCCCATGTGTTATCTTTAGCATTGTACATTTCTATCAGATCTGAATAAAGGTTCTCTTTCGATCCTCGACATCGGCCGCCAAACAGGTATATCTTCTCATCAAGCACAGCCAAGCTGACAAAATCACGGGCACACCTCATTTCAGGAAGAATGTCCCAGGTCTCTGTTAATGGTGTGTAACGAAATACACCTTCCAGCCCTACCACATAAATCTGTGAATTTAAGATGACTGCACTCAGACACATGTCATTTGCCGGAAGTCCGTTCTTCAAGATGCTGCAAGTGTTGGTAGTGGTATCAAAACACTGCACTGTGTTAGTGACAACCTCATCATTGTTCTTGCCCCCAAATAAATAAATATGCTTGCCATAAGCAACATAGCCCATATTCTCAACTGCATACTGCAGCTTGCCGACTTCTGTCCAGTTGTTTGAAGAACTGTCCCACATTTCAACTGAACTCAGAACTGTATCCTCATCAAAGCCTCCCAAAACATAAATATTGCTGTCAACAACGGCCATGGCATGGCGTCTTCGAGCCTGCAACATATTCGTGCCACGTATCCAAGACTGGAATGCTAAATCATATTTCCATAGCTCCGGACTCCTTAAGCCACCAGACACGTAGATTTCATTACCAATGACACAGGCAGCATACTCATTTCGTTTCTTAAATGGCAGTGGCTTCAAAGATACAAATTCCCTAGTGTCTGGCCGATAATACTCAACATCACTGCTGAGACCATCTGCCACACGACCCCCCAGGAGAACGGCAGCTTCTGTATATGGAAAAGAATAGCGAGGTGTGATTTGATAGGCATGCAGTAGGTTGCGCCGGGAAGGCACTGTGTGGAAAGAAAGAGCCTCCTCGATCATTTCTTGTCCTTTTTCACATGCCACATGAGGTGATTTGATGACAACATCCAACAGGTAACTTTGGCGAATCAGAGGGAATTTGATACAAGTCATCATTTGATAACGATAGGATTTTCTGTGTTCAATGTCATTTTCCAGCCACCTTACAGCTGCTTCAAACACCTGCAATTAAAAGAAAAGTAAATTAACAGAATGAAACCTGCTTTGGTAGATGTTTAACATACTTTAGTTTGGTACAATGTCAAATAGTGAGATAAGAAACATTATGTTACAAGACATTCAACCTCAAAAATCCGCATTCATTACCCTAGAACAATGAGAAGAAAGATGCAATTATCTCACTAATTAAGTGGGTCTAACAAATTGATGTTGTTTGATATTTCACTCAAACTGATCTGGCAGATATGGATGATCCCCACTACACTAATAGCCTGCAATATGATCTTAACCGTAGCATTTGGGATGTAACTATTTAATATCCATTGATAAATATGACATGTCAAAGATATAAAATAAAAAATTCCAGACATTCACTTGAAACAACTTGACACTGAAGATTGGCTTATGAAGAATATAGGTTATCTCCCCTTGGTTGATACGACCCCCCCCTGATAGAAAGAAGAGTCCATTTATCTGATAATAATGGGTAAGACACAAATTTAGGCTTCAAGACCGAGGTGGATAGACATGTTTTAGCCTACTCTGAAGAACAGGTGATGCTGACCACTAGCAAACCATAATAATGCATAGACAAACAGCCATTAGAAGAGATATGATCAATTTCAGATAAGTGTTTCAATCAATTTCACGTATTTGGACTTCATCCCTGATGCTATAGCATTAACTGCTAAAGAATATATTTAGAAATTCTCTCTTCTCATTCTTGTTGTATAATGTATTACTTTTTAAATTGTTCATTGGTCTCATCCTTTGTTAATCTGTCATGACTCATAAGAGGAGGCACTAATTTTCCTATAGATCCAGTACAAATTGACACAATTGCAGTCCTACAAAATTTCCTGCTGAACATTTATAAAACCAGAAATAATTTTTTTATTAATGGTCTTTTAGGAATTATTGCAATAAGAGAAACAAAATTGCTAGATCTGCTGCTAGGAAAGTTGGTTGTGTCATGCTAGACAAATTTTCTCACTAGAATCTGACACAGTTATAAGTCTACCATTCGTCCATGCATTAAATGTTGCTGCCACATCTAGAAGGGGCTTCTGTTAAGTATTTAGAGATTCTAGATAAAATACAAAGAATCTGCAATTTTATTGATCCTGACCTGGTGTCTCAGCTTCAGTCATTTTCCCACTATAGTAATGTAGCGCTTGCATGCTTTTTCTATAAATATTTTCATAATTAACTTTCCTCTTGGGTACCTAGACTTCATTAGAACGACATAATAGCAAATGTCAATGAAATGCAAATTTAAGAACAAGTCATAAGTTCTGTAAATTGTACTTGCTTACTCTTATGCTATGACAGGAACCAATTTGTTAGAAGTGACTGATCAGTAATTTCAAGATTAAATTCATCAAAGGAAAAAAAAAAAATTATATAAAAAATTTACAAATGTCTGCAGTAAATTGCAAATTGATCAATACAATTCATTTAAATAGATATTTTTTTATATGTAAAAATTAGAATATGATCTTCCATTTCAGAAACTTTATTTAATACAGTAACATTATGGATATAGCAAGAATAAAATTATTCACTCTTTTCATCTAATAGGTCAATAACTAAGTAAACATTTTCTGTTAATAATTTACTAAATTTCTTTTGGCATATTGTTCAATTCTTCCACAGCAAACCACTCTAATTCTGTTAAATTTTAAGATTGTTTTGAATGGTACCAAAGTTACTGCCACAAATTTTCTATTGCATCCATTATAAAAAAAAATGTATTTCTTTTTATTACTGTTAATCTTTAGTGTAACAATGAATGTTTAATTGTCTAAAAAGTTTTGTACATGTTCTTTTGAGAGAAGTGTATTTTTAAGGCAAAAAGGTTTGTGTAAAAAAAATTGTTACATATGTATATCTTTTTAGACTCAGCAATTAAAAACTTCCAACATTGTTAAAGATCCATTTCGAGTTTATGGAAAATTATTTTTTCATTTTTTTGGCCAGTGAGAAACAGTCTGAAGCCCTAGTAATAACACAAATGGGGGCCTTCTGTGAGCTTCTGTTTTAGAATAAATAAAAATTGGATCAAGAAAGGAGCAGCAGAAGGTTTTTGACATCAAGAAAAGAGCAGTTAAAAAGCATTTGATATCAAGGAGGAGAGCAACATGAAGGCAAACAGTTACAAGCCAGCTGTAGAGAGCCCAAAAGAATTCTGAAGTTCAAGTGAAAATTCTCCTGCAGTTGGACAACAGTAAAAGATTTCAAAGAAATTTTCCCAAGCATAAAAAAGACATTTCCAAAATTGTTATATATCCCAGAGATGCTTGTGGGTTAAGTTTTTTAAATTTTTTTCTAAGAGGTGGTTGCACTTTTGTTTTACTGCCTTCTTGAATGTGCTTTCTTTTTGTCTTTTTCTAAATTGTAAACCATTTTTTCCTTTTCAATGGTTATCCTTTTTCTTTTAAACAATATATTTGTAAATGTTATCATGCCTTAATTATTTTTAAGGTGCATAAAAGGAAATTTTTGTGCAAGTCTTATATGTAAAATTTTTGTATTTTTCCCTTTTCTGTATACTGTAATAAATGTTTGTCCATTAAAATTTTAGGCAGTGGTTGAGTCTTGTTTGTTAATTGTGCCTTACAATTTTCTATTCCTACTAACTAGATTTTTGTGTTTGACACAAGAATTTAGATTTGGTAGGTAGATAAAAAAATTTTTATACCAAATCCAAGCTTTTGGCAGGCCAAGGTATGATGTCAACCTTGTCTGAGCCAATTTTTCACCAGTGCATGTGTTTCAGATAATTATCATGATGGAAAGTGAAATGTTGTCTTCCAAAGTTCTGGTGATTTTAAACAAACAGCTTCTTCCATTTCCACTAAAACATCCCCAAAGAATAAAAATACTGCACCTATGTTTTATACAACTGATGTCATTCCTGAGATCCTGCCTTTTTTTTCCTTAGCACTTGCTGTGCCTGATTCAAACCAAACAATTCAATTTTAATTTCATCATTCCATAAAACTGAGTTCTAAAAATCACTATTGTTTTCCAAGCAACCATATGCAATGATGACTTTAGAGAAAAGGAGTTTTCTTGAACAGTAACAACTGAAATGTTTATTGAGCATAATGTTGAATGTAGAAGAGACATTGACTTCATTGTTTGACAAATCAGAAACTATTTTTCAGTATAATTTTAAGGTTATTTTTACATTAACAGATAATTATTCTTTACCATCTTAAAGAGTGTTTAGGATTACATCCCCTTCCAATTAGTGTTTCAATGTTTTTTGTCTCTTGATATTTTTTCGTGATACAGTACAGTTGACATTAGTGAAAACTGCTTAACTGCTGCTTCAAAACTCATTCTGAAATTGCAATAATTCAATCTGTTGTTATAAATCCAGACAAATCTTTCACCTTCCCCCTATTGTTAATATCCAACTTGAAGTAAACAAAGCTCATGTTCATTACAGTGGACTTGGGTTCTTTTAAAAATGTACAACACAGATACAGCTTCATAGACTACCTTGTCATAACATGACAAATATTAATTCCATGAATAATTAATTTTCTAACATAGGAATAATTTTTTTCCTTGCCAATTTTTTTTAATGTTTATAAAGTTATTGTCTTGAATAAAAAGTTTCTGAAATGGATTAAGATTATCGTATTTGGCTTCTTATAAGATACATTTTTTTTCTTCATATAAAATATCTCCAATAACCACCCTACTTCCTATAAATCAAAGATTAGTGATATGAGTTTTAAGTTTGGGGTGAGCATCAGCTCCTCAGTTACATTTGATTTTGATCCCTTGAAAATAAATCAAGTCCAGTGTTTCAAAATTAAATTAACATTTTGAGAGAAGATATTTATGCAGTTGGGATACAGGGATATTAACAGGAAATTTCTGCTACAGTAACATCTACTTAAGTAACACCTTCCTTCCTTATTTCTTAAACTAAGGATCATAAAAGCAGCATCATTTATGGTAGACACTTTAAGAATAATACAACTGCATACTACACTTTTGTTAGCACATGGTATTTTCATTTGATTAAGTAATCATACTTACAAGGCATCTATCTAATGCATCAGAGCATCTTATAAGTAGCAAAATATGATATTTATTCTACACCTAAGATCATTTACACTATTTACATTGTTCGGACAGTTGTCCTCATTTTTATTGTCATATTCACAATGTTTCGGGCCATTGTACACTTTGGCCTTCTTCAGGTGATATATGTTGAAATTTTGAACTGAACCCTTGATTTAGTCCACTAGATTGTTCTAATTGCACATCTTTTCTGGATATCTCAGTTTCAGTTAATTCCCTTTAGTAACTCAACTCTCCCAGGTTTTGTTCACATCCAAAAGTCACTTAGCCCAAAGAGTTGGGAGTTCAATACTTGGCCACCTTCATAGACTAAATAAAGGATTTGGTTCAAAATTCCAATGTATATCACCTGAAGAAGGCCAGTGTTTACAATGGTCAAACTGTGAATATGACAAAGATGAGGACAACAGTCTGAACAAAAAAAAAACCTGTTTCAATATTTGAAAAATGAATTATTTTAACTTAATTTTACCACATGGATAATTTGTTTCTTCACTGTAAATCTGATATTGAATATTTTTTCTTATAGGATCTAATCTTCAATCTGTAGCACTCTCAAAACATGACAGTGGAAACAAAGCCAACCTACCTGACTCTCTGCTGTACAATTGAGACGTCTGTCCTTCAACAAGTCTACAACACATTCACCTGAAAGTCTTATAAAGTCTTCATCGTTCACAAGGGAAGTGAAGTGTTCACAAGCATACTGCTTGGTGAATTCATACAGGTCTGTGTGAGCATGGGCATCAGCAAGGGACAAAGCACACAAACAATTTGAATCATTGATCTTCTCCTTGAAGAACTGTACACAGAGCTCCACAAGGGTTGAAATCTGAAACATGTGAGACTGGGAGAAGAGTTCAAACACTATGCCAGATGTGATGGTGATGCTGCCAGTGTATATAAAATGAAGGACATGCCCAAACACCAATGGGTCAATCTGCTTGATGGTGAATGAACTTTTGTGAGTCTCCTCCATTCCTGATGAAAACATGGACTTAAAGTAGTAAGAGCCAGCAGCTAAAATGGCCCGGTGGCAGGAGAATTTCTTGTCCTCAATCAGAATTGTGACATCAGTGTAATTGCCATTGACACGGAAGGATTCCACATTGGCACGGAGAGCATCTGAGTGTTGCGTGCTGAAAAAGGACATCCCTTGAGCATAAGGGTCCTCATCAGTGGCATCACTTTGATCAGCCATGGCTGAAAAAAAAAAAAAAAAAAAAAATATCAGCTCATAGTTAATTGTTTTAATCATTTCATTCCAAGCAAGGCAGTAAAGTCACTGAGATACAAGGGGTTACTGAGACTGAAAGAATAAGGAAAAAAAAAAAAAAGTATTAAGGAGTGAGAACAATAAAAGAGGAATCAAAAAGACAATAGATAATGATTAACAATGCATTTAAATTTTTGAAAATCAAAGCTGACTGGAAAACATGGAGCCAGAAGAGAGTTCCAGAAGTCACAAGTACAAGAGAAGAAACTGTTAGCATAGAACTTATGGTTACATCTAGCCAATTCAACTCTAAATTGGTGAGACCTTGCTGCCAATCTATTACTGTGCTTAAATTCATAAAGTCTAGGAGGTATAATAGTGGAAAGTTCATCAGAATAATTATCATGAAAGCATTTATAGAAAAGGAACAGGGAAGCTACATTATGGCAGTGGAAAAGTGACTGAAACCGAGACATCAGGACAAATAACATTGTGGATTCTTTGAATTTTATCAAGAATCTCTAAATATACAGCAGGAACACTGGACTATATGTGACACCAATATTCAAAGCATTGATGAATGGTAGACTTATAGATATGCAAGATAGATTCTGGAAAGAAAACAATGAACTAATTTTCTTAGCATCAGACTTAGCAATTGATTCAATATAATCTTTCTACTTCATGTCAGCAGAGAATGTTAACCTGAGAAAGTGCAACGTCACTCTCCTAGAGGTTAGCATTAAAAGGTGTTTCTCAGAAGATTAACAGAGAGAAGTTTCATTTTGGAGATGTTCAAATTAACAAGTCATTCTTTGCCCCAGTTAACAGCCGATTGTAGGTTAAGTTTTGAGATCAGCTGCCAATTTGACCTTATCGAACTGATCAGACTTACTATTGAAAAGGAGAGTAAATAGTTGTGTCATCAGCATAGATATCGAGTTGAGAACTAATGCCATCAGGAAGGTCATTGATAAAATAAGGAACAAAATAGGTCCAAGGATAGAGCCCTGAGGTACTCCTGCATTAATACAAAAAGATATTTCTTGTAAATGTCTTATAATTTAATAAAAAGGTTAGAATGTACTATATACATATCACAAAATTTTACTAAGTTTAACTTATGAAGGTTGAACTTACTACATTAATAAATGGTCTGTGCAACTAGGTTACTAACAATTGCTCACAGAATATTGTAATTGCAGTTCAATTTTAATAGAATATTCTACTTTTGTCACTCAGTGCTACATTAAGTTAAACTTAGAAAATACATTATTAATACTAGCTGATATTTGGTAATTGAATGACAAAATGGAAAAAAAAATTTACAGGTTTCATCCTTCTGAAGGATTTCAGACTAGATTTTTTATTGATGGAATCATATATATATGTAGGGAGAGGGAACAAAATAACAAACATTGATTATAATTATACATTGAGAGAAAAGAAGATGCAGGGATGCTTAGCTTTAAATTTAAGTCTTAAATTCTTGGTACCCGATGCAACAAGATGCACAATTTAGCTGACCTCATTCAGCTTTCTGGTTTAGGTTTGGTTTGTTTTACGGTATATCAACCTCAATGGGTTATTTAATGCCAACAAAAATTTTATTGCTGCTAATTTTTTTTTTTTTTCAAAAATGTATTGCTGGTAATAAATTTCTTTTTACAAAGTATTTCTGGTATTAAAACCTATTTTTACACTTTCATAGTGCTTTGACCCCAGTTTGGTGGGTTAACTATTTGCCCATAGCTGGGACCCTAATAGGTGCTACCACCCCGGGTCAGGGTGGACCTGGGAACTCCAGCAATTAAGAGGTGGTTCCATGCTCCTCAAAACCTCCTGATCAGAGACTTTGCAGTTGGATGTAGTTATCATCTTACCCAGGATGCATTCAGCTTTCTACCACTTAGTTTTAATCAGTTGTTTTTAAATATCACACATTGTATTAAGAGTAATTTTAAGAAAGGTGATATGCTGTATGAACATTGATGTAAATTTACCATGAAAAAACTTTAAAAAAATTAGTGCACTTTTGGCATTTTCATCTTAAATTACATTCTCTTTTAATTAAGACTGCAACTTTAAGTCAAAATTATAGTCAGACTTATTATAATGCCTGACTAATGTACAGTCTGTTTCATAAATGTTCACATATCCTTTTATTTAAATTTGTAGACATTTCATGGATATATTTGTGACATGTTTTATAGTCTATTAAAGCAACAGAAATGTGGTTCTACAGAAAGATCCTGAGAATATCATGGACCGAACATGTGAGCAACAACGAAGTTTTAGAGAAAATGGATACAAAAAGGAAACATATATATATATCGGGAAGAGGCAGCTGAAATTTCTTAGGTACATAATGAGGAAGGAGAGGTTGGAAAATTTGATACTCACAGGACAGATTGAGGGAAAGAGGGACAGAGGAAAGCAACATGTAACATACTTGATGAGCTTGAGTAAATGGATGGTAGAAAGGGGTTTGAGAGAAATAACAAGACAACACTTCTTAAGAGCTACAAGAGGTAGGAAGATGTGGAGGGCCATGATCGTCTATGTCCCGAAGGGACATGGCACATAAATAGAGAAGAGATACTGTAAATACTTGCTTCAGGTTTTTGGTTGTTACTATTTTATTTTGTATAAATTAAATCTCTTGTACTTTTTAGCAAATTTGGTATTAGGTTATATTTTATATAAAGTTCACTTACAGTCATTATGGTTTTGGTAGGAAGAATTACGTGTCTAGCTTAGAGTTTCTCAACCTTTTTAAATAACAGTACAGTTAGGAACAAATGAAAATATCATGGCACACTTAGCAAAATTTTTAATGGGTATACATTTAAATGTTATAAAATAAAACCATAGATTTAAAAAAAATACACACACACACAAATATGAACTTACTTTATTTCAATGTTTCTACTCAACTATTTATGCAGTGTATTTAGTGCCAAACCTGTGTCTGATGTTTTTTTTGGAATTTCGTAACAATACTTCACAGCACACTAGTGTGCCATGGCATGGTGGTTAAGCTTTATCAAGTCTATATAACTGGGTAAGTTACCATAAGTAAGATTTTTTTTTATAAATCAAAACTTTCATTCACTGTAGTGATTATATATTTAGTAACCCTTGAGGGTGGCAAAAGAAAAAAGATATAATCAGAGTTGTAATTCAGCACAAAATACATTTGAATTTGGTATACATAGTAGATGTGCAAGTTGCATAATGATTATTGGTGCGAAAAGTGGAATCAGCAAGCAGAGTTCAAATTCTGGCCTCATCTACTGTTCACTTTTATAAAAATGCTCTTGGAAATGGATTGAATCCATCACTTCTTCCATCTATGAGTTAAATAGCAGGGTAGACAGAGTCCTCAAGTCTTGGGTGACAAGCAGTCTAAGAGAAGGAAAATTGAATCCAGAACCATAGAGAAGACAGTGGGAAACCACTCCATTATCTTTACCAAGAAAATATGACAATCATAGATATATATTAAAAATATATATTATATATTTGCAGATCCATGAGAGATTAAAGAAACTTTTCTGACTGCCATCAGCATGGCTGATGCTAGACTCCTGGAGAGCAGCACACTCCACCTTCTTGGCCTCATGTTTTCAACTGACTTGAGATGGAATGACAACATTGAATCAATAGCTGCATCTACTGCAAGGAAAGTTGAGAATGTGTCATGCTAGAAAATTCATTCTCATCAGAGCCTATCTTACACATTTACAAATCTATCATTCGTCCATGCATTGAATACTACTGCCATATCTGGTCTGGTGCCCCTGCCATTCATCTTGAGGTTCTTGACAAAATCCTAAGAAAGATCTGTAATGTAATCGATCCTGACTTGGCATCTCAACTTCAGTCACTTTCTCACCGACATGATATAGCTTCCCTCTGTCTTTTCTACAAATATTTTCATGGCAACTGCTCTGACAAGCTATTTTCACCTGGTGCCCCACTACATGAATTTAAGCATACTACTAGATTAGCACTAGATCCCACCCCTTCACTGTTGAAATAGCTAAATGCAACTGCCACTTCTACTCCAACTTTCTTTTCTCACACTTCCTACTCATGGAACCCCCTTTCTTTTTATTTGTTTCCCTGATAACTACAATCTTCAAAAATTTAAATATAACATCAATCACCATCTTCTATATTCTTCAATCCTGTTCATCATTTGTTTTTTCCTCAATCCTTCTTATATTTATTCTTTTCTCTCACTTTTATTCCCTGTAACCTCCTGTGTACTAGAGGCATTACTGCCTTGCTTGGGGTGAAATGATTACAAAAAAAAAAAAAAAAAAAAAAAATATTCTTGTTACAACTACTTTCTGTAAGGGCAAAATATTTTTGGCAGTAGAGAGAAAGATTATAGGATGAAACAAAATTTTGCAATATGAAATTTGTTTGAACAAGCTTTGGCATCTCATCTTGTGCAATGATAATCAGAAATGAAAGTATTGTCAGGGGTTAGGAATTAAAGTAAATATCAATCAAAGAATCAAGTTATATGAATAATTAACATTTTCTTTTTCTATTTTAATTAGAGGAGATATGCACAACCCAATAATCCTGCACAGTGACAAACAAAAATAAAAAAATACCATCAATAAATAAATGAATACTGCACCAATCAAAAAAAAAAAAAAAAAAAAAAAAGTAAGGAATATAAGAATTATGAAATTTTTTTTTTAATTGACTTTTTTTCTGCTATAAACCAAAATACTGTCTATAAATTTTTTTCTAAATATACAGGAAAAACAATTTGCCAGATTTCATTTCTCGAGAGAATACTGTTACATAAAAACATATATATACAGGGTGCAGCAGAAATACCTCCTCTCTCTCTCTCTCTATATATATATATATATATATATATATATATATATATATATATATATATATATATATATATATATATCATAATGGTAAGACATTAGCATGATGAAGACACCATTGCCTTTAATCTTACCATCATCTGGGAGGAATTTCTGTCACACATTGTACTAATATATATATATATATATATATATATATATATATATATATATATATATATATATATATATAATAATTTATTAACAAATTTTATAACAATCAGAAGACTCCTAACATTTAACTGAGAAATAGCTAAAATACTAATCCTGGTACTTACTGTTATTGATCTTGCAAAATCTGTATAAGAAATTTAAGATAGGCTAAAATGTAACAATGTCCAAATATTTTTAATTGTCTAAAATCAAGCTGATCAGGAGAGGCATAGGCTTTGCCAGGTTTAATTGTTCAAAACATGTCAAGCATGAGTGAATACCTTTCCAACTTTCAACCCAGATATTGGCATGCAACTGAGACATGTGGAGGGAGTTGGTCAAGTGCAAAATTGCACAGCAACTCTACAATAACACCCAGTCATGGGATTGATGATGATGAAAATTAAGTTATTTTATAAATGGGTTAACTAATGATATTTTGAAAAGAAATATAATTTCTATGTTGAGGATAAACTATCAATATTCCAGAAATCCTAAACAAAGGTATTGTTAGTTTCAAACTTGATACCAAATAGATTTTTGTCTTAGATTCTGTGAGCTTCACTATCTAGTAATGAAGTTTACTTGTTAGCACTAAGACTTTAGTTTATTCTTTTCGTTTTTCATCTTTTAATTAATTGTTAATGTTTTGTTAAATACACCAAGTCTATTTAATAACAATGGAGTTGAGACAAATATTTATCAACCAACATTTTTGTCACATTTTTTGTTTTTTGTAGATTAAAATATTTTAAAAGTAAACACAGGTTATATAATAATTAGAATTCTTAACATTCAAAAATAAATAATGTGTAAGTGAAATGTTAGTTCTAAATAGGGTGTGTTGAGATGTTACAAATACATATAATATATACATAAATTACTATTTTTGTAAAAAATCCATTTTCTTTGATAGTTTGTGATTATAAAGGTATGAGCTGAAAACAGAGGTAGGGGGTGAATTTAAATGAACAAAAAAAAAAAAAAAGAAAAAAAAGAAGTCTTATTCTATATTGTATACAGCAATGATTAATGCATGTGGTTTTAATGTGATTATGTTATTATACTATGTTGATGAATATTATACAAATAAGAAAGAAAAAGAATTAAATCTGTTACTGACCAAGAACACTTTTGCATTAATCTTCATGGAAAAAGTATAAAAGAATAAACCATAAAATTCTTGACATTATACTGAGAAGTAAAATTTTAATTAAACCCAACCATAGCAAACAATTACTGAAAGTTTTGAGAAAGAAAGAAAAAATTGTTAGTGATAGCAACTGTGTGATTAAAATATACTTAGCAACCTGATTAACAGCATAGGCAAACTGTATTAAAAAAAAAAAGTTTTCTCAGATTAATGATTAAAAATGGCTTCAAACAAATACTTTAAATCTTAAAATAATCCCTCATCAGACCCTATAGACTGACATTACAACAATCACAAAGCTTTATCACATCACTTGGATAGTTCCAACAGCAGCAACAATAAAAACAAGCATTACATTTAACTGGAAGAGAAAATAATTATATAATCAAGCTGTTAACTTTCAAAATTACCAAAAACAAAAGGTTAAGAAGGAAACACCCATGAAAACAGAAAGAGCAATAATAGTTTTTCATGAAATTAGACTTCTCAAAGTCTAATTTCATGAAACTGTTTTAAATAAATTTTAACTGGCAGTAATACTGTTCATTCAATGAATGCTGAATGTTTCTTGCATGAAAAACGGGTATTTTCACCTTTACTAAAAGGGTTTGTTTAAGTAACAGCTACTGATATTAATCTAATTTTTTCTCTCATCTGCCACAAAAATCTATATTTAGCTATCAATAAAAAAAAACAACACATAGCTCTCTTCATATTAGGAAATCTCATATTTTCAATATTATCTCTAAATTCTACAGATTTCTCTTCTTCATGCAAGTTTCATTTTTTTTTTAATAATTCATGAATAAAGAAAACATTATGTACAGAATTTTAATTTTTTTTAAAATCTGAAAATATTTCTACTTTAAGTAGAATTGTAAGATTAGAAATTGCTGTCTGAAAATGTATCTTTTTAGAAAATTTTATAGCTATTTTTATTAATATATTTTAAGTGAATACTGAAAATTAAATTAAAAATTAAAACCTCAAATCCTTTCATGACATTATTTAAGTGTACTTAACAAGGAGGAAAAATACTAATTATAGCTATCATTTTAAAGTATTTTCTTAGTGACAAGGCCAAATACCAGGCTTTTTAATTAACATTAGTGACACATTAAGTACTTTTGCATGCAAAGTAACATTTATTTCACTTAGAAAAAAATAAATAAATAAAAAAACTAATCAGATAATTATTTTTTGGGACTTTACTTAAATCAACCCAAATCACAAGCTTAACTTTATCCAAGTTATCATGCAATTTTCTTCAAGATCCAATAAATAGTTATTTTAACAAAGTCATACAATACAGTTTAAGCCAAGGAGGGGGACTTTTCTTTGTCAATTTTACTACATTTGTACAGAATGTCATATACATACAAATCTTGTACCTTCATTAATACTTTAACGATATTTATGTAAATATTTTTAGTATTTTTAATGCTAATTTAATGATTTAACAAGATGAGCATTTGTGGGGGTTATGTGTTTACAGGTAGTTATCTTCAAATAACATCCTTAATCCAAATATACATCAATTTTTGGCCCTTTAGAAGTGCATGCACAGATAATTAGTACAAAGATATATTTTGCATTTACTGATAAAATTTAATATATCTCTTGTAAATGTGTATGTATATAAGTATCTCGTTGATAGTAGTAATCATTTCAATTCTCTGTAGGATTTTTAGGTGTTCGAAAATGTAAGGCACGGAAGAACGGATAAAATTATTTCATCGACTGATTCTTTTACCTGGTAATATCTGTCAGTTTTTACACTTTCTGAGACAATGGAATTCATTCCAGAATTGTTTCTTGATTTCTGATTGGTTCATAGATGTGACTCATTTGACCATCCCTTTTTCTTACCCTACATTTAGGATTGATGACCTTTTGGCCTTTTTTATGTATGTATTTTTTTTCTTGTTTTTACTTCTATATGGCAAAACAAAATGGTTTGCAAAATTTTCTATCATTTTTTAAATAGTGAATTTTTTATTTTTCTATTACTACACTGAGATTTGAGCATCACTTGAGGAGTTAAATTAGTTGTTGAAAGCTTGTTGGTTTCAATCTAATGCAAATGACTAATAACACCTGTAACAATATTTAACATGGCGTACGGACAAAAAGGGTTAAACAAAACAATTTTATTTTTTTGTCAGAAAGAGACTTATTTTCCCAGGATATAGAAACAGATGTATGAATTTTGTTATAAAAGTTACACAATGCGATTCAGCTAAACACAGCTGGCAGGTCAGGGGCTAGTGGTTAAGGTCGTATGCTGAAAGGTGTCAATGGGAAAATTGTCAGCCAAAATTTCCCCCGAGAAAAAAATTAAAAGCAGATGATGTCAGGAAGACTGACATCATATAATGGCTCCTCCCAACAGAGGAGGGGATCTTCCAAAATTGGAAGTGTGAAATAGAAAACAAAAGAAAACGACTGGTTGAATTTTAGGAGATTTGCATAAAACCCACCTATTTGCCCGCACCAGACCAGTTAGAAGGGACACCCATAAATACAAGTGCCCACTGGGCTAAAGTTAGTTTGGGGCAGTGGCAGTCAGAGTTGGAGGTAGTCAAAGTTAGTCAGAGGCAGGCGGAGTGAGTTGTAGTTGGGGTTAGTTTGAGCTGAGGTTGCGGTCTGAAGTTGCGACCGGGAGTTAAGAGATGTCTGCCATAACACTGTTTTGCCAAGCTAATGATAAGAATAATAACAATAATTATCTGTTGAAGAAGAAAAACTCTGATGAAATCCTGGCGATCCCTAAGCTGACAGCTGATTAATGAATCCACTCTAAAGTACCAGTTATGAAAACACAAAATAAGTAGGATGGTTAAGATCTGATCTGTAACAAAAACTTAATAGAGTTTCTTTGTGGTTGGAGTGCAATGACTTTGGCAGGGTTGGTGGAATGGCTGACCAGAGAACCATCTGGTAAATATCTGATTTTGGACAAGACCAGGATGGGAAAATTTTGCATAAGCAAAATTTGAAATGATAATTTTTTTTTCACACCAAACGGTCAAGAGCTACATTGGCCAAGTTAGCCAAGGTGAAATACTGAGGAAGGTGGAGGAATTACCCATGCCAATTGGGAAGTATTGGTGTGGGATGCTAATAAGAGAAGGAAGAAATTATCGAGGTGGATCGATACTTGTGACCCCTACCCATAGGAAAAGGGGATCTCCTCGATTTTGTAGATGTAATTCATTTTCTAGAACCAGACAACAAAAGGGCTCTTGTTGGAACAGAGGGAAATCACAGAGTCCTCTGTGTCATGCCCCATGTCAGTTTTAGGTGAATGCCAATAAATGTGAAGAATTGAAGTGACATTGCCTGATATCACGTGACTGCCTGCCTGAAGAGAACCTCTGGCATAAGCCTTGTGCCAGTCTTAATCAAACTCGCTGAAGTGTCACATTCAACTTAAGAAGCAGGTTGGGTCAATAATTTTCTGCAAGAGGAATTGATAAATTATAATGTCAAGTCTAACCAAGCACTGTACAAAAAAATGTATATAAAAGCATTCATTTTTATTCAAGTTATTTTTTTCTCACTGGTGTCTTCACTCTGCCTAGACCAACCCAATACGACGATTTGATCTTTGCCAGCCTTATGATCAAAACTAAACACAACATGAGAAAGCAAGGTTTGGATCAAAGCGATCAACTCCTTGATCAGCCATGGGGATTGAACATTTGACCAGCTGGTTGAGAAGGAGGCAACATCATGTGTTGGCTATAGCCAACTAATATATTTATATTTCAATAAATGAAGGTTTTAGATTGCATAAGAAAGTACAGATATAGAATAAGATTGATTCAGTATAAAACTATTTCTAAATGTTATCTTTTTCCATATGCAATTTGGTTAACTTTAAATAATTGTTTTAAAGAAGTTGTACAAGTTTTTATTTTCACAATATTGTAGTTCTTTAAAAATAATGAAAAATTTTAAAATTGTGTGAAAAAGGCTATTTTGAATGTAAAGCATGAACCAAAATGAGTTTTGCATTAAAACATGTCATAAAAATATACATTTGAAGAATTAAATAGTCAATTTAAATCTGGTAAATGTTCAAATTTTTTCTCCAATCATGCTTCACCCATTGTCATAGACTATCCCCAGATGGAGGTGTGAGTGGCCTAACAGTTAACTACATGGAAAAAGGATTCAGCGAACCAAATTCAAATTCTGACTGAGGCAGTTTGTGTTCATTATGCACTAATGACCTTGAGAGAGGCATGAATCCTTGTATTCTCTCCCCAGCAATGGGTTAAATAGCAATATAGACCAGAATCTCTAGCTCTCATCAGCAACTGGTCTAAAAAGGCAACTCAGAATTCCAACAGAAGTTGGAACACCTTCCAGCAATTGTAGCCAAGCTGATGCCACTATGTACAGAGACCAGCATGACTCTAGTGAACCTTCCATGGATCAAGCAAGCCTGAAGTGGATTAAATAAACTGATCAAGTAAAAAACACTAAAGGAGAATCTTATGATATTTCTTTTTTTACAAGTGAACAGGAATTGAAAATTCCAATCTCCAGACTCCTCCTTATAAAGATCTTTATCAATTTTCTGAAAGGCATCAACAATGAACTGTTTGAAGGTATAAATATTTGAAAAATAGAATTCTTTATCGGAAAATAACTATTTCTTAATAAAATACACAAAAGATATATTTGATATATATACCAATAAAACTGTGATATAACTGCAGTTCCAATCCTACACTAGGAAATGTATTTTATAACTGATGGAGAATTTTTTTAAAAAAATAGAAGAAATACTTCTAAAAGCTATAACAAAAAAAAAACAGAATAATCATCAAAATTACATAAATTTAATTGTGTTATTCAATATTAGTATAAGTATTTGGTGTGTGTGTGTATATATATATATATATATATATATATATATATACGATAAAAATAAAATTTTAAGGTATGCTATATTTATGGGTTAAAGTGCTCAATATCAGGGATAGAGTCTATGTAAATATAAAAGTGGACATTGAGGTCAACACTCAGCAGTGACAATCTGTTTCATGATTAAACAAAATCTTCAGGCCAATATATAATTACATCAATTATATGTAAGTTACACATTGCATTCATAATTCATGTAATAACAGTGTATAGGTTTAAACTACTAAAGTAAAATAGACTTTACTTTTTTTAGTTTTTAAACATGTGCAAAGTATCTATGAAGCATACTGATTGAAATGATGTATGCATTATGCAAAACATGCTAATTTAATAATGAAAAGATAATTTTAAGTTTTTTCTTTAAATTAATTTGTCCCAAGCAAGGCAACAATGCAACTAAGATGCAAGGAGCTACTGAGTGTGAAAGAGAATGAAACAATTTTAATTTTAGAACAAAAAACAGAAACCCGATCCTAAGCAGAGAATAAGGGATAAAACTATACTCCTGTTCAAAAGGACTGGGGAGGTGTGTGAAATGAATAATAAGTAAACCTATTGAGGAGAAAAAAATAATTAGTAAATGAAATAACAGAGTTCAGACAGTATAGAGTTGAAGTAGACTAGAAGGAACTGGAAACCCAATCCTAAAAGGGAAACAAGGGATAAACCTCTACTCTTGGTCAAAAGACCAAGGAAGATTGTGAACCAGACAAACCTATCTACTCATTAAATGTTATTGTGAAGATGAATATGTGTCAAAGGAAAAAAAAACTATTTTAACTAAACATGTTGATTTATAAATAGAATATTTTTTTAAAAATGCAATGCAAGACAATAAAAGTAAAATTTTCTGGGATAAAAAAAAAAAATCTGAGAAAATCTACTAGTAATATGTGAAGTTATTTTTTTACTCATTCAATAAAAGAATTATGTATACATATGCTCTTCAGAAGTCTGTCTTCAGTTAAATTTAAAGCATCTACAAAAGGGTATTAATTTTAGCTGAGAAAAATTACAAACTCTAGATATGTAAAATAGCGTAAAATGCTTTTCAATAATTTAACCCAACCAGGCATACTGATTTATCTACAATATTTGTTGGCAAAAACAAAAATGTGCATTTCCTGGTAGACAAGAAAAATATTTATGAAACACTGATATTTGGCATTAGGAAAATTTTTGACTTAACATCTAAGGCATGTAAACAGCTTTAGTGTAGGCAGATTCAAGTTTCTTCATTCCAAATATACTGAACTGAATACAAATATCTTATCTCCGAACCAATTACATTTGGTAAGTAGCATTGAAGAAGCACTTAATCTAGTTGCCAGAAAGGATGATGAATGACCCCCTACAGAGAATTTTTTTTTTATTTTTGGAGAAGATGGATAATACATTAAAAAATAAATAAACTTTTGAAAATCTTCCAATGACATATAAAACCAAGTTCAGTAATATATATATATATATAAAAACAGAATCAAGTAAATTATTTTGGTTAGGAAAGCAAAGAATGTTTATATATAAAATATATATATATATATATATATATATATATATATATATATACACACACACTCTCTCTCTCTCTCTCTTATAGATAGAAAATTCTAAGATTTTTATTTACTCCTTTAAAAATATAGAATAAAATAAATAAAAAAAAATGGAGTGATTACTGTTCATTCCAGACTGCCTAATTATAAAGTTAATTACAATTTAAAAAAAAAAGAAAAATTACATTGAGAAGTTAGTTAAATGAAAATTTAACTGAATGTGGATGTTAAAAGGGAGTGCTGAAAAGTTCTTAACCTGACAAAGAAACCTTAAAAAACTTTAATGCTTATCAAATTTTGAGAAGTGAATTAGTAAATAACTTTTCATCACCCCTTGAAAATCATTTGTGTGTAATGCCCCTGTTAAAATGTCCATAGAGATTATTTCAATATGTAGATATTAATCCATTCAAAAGAATATAACAATGTGAACTTCATAGTTACACATGGGGCAATATTTGAAGCACACACAAATCAGAAGATGTACAGTTTTGAAAATGCCATTTTTTAAAAGAAACTTTCACATATATGTAATATATAGATATAAAATGTTATCAAAAACAAACAAATCTTAAGATATCTGTCAATGTGAAAAGTAGTCTTCCAGTTAAACTATTTTCAACTGAGTGGTTATTACAAATATCTCAAAGTTTTCAAATCTATTCTTTGAATGTTTATATAAAAAAGCAAATATACATTTTGGCTGGGGGCATCAGCTAATTTTAGCTGATCCTGATCATGTTTAGCAAATTCTCAATCCTTATTTCATGCTTAAAAGATAACCCTAATGTGAGTTAGAAATTTCTGTTATTTTCCATAAGTTACATCTAAAAATCTTCATGTTTGAAATATGCTTAATTTGGGACTAATCTGAGCCTTGCCATTTATAATCTACATTCTATAAAAAGGTTTGTTTTTAAGATGTGCATGTTCCTTAACAACTATCTTGACCAATATAATATATCCTATGATGATAAATAGAGGTAAACGTGTCATCACCTAACAAAAAAGAAAAGAAAAAAAACTGTCAATAAATAAAAACAGCATTGATTCAGCTCATTCTGTAATGTCTACCAAGAAGTCTGTCTGCTACTTTCATATAAGTTTACAAACATGTTAATGATATTTATCAATAAATTGAATACTTCAGACCACCTGTTGTTGCCTTGAATGACAAATTAGAAAAGGATAAAATGTATACACAAGGATAAAGGTGAAAAATCTTTATCAAGAAAGAGAAAAATTATTAAGTCACTTCAAAAGGTTAAATTAAATTCAACTGGATTTTATATATAAACAGTTCTTTAGTGGCAAATATTAAATACTAGCTTAAAAGCTGCCCTATCAAGCAGAATTTAAGCTAGCTCCTGTGTGGTGGAGGGTTCTTGATTATGAGAAAATACACTTACTTTGCTTCAACACGGTCACTTACAGTCACAGAAATCTGATAATATATTACAGTTGACATATGTTGCAATAGGTAGGGAGGAGTATATGGAATAGGCTACAATAAACTACATATTAACTCAAAATTGACCGCTGCATTTAAGTATTGCATTAGTACTTAAGCATACCTTTTAAAAGTTCAACAATAATTCTTCTGGCGCTACTTATTTTAAAGACAATTTGATGTACGTAGGTCCTTACTTTACATACAAACATTTATTTTTATTTCATGGATGACTCGCAATTAATTTTGATTATTTCTATGTCATAAAAATTGTTGTTGTACAAAAAGATTTGTTGCAAAAAATCATGTTACCCCCCACCCCAAAAAAAACAAAAAACAACCACCACTCCGGAAACAATAACAGTAATGAAAACTCGGGAATCCAAAGTTTTAGCATTTCACGTCTGGATCCAATCTGTAATGATTTTAGATTCCAAAATGGTATGATTTGTTGAGCTGTGGCCTCAAGGAGTAAAGTTGAAAAAGTGACACAGTGATATTCACATTTATTATATAGATTTAAAGTATAATATTGATAATTCTGTGTATTAATTGCAGTGCTTTGGCCTTTCAGAAGATTTGAATGATATTTGGCTTGGCAAATAAGAAAATCGATAATAATAATAATGATAATAAAAAAAAAAACTAAAAAAAAAAAAAAAACCTGTTTATGTCCCAATTATTGAAAACTTACAAAGCCAATGTGGCTAATGTAGGTCATCTAATAATTGTGTATTTTCTCTACAAATTTCCATTTTGAATTCAAATTCTTTTTGCAACAGTATTCTTTTTTTTTTAATTAAATGAAGCATTCTTAATGCAACTGATATTTAACCAAGCTTGCCCAAAGTGAGAGAATGAGAATTAGAGTCTTACCAAGAACTTATCTTTTCAATCCTGTACTGTCCACTCATTGCCATAGATTGATGGTCTGTGTAAAGTTGTAATAAAAAGCACAACAGTAAATACTAGCCAAAATTAATAAATTCTTTTCATTACATACTTCAAATTAAGTAATATATATATATATATATATATATATATATATATATATATATATATATTTAAATAAAAAAAAGAACAGTAAGATATATAATCCGGTGTTCTTATAGATATTTTTATTTTTACAAAATAGTGCTCAATGTAAATTTACAGAGCATCAATTTATAATATATATATATATATATATATATATATTTTCAGTCTGTCGCATTCACTTCACACTAATGCCCTCAGGAAAAGGCATTGATCCATCTCTTCTCCCAAACTCTAGTTATGGGTTAAATAGTAGGGTAGACATGCCTCTTTAGCCTGGAGTGGTGACTAGACTAAAAGGACAACTTTGAATTGAAAACCAGAGAAGGCAATGAGAAAATATTTTATCTTCTTCAAGATGTTATGGCAATTCATATTTAAAAGAAAGAAAAAAAAAAGTGTGTGGGGGGGCAGACCTGTAGAAATATGATTTTATAGTTGAAATGGCTAGATGTAACGTAAAGTTCTATGCTAACAGTTTCTTTTACTGCAAGTCTCATTTGTGGAACTCTTCTGGCTTCTTGCTTCCCAGTCAACTTTCATCTTCAAAATTTAAATGCAATGTCAATCGTTATTTTCTTAATTCATGTTCTTTTATTGTCCTCTCTCCTTAATATTTTTCTCATATTCTCTATGATTCAGTATTCCCTTGAATCTTAGTGGCTTTATTGCCTTACTTGGGGTAAAATAATTTATAAAAAAAATTATGATCACCTATTTCCTGAAGAGACATTTCATAAAAAAAAATTTAAATCCTCGTTTTAACTTGCCTCAAAACTGTATCATATATAAATTTTAAGGAGGTACACATACATGTTTAATGTAAAATTATTATCTTGAAATTTATATCATTAAACATACTGGGTGTCTTTAATATAGAATTGAATGATGGCTTCATTTACAATGATAAATAAATAGTAAAGTCAACTCATAGAATAAACATTTGAAGACATCAAGCTTTTTACCTATTCAAAAAAAGAAATTTGCGAAGTTCCTTGTTTTATAAAAAAGGAAAAAAAAATTATACATGGAAAGATCATGCTGAAAAGAAATTAAATAAATCATTAAAAAAAGAATTAAGCATTTCAACACTAAAAAAAAATGCTTAAAATTTTCAGTTCTTTAATAGAATTCAAAGAAGCTCATATCTTAAAATGTTTCAATAGACAAAAATAAATGACAATAGAAAGTACAATAGTCACACAGTCTTCTGAAACCTTGCTCAATGCATATGGAATGGGTACCTTGCTCATTAAATAAATGATCTCCACAATATTTATTTATACATTATTACTACTATTATCATCATTAATCATGTAACCACCTGACTTGCCTACAAAGTGTGTTATCTAAACAAGAAATATAATCCATGTAGATTTATTTTAAGGACTACCAGTCAAGTACTATTTGGGCAAAGAATAATAAAGATGTCTTCTTTCTTGAACATACCAAGTTCTGTAGAATGTTACATTCTTCAATAAATTAGAGCCAAGAAATAAATCTATAATAATTATTCATTACTACTATAAATATATGAGTAATTCACAAACTGACTATTAAGTCAGTTTGTGAATTATTCATATATTTATAGTAGTATCTATGAATTGGCAATTATCACCTAAATGGTAGAAATGATGAAGGAGCAAAATTACAAAAGAAACTGGGGACACATAAGTTAAAACTTAATGGTAAAATAAATTTTTTAAAAAAATCAATCAACTACAATTCTTTAAGAACAGAACTTCTATCTACTTAGTTCAGCTATGTCAGAATATGCTTCTGGAAAAGTAGCAAATCTTTAAAATCAGGTCAGGCTAAAAGAAATGCCAACAATAAAAAAAAAACATTGGGCCATGGCATGTGAATCTCTGGTTTAAAGGATGGAGTTAATAATGTGTACACTGCTCTCCACTTTAAAATGTCTCTAGCACTGTCCAAGGGATATACCCCTTGTTTCTCACAAGGTATGGGAGGACCTGTGAAAAAAAAAACAAAAAAAAAACTAAATCTTTGTGAAGTCAAACCATAATGATATACTCATAATTTTATTATTTGATTGCCATTCAAATCATACAACTGCTGGAAACTGCATATGCATTAAATGAGATGTCATTGTGTAGTTGTTTTCAGGTAATTGGAAGCTTTTGAAGTGCATGGAACCACCTCTTAATTGTTACTTGTTCCCAGTTCCACCTGACCTTGGGTAGTAGCACCTGCTAGGGCCCCAGCTATGGACAAATAGTGAACCCTCCAAACAAAAACAGAACACTAAGAAAGTATAATAATACACTTCTTTTTCTAATAAAAATACCAGCAATATATTCTCATAGTAAAAAAAAAAAAAAGAAATACTAGCGATATATTTTTGTAAAAGAAATTCATAATGCTTCCAAGAAAATTAAATTTCAGCATTACATGACTGATAAGGAGTTGATATGCTACCAATCAAACAGAGGTCATTTCAAGAACAATCCATTTATATTTGCTGAATTTTGTGGAAGAAGACTTCAACAAATAACAATTGTTGCATTATTAGAAAATTTTATTCACCCATCCCTTGCTATCGACAAAGTGGAATAGACAAGAACATAATAAGATCACTTTAAATATCATTTCAAGATTGACAGCAGAAATGTCCTTTGTTATACTTTTTTTTTATAGGTAACATGAGAAAATTACACTTACTTTGTTTCAACACGGTCACTTACAGTCACAGAAATCTGATAACATATTACAGTTGACATATGTTGCCAGAGGCTTATCCTTTATTTCTGTTTACTTGGTGGTCATAGAATAAAATATAAAACTGATCTAGAGTTTTGATAAAAAGCTATAAAAATACTAGTGAGAAAAATAAGTTATGACAGACTGCAATTTGCCTAAAAAAAATTTGAAGACTATATAGAAATTTTGTCAGTTGCTCCCAAGTTTGACCTTGGGGCAAACATGTGGCCAATAAGAAACTAATGAAACCAAACTCTAACTGACAGAAGCAAAAAAAAAAATAAAAAAAAAATAAAAAAAAAAAAAAAAGGTGTATTTCTTATCTTAGCAACTTTCTTTTAAACTTTACAGAGGTTATATATATATATATATATATATATATATATATATATATATATTATAAACAAAACAGTTGGGTCTTTTTGCTTTTATATATGATAATCTTGAGGAATTTATGATTTTGATTAGATAGTCCTAAGTAATTCAAAATTTACATCTTGTATAAGACAGGATAAGTAAGTGCTGTGACACCAGTGGAAATAGAAAGAAAACTCATTATCTGTAACATTGAGAAGAGTCATTAACATTGAATTTTTTTTCCAACTAATCTCTTTGTGTCCAATTTTGCCAGTACAACATTTAAGATGATCCATTCTAGGGCTTTCCTCATGTATACTGTCCAAGAGATTAAAGCCGTGTAAAGCAGAAAATGAAAAAGGGTAACATTTTTTTTTAAATTTCTTTCGAATAGCAATGCTAATGAAATTAGTTATTCCTTTTATGTGAATCAGCCATGCAGCTGGTTTTAATATATTATGTGGGGATGTTTCTTTGTAAAATTCTCCAACATCTTTGTTAAGCAAATAAAACCACATGCTGTTGAAATCCAAACACTTATGCATCCAGTAGATAAACCTATATATGCTGCACCCTTTAATACTCTTTGTCATTTATCTAGACCTTATCTGCAGCTACATAGTTGAGCTAGTATGGACTATGTGAATTCCTCTGTTTAACAAAGGTGGTGCTGAAGAATTTTACAAAGATCAAGCATCTCCATTAACATATTGCCTTTGTGATTTGAAAAAAAAAAAATAGTGTAACTGATTTTGTAAGTGCTGCTGCTGCTTAGATAAAATTGAAAATATTGTTTGCTACTGTTTTCTGCTTTATGGTGCTAGTAGAGATCCTTTTTCTTATTGAGAGTACATGAGAGAAAGATAATAGAATGAAACTGCATTTGCCAAAATCAAAAACATTAATTTTTGAAAATTGTTTGGAAAAAAATATGATGTCACATAAGACCAACATTTTTTCCCCACTTACCAAAAATGTCTTACAAAATATCCCCTAAGTTTTATACTGAGATATCTGGTAGATTAATGTTTATCCAGACACTATAGACCAGAGGTTCCCTTCCCAAGTGGTGCAACATACCTTGTGAGTGTGGTGGAAGAGAGTAGTAGTTGAAGTGGAATGATTGAAAGACAGAGAAAAAGTTTTTAAAAATTCATATATCAAAAATAAATGATTTCAAAATTTAAAATATTATTATGGATTACTTGTAATTACATGCATGAGTCCCAGTATAAATAATTACAAATAATTATTGACCAATTATCATTGTGAAAATATTTTGGATTTTATCAAGTATTAAAAACATAGTAAATAGGGTTTGCAAATTGGAGGAGAGAGTTATCAATGATAATGTTTTGACTTCGAATCTGTGGTTATCTCCTTTTAACCCTCTCTCTGGACCTTCTTTGCTGTAAGGCTGCTTGTGCTTTTTCACCAGGACTTGTCCCCTGAGGTGGTGTCTTTGTACATGTAGTTTTTATTATAAAATTTGGTGAGGCGCAAGCATGTTTTCATTCTAAAAATGTGGCCCAGAGTAAAAAAGTTCAGGAACCACTGCTATAGATTAATATGCCTAACTCCATTAATCAGTGGTTTCAATAGTTTTTTTGTTTTTTTTTTTACTGATAGATTTACTAGCCCTGCAAACATCCTTCCATTTTAATCAGGATGATTTTTTGTCATTGTAACTTTCTCTTAGTGCACCTTCCATGGCTAAAAATCTCCAAACTCCACAGCTTGAGATTCTTGCCTCTCCGAACACCATTAATAGTTGAAGTGAATACAAAATGGTCCCAACCAAAACTTGAACTTGGTTTGCCAACTTCATTTTTCACCACCCCTACATGATGCTGTCATATTAAATGTAAACAGAGAGGAAGCTTTATATGGCATCACAAATTTTCAAATTCTTAATTTCCTTGAACTTATGCCAGTCGTATTGCTGAAATTATATTCATCAGAAAACCTGATGCTTTATCAGACCATCCTTAACTATACAATACTAGCAATTAGACTGGTAAAACTAGTTCTTTGGGTATTTTTAGTACAGAACTTTTTCTTCTTAGCCTAAAGTAGTAAACAGTAGCATATTTGAAGGAGTAAGAGTGTGGCAGGCAAGGAAATTCATGTATATTAAAAGTCAAATCAAAAGGTGCTGAATGCTAAAGTTTTAAAAGAGAATAATCATTAAAAGGATGATGCATGAGTAGTCACCTGGATGTAAAAACAAGTCAGTATTCTGAGGAAATGATTTCAGAATGTTCAACATTAAAAATATTACAAGGTGTAAATAATGTCATTCAACAAAAAAGTTAGTACATTCCAAGTCACTGACACTTTCAGTAAATGCCTAGATTGGCATCATAATTTCTTTGTATTTTAATGTCTGATGCATAGAAACTGATTCTTTAATTCAAGTATTTCATGATATTTGATGCAGATTAATTCATTAAACCATGTCAGATGCCTTATTCTTTTAAATTTAACAAGTTACAGGTAAAAATTATTCATTGCAGATGTGAAAAGCAGTAAATGCCTGGACATTTTACTGTATAAAGCACTGTTAAGCTTTGACTAATTTCTTTTATCTTAATTTGCTTTTCATTACAACTACTCAGATTTTTATAGTCATATTGGATTAGAAAGAATGAGTAATTTCAAGGAAAAGCAATTTTGGATAAAATTGGATAAAAATGCACTAATAAAAAAGTGAATAATGCTTCATTCAATAAAATTTCAAGATTACTATTAATATTATTAGTTGATGTAAACAAAATTCTCAAATGTGGCAGCAGTAAGTGATCAGGAGAAAAATAAAAAAAAATAAGTTTATATGGTGAGATTTGATTTTCCAACAGTAAAGTGCCTTTAAATTGGTTAGATCAGCAATTATGTCAAAATAGATTTCTCAAAGTTAAAATGGATGAGAGTTCAAGCTTTGCTAAGAAACATTTTATTATTGATTCATGCTGCTTGCTTATGGATGTAGAATCATTGTCTGTTTGCTAACAATTAAAAGCAATTGAAATTATGATGGAAGAAATAAGAGTAAAAAATTAATAAACACAAGTGCTTTTTTTAAAAATATTTTTGTCATTTTAATATAAAAATGTAATGCTAGATAATATATATTCCAGTAGATGGTTATCAAAGTAAAATGTGTTTTTTTTTGTTTTAAAATCCCTTCACCTCAAGCAAAACAATAAAGCCACTAAGGCGCAAAGGGTTACTGGGTGTGAGAGAATAGAGAGAGAGAGAGAGAAGGAAAAACACTATTAAGAAGAGAGAGCAATAATAAAACAAGACAGAAGATAATGATTGACATTGTATTTAAATTTTTTAAGAACAAAGTTGATTGGAAGCAAGAAGCCAGAAGAGAGTTCCACAAGTGAGAACTGTGAGAAGAAACTTAGCAGAGAACTTACAGTTACATCTAGCTATTTTAAACAATAGAAATTATGAAGGTTTATTAAAATATCAAAAAAGAGCAGTGAACAAATAAGTCAGATTTATGAGATAAATGGATGATACAAGTCTCTCAACTGATATGCAAGATAAAAAAGAAGTAGAGGATACTGTATTTCTCCTTATAAACAACAACAAAAATTCACATTATTTGTGCACAAGTGAAGAATAGCATAAGGATGAAAGAAATAAAGTCAATTTGTAGATATGACAATATTTGTCCATTGTTGGGTCTGAGTGAGGGTCATGAAGCACCAAATAGTTCTTTTTGCACTGACAATAAAGTAAACAAGATTCTACATTAGCTTCCCCCAATCAAGTTTCAGTAAGAAAGAGATTTGGTCCTGTTTCCATAATGTTTGAATATGTAAATGGGGAAAAATTTAACAGAGTTTAATAAGCATATATTTAAACTGAAGAACAGATTTTAAATGGAATAGAAATATGTTAACATTATGATTAGTTCTTACATAATTCCTTCCTGTCCTCAACAGACTATTTTTTTATTTTCATTTTTTAATTAACACTTAAGCAAGGTATATTTTAAAGTCTTTTCCTTTAACAGAAAAGTAACTTTTTTTTGTAAACTCTCCAATAATAATGTTTCTCTTTATAATGATAAAAAGAAAATAAATCTTCTGAATGACATTCACAGGTCATATAATGCAGAGCTTATATCTTTGCTTTGACAAAGTCAGTAAGCTAAATAAAAATAGTCATTTATTTTGCTGCCCACCAGAAAAGGAAAGCATTCATTCATACTAACAATTTACAAGACATTCATGAAAACTAGATTAAAAAAATAATAAAATAAAACACTATCTTAAAGTATTGTGAGAAAATAATGTATAATAAACAAATAAGTACTTTATTCCTTTTTTCATAATAAACAAGTAGGAAACAAGTTTGGGAGATAGTCATATGTAAAATATAAGAGAGAAATGAGGACAACACAGGCAATAAATAAAGGTTATTTGATTATAAAGTAATAAATGGATACTTGGTTGCTGTTTGAATGTCAAGATCAGCTATACTCGTTTTTAAGAGACTAGCACATTATATTTAGATCCAAAAGTGTATGCAAAACAGAAATCTTCAGAAGCAGAGAGGAAATAATAAATGTGGCAAGAGAAAAAAAAATGTGTCAGTTACAAACAAGACATTTATAAATAGCACATAAATCTTTAGTTTATAGAGTGGAATCAGTAATGTACACACCATTCTCTATGTTAAAAATGTCACTAGTGCAGGCTAAATGGAGATTTTACTTGTCTCCTGCATGTTGTGTGAGCGACTGCAACAATCATGGAAAATCTTACAAAATCTTTGTGAAGTCATATTGTAAATTTTATATATAATGATATCCTACTCCTACCAGTGAACATCAAATAGATGTTATCAATATCTAACCAATGCACTTCATGTAGAAAGACTTGGCTTCAAGCACATCTTCATAAATTTCAAATATTCTCTTAATGATGCTTCAGTGCTGGCTGTCCTTGCTAAGGCCATACAAATGGTACTGTGAAAGTTCCAATAAATATCACTAAGTACTTTCACAGAAGTTCAAATCATAATTATCTGATGATTACAGAATGAGTGAACTTTAAAAAATTTCACCTTTCCAAACCACTCAAACTTATTAACATTGTTATTTAGTCAGTTAATAAAAAAATGTTAAATTAATGGTTCTTTTGAGAAAGCTATTGATCTACAAAAACAACACATAAGACATGGTTGGATAATGAAGTCATTTCCTACCTAAATGAAATATTGAGGTTTCACCATCAACTCAACTGCAAAAGATTCACACCAGTAAAGATGATATATATATATATATATATATAAATAAAACAAAGTTCCATGATTTGGAAAAAGTTGCATATACATGGATCTGATATTCCTACACTGTGGCAGAAAACTTGTAAAGCCTGGTGATATTGTGAGGTCTTACTGAAGTGCCCTGTGTTAGTGTTAATGATGCTTAAGCCTTAAACCATGTACTACTGTTGTTTTTGTTGCTGTAATTGTATAAAATTATATAAAAATTTGTTTCTAATTTATAAAATAAGAGAAATGACAGGAACTTAGAATTGGATTATTTATTAATTTTTTCTTTTTCATTTTTACTGAAGAACTTACACTTTTTGCTAAGTTTAATTAGTCTAATGCATAATCAAAATGAAACATTTCATATGAGTACAAGTTGCTAGCATAGGTCAAAAACATTTAAAACTGAGAAATAGACAAATTCATATACAAAAGAGTTTATTTGTTATACTACTAATTTTCATGTTAGTAAAATAATATCCACAATAAAACTTGAGTTTACAATGGCTACTCTCAAGATAAGGAACCAACATAATCAATCAACATTAAATTATTTTACTCTTAATTTAAAAAAAGAGAGAGAGACATTACATGTATTTGTGCACAATATAAGGAACTTTGTATTGGAATCAAAAGCCAAAAACAAAGTTCTACAGCATTACATTTGAATAATATAACAATTTTGTTTGTTTCAACAACTCCTATGTACAGTGGCCCCACTTTTTCTTGCTTCAAAACTTCAATAACATTTTTACTTATTTGTTTTCCAAATGCACCCACAAGCATTCTTTAAATACTTTTAAAAAAATTAACAGAAAAATAAACTTTTATGTCTATTTAAATTTAGGTTTCAATATTTTTATCAACTCATTGCAAGCTTCTTCAAATATTAGATACAACATGGCTTGCATTGAGGATTGTTATCATATTCAATTAAGCAAATACAGTGAACATTTCTAAAAAGACACCTTGAAAACTCACCGCATATTAAAAATGACTCCAGTCACCTAATTACCTAGTTTGCTCCTCAACCACTGAACCATTTCAATTTCAAACAATATTACTTTACTATCTACCCTACAATATAACATAAGCTTTGATCTCCCTCCCCACTCTTCTCTGAAGTATACAATGACAATCACAGCAATGGGTGTGGCAGCATAATCAGCTTTTAATACAAGAACAATGTCCAGAATACATGGTGCCAAACCACAACACAATTTTATTGTTCTACAAACAGAAACATTGGAGGGCAGATTTTTTTTTCCTTTCAGTCATCAAGTCTAATATCTAATTAACTTCAAATAACAGTTGTTAATTTAACAATTTCATCACTCCTCCTATTTAGATTAACCTGTTTGAGACCAAGAATATTTTTAATATTCTAATGTCTAATGTTGTATGAATCAATATGCACAACAGAATATCTAATAAAATGTTTACATTAAAATATATATATATATATATATATATATATATAAATAAATAAATAAATAAATAAAGATATTTTTATGTTTATGCATTCTTTTTATAGATACAAATATTTAAGTAAATGCTCTGTTTATCTATAAAAAGAATGTATAAACATAAAAATGTCTTAAAATAATTGTCGGACTTTGTCCATTTCATAACACACACACAAATGATAAGATGGAAAACTGATGATTTTTATTCTGACATCAATTGTTATTTCTCTGAAGAAATTCACTTCTGAATAAAAAAATTGTTCACTTTCTACAGCTTACCAACTCTTTGCAGGTTATTTAAAGCCAGAAAATATTCTTTTTAGATTGTAAGAATTTTTTTCTCATTAATTAACTATTAGCTGGGAAGAGAAGAGGTGCATTCATACCTTTCCCAAGGGTAAGTGAATATAATGAACCTAATGGGAATTGAGACTCAGCTCTGATTAACAATTTCAAACCATTATCATTAACACCACCTACATATGGTATTCCTAAGTGGTCACCCATCTAGGTATTGACCAGGCTCGATATGACTTAACTTGGATGATCGCATAAGAACCAGAGTTTCAACATCATGTGGCCATAAACTTCCGAGTAAAAGCCACCACTTCTTTCCATCTTTTGATTTATTCACTGAAATGCATAACTATCTAGTTCTCTCTCTCTCTCTCTCTCTATATATATATATATATATATATATATATATATATATATATAAAACAGAGGATGTCTCTGTGTGTGCTATACCTTTTCACTCAAGATCCAGCCAACTGATTTTGACCAAACTTGGCACATACATTGTAAATGTAAGAGATAGGTTCTTAGTGTTAAAAAAAAAAAACCCCAAAAACAATAATTTTTAAAAAATCAATAATTGATAGAGCCAATCAAAAATCAATAAATACAAATTTTTTCCTACAATTTTGTTCAAAATCAGTATGTAGGTTACTTACATCATGACGAGCTCAATGATACTTCATTTTTATTTCTATGCCACTGCGTTTAGCAAAAGACCACAAAAAACGAAAAATTGATTTCAACAAAAATTTGAAAATAAAAACTCACTCAATTTTCAAGCAATCTAATACAAACTTCACTCAGTTGTAGCCAACAATAAGTTGATTGTTTAACAGTCATTTAACTTGATAATCGAGTCCACCTATATGGTGAAAACCCAAGTAAATAGCAAAAAAAAAAAAAAAAAAAAAGGCGATTTTCACTGGTTTCTTTCTAATTTTGCATTGATTTTTCACCAATTTTCATCAAACTTAACAATTGCTTCATAAATGTATCCTTTTTTAACATCCCTGGTAGCAAACTGACAAATTAAATTTCAAAAACTCCAAAATAATTGTGGCCTGGAATTGGTTTTCATGTTGCCTGTTTTGCCCCTTCATGTCCTCAGCTAACTTCGCCTGAATAAATACAGACTACTTCTGTTATATCAGTAACTGCATTAATTCAAAATGTTTTTTAATGAAAGTACTTTAAAGTAATTGAAGAAGATAAACTGTTACATCTAAACATGATGCTGTTTTTGCTCCATTATAATTGAACACTTTCTGATTGGCCTGTTGAGTATGGCTGCTAGTGATAAAATAATTTAAATGAGTAAGCACCAAAATTTGCAATTTCCTTTGTTTACATAAGGAGATACCACCATGTTGCTAATAACAAAATCAGACAAATTATCTCATCTGGGACACTAACAAAAGTCCTCATGTATGTGGCAGCAAGCACAAGAGATCATGATACAGATATAAACTAACATAATTAAAAAAAAAAAAAAAAAAAAAAAAATATCTATATCCTTTATTTATGGCCAACATAGTTGCATATTGCTCATTTGTGCCAGAGGTCATCAGTGTTCAAGTCCAGGTAAATCCCAGAATTTATAATATTGATTTTGAATGCAAGAAGGTGCAATATAATCTTTGCCTCCCATTTAGTTTCAAGTTGTACTAAGTACAGTAAATATCAAAAAATGTTATTGTAGATAGAAATTTCTCAGCATCTGCAATAGAATGATGGTTAACAAATTTGTCTTCAAGGATAACTTTTAGAGTACATTTTTCTAACCTCAGTAAATATTTATATGATATCTTCATGTATGTTAATTGAATAATGATACTAATTAGTTAAAAATTATGGAAATTGAAAAGCAACATAGTTAGGATTAACAGGAAAAGAACAAAAAATGATAGATACACTTGTTCTGTGTGCTTATCACATAAAAGAAATTCCTGATTACCACTTGGCTCTATTCCCATGTTTCTTTGTATTCCTGAGAAACAGGCAGTAAAAATTCCATTCCAAAATAGAGTAACTCAAATAGAGGAAAAGCTACAGTGAAGCAAGGTAAATCCTTTTTCCACCAGTGGGCATAATCATTCATAAAACTATTCTCAAAAGCTAGTTAAGTAGCTGTATTAACTAACCCCTCATTTTCAAGGTGTAACATAATCTCTCCTAACCTACCCTAACTCATTTGGCCTCTATCCTTGATGTATTCTAGTTTAGCAAGAATTCTAACAATTGATCTTAAAGTTGGTACAGATCAAAATTAAAAAGTAAATCATTTGAAAATATCAAATATTACAAATTTGCATTGTTATTTTAAAATACAACTTTTTTTATGAATTAATGTGAATCACAAAAGTCTAATGAAGATTTTACAATTGTTGTGTTGATTTCCACAAGTCATGCTGACTTGTGTAAACAACAAAAATATTCAATTTTTATTTATTTGTTTTTCCTTTTCGTAGTTCCAGAAACATTTTCTGGCACATAATATAGATCTATTTAATTACTTATATATTCTTCTTTTGTTTGTCATTGTATTTTGGAGTCGTCTCTTGACTTTTTTTTTTTTTTACACAGCCAAATATAATTTGAAAGAGAATATGTGGTTTTTTTTCAGTAGTTTTAAATAATCAAAAGATTAAAATAATTTAAAAGCTGATGGGAAAATTTTCCTTAGTAGCCAAACAATTAACTGGAAAAACAAAAAATATTTTCAAATAATCTTGCACAACCCAAACATGAATTTACCGCACAAACCTGTCCTGTTCAGTTATAAAGACATCAAATGAGCAGAGACTGTCTTAATTGGTTGTAAAATATAAGCATCTTCATTTAATAAGAAAAATGTTTGCAAATGTACTGGTTTACCTTTTTTTTTCTCAAAAACTTCCTTTGAAATATATTCAAGTCCTTCAATGATAGAAAAAAAATAACTACAATCTAACAGGTTAGCAGCAGTGAAAACAATAACTAAGCAGCAGCAATGAAAATAAAACCAAGTAAATAGGTAGGTCAGTTAATTTACTTTCCATTACATCTAAATCGTCTGTTTAAGAGAGGAGAGGGAAGGGCATTTTAATAGAGGATTAAACAGTAAACATGAAGAATAGCCCACAAAGAGAAAAACAAAAAGATTCTATTTTTCAATATCTGTATTGGTCACAGCCATGTTGAGTAATGAATATCGTCTTGGAATGAGAAATCGGAGTACCAAGTTCTAATTCTGTCAGTTCCTTACATTCACTTACATGCAAATACCCTTGGGAAATGTATGAATCCATCTCTTATCCTCCAAGCTATGAGTTAAATAGCAGGACAGACTGGGTCCTATAGCCTTGTGTAGTAACCAGTCTACTGCAAAAAGAAATGGCAACCTAATGCAGGAAAATCTTCTGCTCAGTCAGTCATGAAAAAAACAAAAAAAAAAACATGATTGCCTAAGTGTGTATCACGTATAACTAACTGACATAGTAGCAAAGAAGGAGTTCTGACTGAGGCTGTTGATCTTCACTTTACCTTGATGACCTCAAGAAAGGCATGAACCCACTTCTCCTTGAGATAGCTAGATGAGGACAAAAATGCCCTAGTTGATAAAATGAGTGAGTTTGTAAGCCTTTGGGCAAACAAACCTTCCATCATGGTTTCCTGACCAATCAAAAAAAGTTGTTACCTCTATTAATCAATATAAGGGATAAAACCAGAAGTTCTTGGCCTGGCCAACTTCCCAAAAATCAGTAGTCTGATGTTTGATCATTGAAATAGGGATTTTGAGAAATGGATCATCTCAAAAATTTCAACAGCCCCACTCATATAAGTATACATACAAACAGCATCTAATAAAGTAGCCAAATGTATAACTGCATAAGTTGAACTACTAATTCCTTTCTTAAGATTAATATACAAGATGATAAATACCTTAATAACCAGAACCACTCTGAATTAGGGTCAACATCTGATTTTTCTTATCTTCTACATCAGATAAAAAAGGATTAGTTTTACTTCTTTATATTTAGTTACAACACCTTTCACTTGCTATTGTGATCAAATTTATACATACATTAATATGCAGAAATAAAAATAAGATAAAAATATATAAAACCTTCATTTATTTTTAAATATGAAAAAAAAAAAAAAAAATTCCTGCTTCATCTAAAAACAGCTTTTGACATAATGCAGCAGGGTGATGGCCCTGGTTATACATTTAAATGAATGAAATTACAGGATGGTAGTTTGGAGGGACTACTAACTGGATGATAATTGTTAAAATTCTCAGGAGAGTAAGTTGAATGATTGAGAAGAAAATTAAAAATGAAACGCATTAAAATTTATGTTTTAAAATAACAAAATGAAATTAATAATAGTTCCAAGGAGAATCCAACCCAGAATTAACTAGTCAAGATTCAGCGAAATTGAGCAAAGCCAACATTCACAAACTTATCCACTTCTGTAAAGTAAAAGATGATTAATGTGTTGTCTAAATTCCTTGGGTTCTTGAGAACTTAGTATATTGTAAACAAAACATCCAAATTTTATCTGCAGAGAATGTGTGCAGTCACAGAAAATAATGATCTAAATTATTTTAGACAATAAAATAAAACATCTATTTTGTGCTAAGCCCCAAAATTTGGGGATTTATTTACCTTGATTGCTCCAAGAATTCAACTATTTCCACTGACAAAGACTTTGAATATATAAAGGAGATACCATATGGCCAATTAGCAAGATTGCCTAAGATTAAAATGTGCCTTTTTCTGTGACAATCATCTGCTATTTTTATAGTTATTATTTTGGATTTCTGGTGAAGAATTTCTCACCAATAAAGCAGCCAGCTGGTCAATTTATGAGAATATGGGGATAGTGAAATTGGACATTGTGAATTTGTCATTTCACTTGGTGGCTATCTTATACCAGAAGTGGGCAGGAGAGGAGGGGGGGAAAAAAAATTGTATTAATTGCTTTTAACCAGGCTCAAATAGATTTATGAGGTATTTTCTTATGTATCAACATTTTGACATAATTTCCGTCCTTGAATTCAACAACTGTTAATGGTCATGTTATGTGGCTATCTTTAGCTTTTCTTCTTGGCATAGTTTGCAACACTTGTCACGCATTCTGCCTGGTTTGACTTGTGTGCATATATATATATATATATATATACACACACACACACATACATACACATTCACTTTGTTCCTCACCATTACCAAAACTTAAGTTTTATGCCTGAAGCAATAGTCAGATGTGGGTTGAAAAGGGACACTGTGCTACTATATATATATATATATATATATATATATATATATATATATGGGAGTGTGTGTCGCTTTTTTGAAGCCTTTCTGTTGCAGTGTCTTCCCTCTCATGAGTATTATGGACTCTTCCACTTACTATAAAATAGCAGGAAAAGTAAGCCTCGGGGGAACAGTGATATAGACTGAATGCTGGTCAACAGACACAGTCCCAAGTCGTGTAACACACTTCTGTTGTATTTACTGTTCAATACACTAATTATCTGCAACCTCTTGTTTTGTTATTTCTTAACCAATTACCTGACCACAACACTTTCTAAGTCAAAACAGCTAAAATGAATCAATTGCTGTTATTTTTATGGGAAAAATGTTTTAACCTTATTAGGACCAAAAATAATCTTACACGATACTCTCAAATATTAACTGTGCCACAATGATTGTGGAAAAGTAGGATCTTAATTTTGAAAGAACACAGGTTTAAAATAGAGTCACCAGATGCTTTGGGGATATACAAAAAACTGTACATACTTGATATTTACATTTCTCCAATATTTCCTGAGTGTCATTTGCATGGGCAGTGATTTGGCTTAGAGAGTTTGAGTTCATGCAGTTTAAGATTTTCAAGTTCTGAATTAAATGGTGTAACAATCCAGTCAGGTATGTGTGTTTTATCCAAATCTTCAAAACACATTTCAAAGTTTTCAAATATATTGATCAAGGTATCTTGTGTAAGCATCTAAATCATCACCAAGATTAATTTAGCTTTCATTTTCCAGTTGCTGTAAGTTGTAAAATATACTGAAAATATCATTAAGCACAGACTGGCAACAAGGTTTCATCAATTTACAGTTGAATTAGCTAGATGTAACTGTAAATTCTATGCTAGCAGTTTATTTTCTCATTTTTGGAACTGTTCCAGCTCCATGCTTTCCAGCCAACTAAAATCTAAATGCAATGTCAATCACTATCTACTATCCTCCTGATTACTTTTTTGTCCTCACTCATTAGTATTGTTTGTTTCTAATTCTTCCATCACACCCAGTAACTCCTTGTGTCTTAGTGGCTTTACTGCCTTGCATGGGTTGAAATAAACCGTCACCTTATTGTAATATTTAACAGTAATTGTATCATGCAGTTTGCCCCCACTTTTTTTTTTTTTTTTTTTTTTGGCTACAAAATAGTGTCTCTAATACACAATGAATAGTGCACACAGAGAACCTTTTCCTTACAGAAGATAGCAAATCCTTTGTAGCAGACAACCTTTGAATGTATGACATTGATGATCATTGCAGTTAAACTGCTTAATTGAATATTGTGTTTAAATATTCTTCCAGGTATTAAGAAATCATCACCTGTTTTGCATTGTATGTAAGATAATTTGAAAACAAAAACTATTCAATAATTCAGTTTTCAATTGACTAAAATATTTTATATAAGCCAGGCGAATGTTTCAACTACTGAAATTTGATTCATCAGGTTAGATAGACAGCAGTATTTTTTTTTGTTGGTGCAGGACTAGGATTAATCTTGCACAAAGCAAGGTGGGTCCTGCCTGAGAGAGGATCTTGTTAAAATAATTTGAGGCAAGGTTTTACAAAGCTGGATGCTCTTCCTGATGCCCAACTAAGAAACTCACAATAGTTCATGTGCACCAAATGTTTTTATTAAGACACCATCTCTAGGAAAGTTGCCATTTAAGGATTGAGACCCCAACCTAGTCTTTTGGGAATTTGTGTAAATAGGCATCGCCAACCATTGCTTCTTCTGGAGAACTAATCCACCAGTTGAAAAAGTTTGATGAAGGTTGAATGAAAAACTTACACTACCTAAGTTTTTCATGCATCTTCAGCCATCTCATCAATACATCTTTGCACTATATCTGCACTAAAAAAAAAAAAAAATCAATTTCACTCTGAGCAAGGCAGTAAAGACATTATGGTACAAGAGGTTACTGGATGTGATGAAAGAATTAGAAAACAGAAACATTACTAAGGAATGAAAATAATAGAAAAGTAATCAGGAAGACAGCAGATAATGTTTGACAGCGAATTTAAATTTTTTAAGATTAAAGTTGGCTGGAAAACCCGGAACTGGAAGAGAGTTCCATGAGTGAAAAGTGCAAGAAAAGAAACTGTTAGCATAGAACTTACGGTTACATGTAACTAATTCAACTGTAAATTGATGAGACCTTGTTGCCAGTCTAGTACTGTGCTTAAATTCATAGGAAAGAGCTCATCTGAACAGTTACCATGAAAAAAAGGCAAGCATTTTAAAACAGGAACAAAGTCTTTTTTATTACAGTTGAAATCACCTCCTTAATTGAGGGTATTATATTCTATTTTGCAATAATATATGGTTTCCTTTTTTGCTACGTTTAGAGAAATATTGTAGAAAGCCCTTAAACCTCCTTCATAATGCTTTAATAAATGACAATTATCTGATTTTTATATTTATCTTTCAAAGTATATATATATATATATATATATATATATATATATACAAATATCCTTAAATGCCTATAATTTATACCAACGGCTTCTCATACTTAATACTTCTTGTTTTCCACTCTCATGTGGTCATGTGTGATGTCACGAGCGATTTTCGCTTCCACATCTCGTATATACAAGTTTGTCGTTACTTGAAATTTTCATGCAGCAAGGGCGGACAATCATTGTTTCATCCGTTGTTGTTTGATTTATTGAAATTGTCATCTTTGATAATGGCTTGTGTAAGCTGAAAGCTTAGATTGGATTTAAACATGTATCAATATGGTGTTTTCCTTTTGTCTTTCAACGATAATGTGATTAAGTTTATCAGACAATATGAAAGGAACTTAATTAAAATAGACAAAATTTGTCTATATTATTTAATGAACCATGAATTAATGAAAAATTGCTGCATATATATATATATATATATATATATATATATCTTATATCTGGGAAAATTCTTTGAAGGCAGTTTTTAATGAGCTTCATAGTATCATTACTAAATACATCCACATGAGAAGCATGAGTTTCAATTCATTTGTAAGCAAAGCTAAAAATCCAAGTTTCAAATATTCTAGTGAATATTGTCAACACTTCCTTTTAGGATCTGCTGCTGTAATAAGAACTAAATTTAAATAAATATATTGAGTTAACAAGCACAGATCAATGATTTTAAATTTAAAAATGAAAGCAAAAAATATATACTATGAAACATAAATCTGTTTACTTTTGTAGGTTATTTAAAGCCAAAACTTATTTTGGATTGTAAGAGTAATTCGGTTTTTTTTTGGCAAATGAACATTGCATTAACAATTTTTAAGAATAACAATGATTTTTCCACATACATATCCTAGTATTTAACCCATAGCTGGAAGGAGTAGATGGATTCATACCTTTCCCAAGGGAATTTTTGCATAATTGAATGTAATGAAACATTGGAATTCAAAATCAGTTCTCCGAGTGATGTCTCATTCAGAGCTGCTATCTATTACACCACTGGCACATCCACAGAATTTCCCAGGAAAACCAATTTTAACTATTACAATTTTCATTAGAAGTTTACCAAAGTATATAATAGAATGTTGATATGCTTCTGTATCAATAATTCTAATTGACCTCTAATCAACTGAGGAGTAATTTTCAATATCTAAAATGTGTTATTAACTCCATGATGGTTAATATCAATTACTTTGGGGACCCTGACTTGGTGAGTCCTTTTCAAACATCAATTTTTCATCTAACCAGTGAGGCCTTTTTAGACATCCATTGTTAGTTGTTATAACTCACTCATAACAGTTATAATATTATGGCTAGCTTAGGCTACTCACTGTGACGTCTGATAGTGTCTCTAATACACAATGAATAGTGCACACAGAGAACCTTTTTCCTTCCTGAGTGACCCTAATGGACTAAACCGACCCATTTGGAATTCTTTATTTAAGGCATCTTGCCTAGTTCATTTGTGTCACTGAAGGTGTGTTATTTACTCTACAACATTAGCCTAACCTTAATAATTGACACTAATAATAATAACAACTTCTAATAAAATCAATTAGAGCACCAAACAATTATTCAGAGCTCCAGTTTAAAAAATAAACAGGAATCTGTGTCAGGAAGAATATCCAGCTGTAAAAGCTATTTTTTAAAAGTGCATAAATGAGCTAATGTCATGCTGAAATAAAAATAGGATAAATGTGTATTATTTAAGTTACTTGGTTCTTTAAAATTGAGTGTTTGAATGTTGACAGTGTGCAATGTTCACTTGGTATTATGTCAGTATTTGACCTCTGCAAAGATTAAGTGCAAATTTAAACTATTGGAGAGAGAAAAAAAAAAAGTTATAAAAATTGCTAAGAAAATCAAATTTTTTTTTTTTTTAACTTAAATATTCTTAGGCTTAAAACCTATTTATTGAAAGAAACACCCTTATAAATACAGAGGTGTTTTCTCATGGGCATTAATTAGAAGCAAAACTGATATTTCAAAAGACATTGTTATGTAGTTTGAAATTTAATAGTTTCAAGTTTATTATTTCTTTCAGAGAATTCCATGGTCTTCAAACAATTAAATCAGATATCAAATTCTTCATAGTTTAAAACCTATTGCCTTGTTTGGGGAAATATGAAAGAAATACCAATTAAAAATTAATTGTTGACAATGCTTAGGCTAATAAAAATAAAATCATGATATTGTTACTAATACAATTATTGCATATAAAAACAATAACAATATGGCTGATCAAGTGAAATAAAGAGGACTAAGTTTACATGGTTAGATTTGATTTTTGGCCAGTCATATAGCTCTTGCAGCTCAATTTGCAGAGTAACTGATACAGTTAGTTAGGAATCCTGTGGCAATGGATGTATGTGAATTTTGCTAAGAGCTTTTTCTTTCTAACTGATCTATGCTGTAGACAGAATTTGAATAGTTACAATAAAAAGCAACTAAAATGAAAATGAAAGAAATGCTGGTAAAAAAATTATTAATGATAAAAAGGTTTCTTTTGAAAAACAGGACATCACATTATTTAAATATTAATGTAAATTTAATGTTAGTAACTAATTAATAATCTTAATTATTATCATTTAGGTAAACTTGTTAATTAGAAATATTACATTTTAAAATGACAAAAGCCAAAAAAAGAATAAATTTAATCTTAGTAAATCTTCTTTAGAAAATATAAAAGGATTAGGGATTATTTGAGATGAAAATGAACTAATGAAAATAAAACCTTCCTTCAAAATTACAAAACACGAAAAGAGAAACGCTGAAAGAAATTATATATATTTCAAAATTTGTAAACTATCATTCTGAAGAAAGATAGCTGTTTGAGAAAGTGCTTAATACTAGAAAGCAATGCAGCATTAAAATCACATTAAAGTTTCATCCAACGGAATCATCAGATAGGTGAATAAATATGATACCCTCAATCACATGTCATATATATATATCACATACAAATGACAATAAGACTATTAAAAAGACATTTTTTTCATTCATTATAAAAAATACTAACTGTTTCAGTCATTCTGTTAGAAAAACAAAGTCTAAGTGTACATGATTTGAAACAAACACTTACAGGTCATGTAACCAATAATAGAGTTGCTATGATTTACTATATGCAAGATGAATAAACTTTAGACATTTTTACAGTATTTTGTATTGTTAGCGAACAAATAAAATAATACAAGTAAAAAATTTTCAACTTTAGTCATCCTTAAGACAAAGAAAGCTAAAGGTATATGTAATTCTGGGAATGTAAGAAAAGTTCATTAAGTATTATTATTGAAAGAGTTTCAAAAATAGACATGTTAATTCATAAGGTATCTAAGACAATTCTCAGATTCTATGGATTTTCTAACAAACAAGGATCTTGCATTTATATAACAAATAGAGATAACATAGCCAATTGGCTTGGGAGAATGTAACCCAGATTGTGCCACTTAAACTATACCCAAAAACAAGCAAGCAAAAATGAGTTGAGGAAGGCCTTATAAAATTTAAAAAAAAAAAAAAAAAAAAAGTCTTAGATTTAAGTTTCAAGTTAGTAAACTCTTAGTGGTTATTCTCAAAAACCAAAAGACTAGTTTTTCTCAAATACTTACATATTGCTAAGTAATTAAGCATTTTGCAAGGTGCCTTATTCTTACCAATAACTTTACGTCCTTGTTTGATGCATTGCTTCTTGCGTTCTTTTCCTGACATCAGTGAAATGAGCCTGGCAGGTACTTACTAAAACAAAAGGGCCAAAAATTTCATTTTTTTTTTTTAGAGAAAATAAAAAAACAACCTTTAACAAGAGCTAAATTTGAATAAGAATGTTATGATAAAAAGTTGTCAACTCAACAATTGCACATTTTCTTTTAAGGTCTCCAGCATACTGACATGAAAATGGTTTGTTGTGCTAAATACAATTTCTTTAACACAAGAAAGAAAAAATGTTTTTTTAAAAATCTATCTCTTGACATTAATTAAACAGAGTTGGAAAATATGTTTGGACAATAATAGAATATTAAAATATTATAAAAAGTTTTGTGGAATGCTTAAGGTAGTGTTTTTTTTTTTTTTAAATCATTTCATCCCAAGCAAGGCAATAATGACACTAAGACACAAAGGGTTACAGGTAGTGAAAGAGCATGAGAAGACTTGTGACAAGGAGTGAGAAAAGGACAATAAAGTAACAGGGTTCAGGAAAACAGAAGTTGGCAACTGATGCTGCATTTAAATTTTTGAAGATTGTAGGTGACAGGGAAGCAAGAAATTGGAATGGAGTTCCACAGGTGATAAGCGTGAGAAAATAAACTATTAGAATAAGAGTGGTAGTTACTAGTTCAAGAGTAAAACAATTGCCAAGCTTAAATTCATGTAGTCAAGGCACCAAGGAAAAAAGCCATGAAAATATTTGTAGGAAAGAGAGTGAAAATACGTCATATGGGTGAGAAAGTGACTAAATTTGAGATACCCGATCAGGATCGATTATATCACAGATTTTTCTTTGAATTTTGTCAACAGTCTCAAGATATACAGCAGGAGCAGCAGATCAGATATGGCAACAGTATTCAATGCATGGATGAATGGTAAATTTGTAAATGTGCAAGATGGATTCTTCTAAGAAAAATTGTCTGGCCCAACACAGTGAACCAACTTTCCTAGCAGACATAGCAACTGATTCAATATTTCTGTTGCCTAAAGTAAATTGGCAAAATTAATTTCATCAAATATTAAATTCTTAAAATTACAACTTCAGCTTTCTAATTTCAAAAGTAATTTAACAGGAAAGAATCTGACAGTTCTTATGAATTATTTTATTTTTATTTTTTTTATTAGATTGGCTAAGGCATAATCTTTACTATGTGGTAGGAAAAAACTTTTTTTTTTTAATATTTTATTAAAATTGCATGCTCAGACATGCAAAATAATGAAAAGACAATTAACAGAAAATGTTTGATATGGAGAAAGGGTTACAAGAAATATTTTGGCATAGTTGTTACACACTGTATTTAAATTATTCTCTATTTCAAAAAATTCAAATTATGATTATTTACATTTAGTACTCTGTAAGTCATAAATTAAGACAATTTTCACTGTCATGTTAGTAGCACAGTAAAGAGATTCTATCTTGGTATTGGTTTGTTAAGTGAAAAAAATGATTTCAAGAAAATCAATGAACATTTGAGATTTTGCAAGAGTAATGATAAAACCTATAATCAATAAATTTCAAAATTTATTAGTTCTTAAAAAGCTGGACCTTGTATATTATACACCCCTCACTGCTATAAACAGTTTTAATGTAATTTTGAATTTTTTTTAATTACAATAGGTATCTTTTTTTTTGTTTATTCATAAAATAAAGCAATAAAACTGTTTATATTTTAAGATCAGTAATATCTATCTTCAGATAAGTAAAATTTTGTTAAAAATACGTTTTTTGCCGTAACATTTTAAAAATAAGATTTTTTTCTTTTTAAATTTGTAAGCTATGAGAAATATTAGTTTCTTTTATCCATTTGTATATTTATCATTGTTAGAATTGACTCTCAAATAAAAATTAATATTTATTAAAATCTTCAGCTGATTTAAGATGTTTTTTTTTTTTTTTTTAATATGTACTATTAAAAAGTCTACTCTCATTATGGGATTTATTTTTTAATCCAGTTTGAATTGTCTCTTTCTGTAGGCAAGGGTGTATAAACTAGGATATACAATAATGATCCTCCCCACAAAAAAAAAAAAAAAAAAAAAAAAAAAAAAAGTTTAATCCCAAGTAACAATTTATAAGTGTTGCCTTTACCATGTCATCCACATCAATAACTTTATTCATTTGTCACACAAATGCTTTACCATTTTTTTCTTTTCTTTGTGCCTACATAATTCCCAAGTGCAGGATACACTCAGTTCTTTTATGGAGAACTTGTTCATGAATACTTTTTCAGTTTCAAACTACAGTAAAGATATTTTGGGCTTTGTTATATGTTCAAGTATCTTAAAAGATTGTATGCATTTTTTTTTTTAGTCATCATTAATTTTATATTTTTTGAATAGATATCTTGTATTTCTTTATGGTCAAAGTTTCTCAAAGTATGCTCATTTCAATTCCTTATCTTTTGTCATTTATTTGAGTATTGGGGTGTGTTGAATCATAACACAAGACTGTCCATTTTATAAATGACAGGCAAGTTAGAAGCATTAATGTGCAGTAAATCACAGATAATTTCTTTATAAAAAAAAGACACAGGCCTCTGCTAAATCAACCATCACCAACGTTTCTGCATCTTGGTTGATCATAACTGATCTATAAATTCCCTTGGATTGCCAACACAAAGAAAAGTAATTTCCATTATTCATAACCAAGATCCTTTATCCTTGAAAATCACCAAAGCTGGAAAATGAAGCATCACTGTGTTTCTAACTGTAGTGTGTTGGAATGTAATGTGTCATATTTCTTTATTTTCTTGATAATTATATTTATTTGTCTAACAGAATACACTTTATTTGCTTTTTCAAACTGGTCAGATTACTCAGGTCTTGTGTTACCAGCCCATTTACTTTGACAATTAACTGTCTAACATTGGTAACTTCTTTGTTACAGAGAATGGACATCCCTTTGCATATTCTTTTTAAATTCAGTTTGCTCCAGGCTATTAAATACATTCATTTAATCAAGCCAATGTAAAAGACAAAAAAAAAAGAAACAAACCTTCATATTTGAAAAATTTAGACCAGAGTTTATCAATAACAGCCATCAGAAATGCTCCTTCCCAGCAAAAATCATCTACATTGGTTGTTAGACACTGAGGCACCAAGAGCAAGCAATTGCTGTTGAACTATGGGCATCTGTTTATCTCTTGAGATAAAGGTAGCACCCTGTTTGATTAAAATTCAGTCCTTTGATGGCACAGGCCTGGGTATGGTATATAGAAATAGTCTTATTGTCCAGAAAACATGCCCTCTTGGACATACTGATAAGATCTGAAGGAATATAGGGCATTACATTTGGGGATGACAGCTGCAGGAGCTGCCAGAAAGTTGTTGGTGTTGACAGACAACCATATTCAGGGCTTCACTCCAAGTTTTCTGTCTTGATTTACTTCCATAGCCTTTTCCATGTTTTGATGTAACCACAAGGCAGTGGAGTTTTAAAATCAGGGTTTTCTTTTCCCTAGATGAACTGCCTTTCTGGGCTGTCTAGCTCCATTTACCTGAAGCAGCTAGTTATGAGGAACCAGTTGTCCATCTTTGCCCATTCTCCAACTTGGAGCTAGACTTAATTGTCAGGGGCTATTTGAGACATGCCACAGAAACATTTTATAGACAGTGAGAGCTTGTCCCCACTATCACCCCTGGCTATGACAACCTTTCAAACATATAATGTATACATACACATACATGTTTTAGATACATATAATGTTGAACTAGTGTACCATGATACATGTGTGTATGGTCTATGAGGGAGGGCTGAAAAGTCCATAGGTTGACTATGAAGAAGTGATGCTAGAGTTGTGAAATATTGCATGCATTCATTTCAAATCTTCATATTAATAGCTGCATTGTTTCTTTCAAGTAAACTGACATTGTGTTTATTGACTATCTTCAAAAGGGCCACACCATCAGTGAAGAGTACTATGCCAACTTGGTGAAGCAGTTACAACAGGCTATCAAAACAATGGTTTCAATGGCTGCTGTGTGAAACTATAGCTTTGAACTGGTTGATTCCCTTGGTTGGAAACCAGTATTGTGGCAATAAAGATGTTATATTTGCTGTTGATGACTTTTATGACAGACAGGATGAAAGCTTCTTCACCAATGGGATCCAAGTACTGTATCACTGATTGAAGAAGTGTGCGGACTGCAAGGTGGACGATGTTGAAAAATAAACCTTATTTGGTCACATTCCATGAGAGTATCTTGGTCTGCCTATGAACTTTTCAACCAACCCATCTAAGCAATGCATATAATTTTCAAAGTCTAATAGGATCCATTTTGGTCTCGGGCATTGGTACTAAATTAATAGACATTCTAAGAAAGCAGTTTTGATATCCAAAAAATTATAGGACCAACAATTCTTCATTACAACTTTACTCAAAAATAGTGGGATATCAGATTCAGCATTGTCTGTATTGGTACTTACTCTTATTCCTATAATAGTAATAATAAGAAGAAGAATATTCTTTTTTCTATTGTCAAATTTAAACAGTAACACCTGATTTTGCATTTTTCCCAATGATCTAAGCAAAGTTTCCATGAAACTACTTAACACTACCAACTGTTCCAGTTGTTCCTAAATCCATGACAAATGCTCCAATAAACCAAGGAAAAACTTTTCAGTGTCTACTTTTTCCCAGAATAATAAAATGTGGTCTTCTGCCACAGTAGATGTCAGTATAATATTTGCATCTTGAAACAAGTTGTTTTTAAATTTTTATTAATCTCTAGCCCAATGGCACATAGATCTATAAATTAAGCATTGTGAAGGATTACCATCAGTTCTGAGATGTTTTACTCTCTCACTGGATCCCCGCACTCCTGCTCCTTGCTAACCTTTAAGAGCCACCAGGATGACATCTTTAAGACTAATTGCCATAATAGACTTCATGATCAACAATAGAGCCCTTGACATCATCATCATCTATATTAACATTCTCAAAATTGACATCAGGCTTTTTTCTTCACAATGATGATATTAAAGTTATTTGAAGCAGAACCAATATCTAACAAGATTTTCTTTAGCTGTTTTTTTTTTTCATTGGAATGAATGTCAACTTTGAGACTTTTGCTTTGATAAGTATCTCATTGTCCTCTGTAAGATTTGCACTTCTCTCTAGATAGATTCAAGAATTGATATCTTGTGATTCTTCAGTTCAGCAGTTATTGTCCCAACTTCTATAAAATAGTTCACCACTAACATAACAGGTGGTCTCATATGTCTCTCAAACTTATAAGCAACAAGTCTAGTCTGATTACTATCCTGTATAAAATGTGGGTTACATTTAGCATGCAAATTTATCAGCCTTTCATCTACTTTTAGATCATCAGGATTAATTACTAGAATGGTTTCTCTAACTTTTCCAGAACACAGTGGAAACCCTTCTCAAGTGTTAATGGCGGACTCCCAGAATTTAATTTCTTTATACTAAGCTTTCTAATTCTTGGATTCAAGAGATATTATGGACAAAAGATTCTTGCAAACCATCTTGTTAAACTATGTTTTATTGACGGCTGTAATTTCAGCATGGATCTCTGCACACAATCAACACAATACCTTCCATAAATAGCAGCCAACAAAACAATTTCAACTTTTAAATCTCAAATCTTGTAAGAGGAAAAATATCTATTCATCAGATACTCTATGATCACAATATAAAAAAATAACATTAATCCAAATGAGATTTACTTGGAAAATTTATTATCTTAACACTTTGTTATTCCAAATCACAACGAACAAAGAAATTGTTAAAAACAATATTAAGTTAATAAGTAAATAAGTGGATTGACAAATAGGACTAAATGAAGAAAGGTTTGAGTTTATGGTACAGAACTGAGGAAACTAGAAAGGCTTGATTGTTTTTAATGATTAGAATTAAATGTAGAAAAGAACTAATTAAGAAAATTAATTAGTTTTGAGAAATTAGATTGTTTCCTAGAAAAACCAACTTGAATATTAACTTTGAGATAACTTAGTCATATAGCATAACCGGGTATGGCCCTGTACTCACCAGCTACACTTGCCAATGTCAGGTGAAAATGAAGATAACAATTTACTTCGATGATGGATATAAAAAATTATCTCTAAAAACAGTTGAAAGCAAGTCATTTACATAAATATCTATATAAGATAGATGTGGTTTCTTTGTCAGAAAAATATTGGAGAGAAAGGTTTACTGAGGAAAGACAGTAATTAGCCAAAGCTAACTAATGAGCTGTGTGATTTGTTTTTATATAAACACATTCACTTGTGGTTTTATAGAAAGCCTAGCTTTCAGACAGTAGGTTATTAGAGCTCATTTAAGTGGTTAATTGGCCATGTGCTTTCTGGAACAAAAGAGGTCATTAGAGAACAAATTAATAGTCAAATTGTGCCAATACATCACATATACAAACTTGCAGGGATGCATTTTACATAGTTCTGCTTAGGTTTCCAAAAGACATGTGGGAGACAGAAAAGGCAGATTGTAGCAGCAGCCATAAAAAGAATCACCAGATTGTTGTCCCCAGCCTTTGAACAGTCAGAAAATAAGCACACAGACATGTGACTGTTATTCTATTATCATTATAGTTGTGAATAAATATTTCAGAGTTCAGACTGTGTACTGCAGTCAAGCATTAGAATTTGAGATTAAAACAATTCTGTAGTTAACAGCTAAAATTGTTTTGTTAAAATATTTTGGTTTTCCTTACGTCAAGACTTCAATCAATCTTAGGAATACGTCAACTTTAGTTTTGTATGGTGCATGGCTGTCTTGGGGTTGGAGTTCTAACCCTGAACTTGAGACATCTTTAGATCTTATCTAACCACAATGTGGGTAAAGGAGTCTCCTGTCCAGAATGTTACCAAACCAGTGACTGAAACAATAAGCCCATCCCTGATATATAGTTTTATATATATGACTACAATGTTGGAGCCAGAAAGAACAAACTATAAGAGTCAGTTTTTTTCTACAGTTGATTGACTGCTTAAAATTTGCATATCTGCTTCATTCTAATTAAAATGTAATATATGGCCTCAAAGAAATGCAAAAAGACTAAAAAATGATTTTTGAAAGATAGGTGTTTATTCTTAATACCTACACCACAGGCAAAAAGTTTGGTGCCACTCACTGGATTTAGTAATTCTTAAGTTTCATACCTTCTTTTTTTTAGTTAATTCTTATTAAGCTAGAATAATGAAAGTATTTAACCCATGAGTGTCTGGTATCCAATTTTTTTTAGAGAGAGGGCTATGTAAAATTTTAAATCCACCAGCCCTAAGATTACCATTAACTAACAAGGTAGATTAGGCTGAAAGAGCTAAAATTTTAAGGAAATTTTATGCAGTAATGGTTTAATTTCATTATTATTATTAAATATATAACAAAACCCTTCAGGTAGAGAAACACCCAGTGGCCCAAAGTAAGTGAGTAAATTAGTTTTGAAAAAGGCATGCAATCTTCTATTTTTAGGTAATTCTTTGTATTCCAGAGGGTGGGCCGAAAACTTTTGGCCTGTACTAGGTTGTGTGTGTGTGTGTGTGTGTGTGTGTGTGTGTGTGCATCACACAAACTCTAGATAGTTTTCAACAGCATAAAAGAAGCAATGGTTAATTTCACAAGCCATTACAAGTAAGTTTGATCTTTACTGGATGCCATTGATATTTGCTCAAAGCACTTAAAAACATTTAAATATTTCTGAAGCTGTAGAAAATATAAAAACAGCTGAATGTTTTCTAATTTTGAGAAAAAATTTCAGTCATGCTCCAAATTATGTCATTGTTATTAGGCTGTGTGTAGAGGAGGTGGATTTTGTGCTGAGAAATAGCAAGAAATTCAATTACTGACAAATGAAAAAAAAAATTGATAAGTATCTGATAAATTCAAATAGGAGAGAAATACTAAAATTCTATATTCTGTCTCTTTGTAACTGGCTTGCATTTTATTTTATGGACAAAAAAAAAAAAAAAAAAAAAAAAAAGGAACAAACACACTCCAGTTATCAATAACCAGAATAACTGACAAAATTTCAAAGAGTGATTTTAGTTAACAAAAAAAGTGTACAGGAAATCTTTTTCTACGGTTAGGCAATGGAAAACTTCAGTTTTATGTGCAGTGAACTTCAGAAAATAATTCAGAAGGAACCATTTAAATTGCATGAAAAAATTTATTCATTTGTTAATATTGCAAAGAAAAAAAAAAAAAAAACTTTTGCAGCTCTTTAATCAGCAGTTTTATTATCAATGTTAAAACAAGTCTAACAACCTCAACAATTTATAACAGAAGAAAGGTATGACAGTTGTAAAATCTACAATTGTTTGTACACAAGAAAAAGAGATAATATTGAAATATTTTTACAGTACTTCTTACAAATCCTAATTAGTAAAAATTAGTGTTTTATGCACATTATTAATCTTATGTCTAAACTCTTAAGCAGATTAAAATGGGTCAGAGATCAGATTAAAAAGGGATTTTATTTAGTAATAACATTTTTTATCTTTATTGGTGATCAAAATGTCTGTTAACAGATCTCTTAAGTAAGCAAATGCAAAAAATCTTTACTATCAATTTCAAGCTTGGAACTCACCCTTCTTTATAAATAAAATAAGTAGAAGGTTTACACAAGAAAAAACTCAAGTTTTACTTAAGGAAAAATACCAAACAATGAAAATACAGGGTACCATGGATAAATTGTCATCTAAATTATGTAAAAATTAAAATAACAGACATCTCATTTTAACAAATATATTTACCAAATTACACAAAAATATCTTAAAATACTAAAGAGTAAATTTATTCAATAAAATTACCAATTACTTCAACCATGGCCTCCAGACGATTTTGGAATCTCCTACAATTTTTCTGGACAGTCTCCTTATTTAAATTGTTGAATGCTTCCATAATCCTTGCCTTCATTTCATCTTTGGTGTTACAAGGGGTTTTGTTGGTCTCTTGCTCAACTGCATCTTACATAAGGAGGTTGCAGTCTTATTTAGGTGGCCAGGAGTAAGGGATGATATGGTTGCAGAAATTATCTGGTAGCCATGACAGAGTTCTCCTGCTTGTGTGGTATGGTGCAGAGTCCTGTTGCCTGACATAAGGTCTTCCAGCAGCCACCCTCTTGACTCAGGGCAGCTCTACCTCCTCAAGGCATTTGATGTAGGTCTCCATGTTGAGTCTGAGGTCCTATGGTAAGATAAATGGAAGCATAACGTTGCTATCACTAGTGATCATTCCAAACACCTTTGTAATCAACATTAGATTCATCCAACTATTTCCGAATCCTCTGCACTGTCCACAGATTGACACCCAAACACTCTGAAATGCTAGTATTGGAGTGCAAATGTCAAGCAGTACAGCATGCCATTTCCAAATTTCTGATGGAATGAATTGTGTAATGGTGCTCTTTTTCTTACAGATGGTGCCCAAATGACTACTATACTATGCAGTTGACAAAATCAAAAACAAACATGCATGTGTGAAATTAAAAATATAAAAATGGCAACAATTTACCCATCACACTCTGTACATATGCTTTACATAAACTAAAATTACAGAAAAAGCAACAATGTAGAATTTGTTAATAGAAAATGTATAAAATAAACAGCACTAATTATGTCTATAATTTTGAGAAGAGTCATTAACATTCCAAATTTTATTCACACAGCTGAAATATGCTCTTGATTCTTTTATGAATTAAGCACATGACAAAAGCTGCAGAATGAATTGGATAAAATGTGCTAACATCAAGAATTTGAAAGAGCAATAATTTTGCAAGAGAAGACCAATTCAATAAATTACAATTATTATATTGTTAATCAAATATTTACATCATTTAAAATGTGTTTTCTATCATCAGAAGTTAATAAACACTTTACATGAACCATTTAACAGCATTTATTCTGTTTACAGTATGAACTGAAAAAGCAATTTTAATATTTGCTACCTAAAAATGAAACAGAAGCAAATGTCATTACTTATATGTACAAGTGTGTATGTGTAAAAAAAAAAAAAAAAAAAAAAAAATGGATATAAATAAAATGTATCTGTATAGACAATATTATTAAAAGAAATGAAAAACTTTCATGCCAATGGTTTTGTTCCTTATGGATAAAAATAACATGAAACATCCACTTGGTGTATAAATACAGGTTACTAAATAAAATTAACACTTGCCTTGATGATGTTCCTCAAGAACAAACATTGACATAACAGGTTTCCTTGACATCATTATTATATATATATATATAAAAAATTTTATTTTGTTTATACATTATTTTTTACAGATACAATTTATTTAAGTAAATGCTCTGTTTTTAATTAAACAGTATTACTTACATTTACCAGTCTGACTGTTTCAGAAATTTCATAGAAAATGTTTTCTACAAAAGGAATTGAAATTGTATTCCTATACAAAACTTATTTGATCTGACATGCTATACAGAGAAACATCTGGTTAGCAAAGTCCCAATACAGACGCTTCTTTGTAGCTAAATTGTATAGCACATCAGATCAAATGACAATTTCCGTATAGGAATACAGGTTTGATTCCTGTCAGAGGATGCATATTTTCTAGGTCAGGTCAGGATTGATCACATTACAGATCCTTCTTTGAGATATATTGAGATTTATCAAGAATATTGAGATATCTAGTAGGATCACCAGACCAAATATGGCAGCAATATTCAATGTACAGACAAATGATAGATTTATAAATGTACAAGATGAATTCTGACAAGAAAAATTGTCTAACATAAAACAGAGAATCAACTTTCCTAGCAGTAGAAATAGTAATATAAAAAAAAAAAAAAAAAAAAAAAAAAAAATTATTATACTTTATTTTGGTGAAAATCATGGTTGAATATAAAATACATAGTTTACTCTTTGAATATTTAATACTGGACAAAATGCAGCAGTGAAGCTTTTAGTAATGTCGCAGTAGGTGCAAGCATGTGTCGAGATGGATTAACAAAATTTAAGAAAAATAAGATATTATGAACTCAAAGAGCACTATGGAAAACTGGTGCATTATTCATTAGAGGAAGACAACACATGCAGAAAAATTTGAGATCAATCAGTCTAATGTAGTATGTCATTTAGGAAAATTCAGATGCCAGGAAAATTGATTCCAGATTACCTTACAGAAACAAACATCAGTCAGCAGACAACACATCTTTCTTTGTCGGACACAAAACAAGTGATTTTTAGACCAGATAATCAGTTCCAATGAAAAATGCATCTGTTATAAAATTCAAAATGAAAGAAAAAAAAATACAGTGAGATCCAAGATGGTCTTCAAAAAGTATTTATTGAAACTGGGATAAGCTGTTACTTTGAAACAAGTGGGTCATTTGGAAGAAAAAACTTCTTTTTCTGGGTAAGGAAATCAATGAGGGATTTAGTTGCATAACAACATCCCACCTCATGTTACAAATAAATGCAGCATATGCTCAAGGAGCTAGAATGGGGAAAGTCTTTCAAGTGCAGTACATTCTCCAGATCTGTCTCACTTTCAGATAAATTAGCTTCATGTAACACTACATGTCTGGTCAACAGGCATAACAATTTTAAAATATTGAAGAATTCCTTGAAAAACTCATCAGAATTGTTCTTTTGCGATGAAATATACAATTTAGTTGAAAGGTTGTGTAAGGTCTTATAAAGCCGGTGAGCATACTTTAATAACTGAATAAGTGTTTTGAATTTATATGAATAATGTATTTTTTATTTTGGAAACTCACATCAACCTAATATTAAAATAAAGGATCCTTCATCTTTGAAAAGGATTTATACATAACCTATGATATAATAGGTAAAAAATTTTTATTCATTCTAATCATATATAGTGCTAAATACTAAAAGCTTATGCATGAAATAAGCAGATGGACTACATACCTTAGTTCCACCAGTTCTAACCTTTACAGTTAAAATTCAGCATGCCACACACATTATACTGAACCATCCTCATTCCCTTGGTCTTCTATTAGGGAGATGAAAATTCTACCCAAGCAGCTTCTTTCCAAAAACCACTGCTTTGTAGAACCGATTCCCAAGAAGATGCTTCTCTGTTCACTACAATCTTAACCTGTTCAAGTTTGGGCTAATCTTATTTTACTCACATGTCCCCATGAACTGTGCCTCTTACTTTGTAACTTACTACCTCAAATAGTTTTTGGTCATACAGGGTGAACATCATTATTAAAAAGAAAAAATTAAAAAAAGAAAAAAAGTAAATACCCAAATTTTATTAATACCTTGCATGAACAAAAAACAAATATGAATTCTAAAAGTTGATCATTTAATATTTATCTATCTTCTACAAGAAAACATACATAATAGAAACACCTGAAATGTATTTTTTGCAGGATTGCCCAAAAGTTACATTTCAGCCATTCCCTCTATCAGAAAAGAATATGTAATTGCCCACTCTTGGTGAGTATGAGACTGGTGCAAGAAGGTAAATATTATTCACAGGGGTATGAATAAATGAATGAATAAAAAATAAAAAGTCATTGTAGAAATATTAGTGCTTAAAAGCAGAATTTGATAATTTAATCACCGAGTTTTGTAATTTTAAAAATTTATTTGAACGTTTCTTTTCAGATGGACTAGCCAGCTAAACATGTTACAGATATTTTATTGTGTTCAATTCCCAGGAAATGACCCAAACCAGATATTCTGGGGTAAAAATACTTGCAATACAACATGAATACAATCCTACTAGATTGGAAACACACACACATAATTAAAGACAACTGACAAGGTACTACAATTAAGCTCTTTATTTAATTTTCCTTGTATTCATACAAGTGTTTTCTTTTCTGGACATAAAGTGTGTAAAAACTGTCCAAAAGTTCTGTATGTCTAAGTGCTGTTGGCTAAACTTTTAGCCATTATCAAGGATGATTTTATTTTTACTTTTAACTGAATATATGGATTGTGTTATGAATGTATCTAAAGTTAGAGGAATGTTTTCCAAACATGGTCACCACATTATGGCCGTGTTCATAGTTAACATTATTGAGTGTTGGCTTTTTCTGTTTTTATTATTAGGGCTTTCATTATTTTTAATCTTTTTTTGCATGTGGATTAGGTCATTATGTATTTTCTGCTAGTATGTTTTTGATGGTGTCTGGTGTGTGTGTTTAAATGTTCTAATGTAGATATGGTTGGATAGGTTTAATGTAAGTCATCTGGATAGGCATGTATTAGTGTGAGAGATGTAATTATTGATGGTTTGATCAGGAACACAGTTCCTTAGGAGGCATTTGAACTCATAAATAATGCTGGTTTTTTGTAGTTTTGATTTTGTAAATGTGTTATTTTTTATAAGGTTAGCAGTTTTAAATTTTTTGTAATAAATAATTAATTTTCTTGTTTGGGTCAACTGGGATAGTGTATTTCTTTATGATATTTCTAAGTGAAAATTCATCTTGCTTATAGTTGGTGCATATTTGACTTCTGTAGATGTTAATATTATTGTTTTTGTCTGTATGTTCAGTATTGTTATTAATCACTTTGGAAAGAAATAGTCTAATCTGATGGTCGATGAGGTAGTTAGGAAAATTATTGTTAACTAGTGTCTGTTTTGCATTATTGAGTTTTTAAGGGAGAGAAGAAAAGACAAATTCTTGTGTGCTCTCTCTAGGAAATTGTTTTTTTTATAACTGCTATTTTATATCTAAGTGGCCATAATGTGGCAAGAGTTTCTGCTGGTGGGCTTTTTAAATAATGAGGTGGTGAAAGTTATTACTGTATTCTACGAGAACGTCTAACGATGGGAGTTTATTTTTTTTGACTGTTCATAGGTAAAGTTAAGGTTGAAATGCATCATTTTTAGCCACAAATTATAAATCATTTAAAATCAATCATCATTTTCTTACAAAAAAATAAAAATAAAAAGTGTGACATGCATCAAAGCACAGATAATTTGGCTAGTTTATTTATATAATTATATATGAAATTTTAACTTATTGATACATATTTTTAAGAGTAAATAAAAACTTGCATTAAAATGTTACATTCTAACCCCTTTTAGCTTCAAGTATACTATATAATCTCAAAACAATAGAAAGCATAATCTAGGCTACACTGTGTACATTTAATAATACAGTAAAGATTTGTAATGCTATTTTTTCAAAACATAAAAAAAAAATTCCTAAAAAGTAAAAGATTATGGCTGCACAGATAAATGTCAAAATAAAGTGCAGCAATAGCCTTTCAAATAAGTTGTTTTTTCAAAATCTTATAATTGCCACAGCAGCAATGGCCAAACTAGAAAGTATATAGAAGAGCAATGATAGCTTCCAGACTAAGTTCAAGCTCTACAAATTGCTGGTCATATCTATCATTCTCTACTGGTGTGAGATTTTGACACTCCTGGTTGAGAGTAAATGCTTGAGAAAGCTCCTCCACATCTACTGAGAGCACAAAACCAATGACTATGTACAGAGCAAGGTCAAAAGTCTCTCCTCACCACTATTAAACATTGAAAGATAGTATGGTTTGGCCATGTCATATGGCATAACAGCCTCTGCAAGACCATCATGCATAGCCCTGGTGGATACAAGCAGAAACGTCAATGCAAGAACTAATCAGACAAAAACAAAGAGTGGACAAACATGACAATGACAGAACTCCTGAGAACCACTACCAACAGATCATCCTGAAGAAGATTGTTTCTTCTGTCCTTAGGTCCTCCTGATGATTGAAACAATCAAGGGACTGATGATGAAAAAATCTAATTGCACTGCATACTATTAAAATTCTTACAAAACTCTTGGCCAATTTCTTTACCAAATTTCTTGTATGCTGTTACAGATTTTCTATACTGTATAAGTTGTATTTATCTTGATCAAAACTCATCAAATTTAATCTCACACTTTTAAGCCTATTTCCAAACTTTCAATGTTCATGGTTTTTTTGTTAAACCTTTCACATCATCACTATGTATAATAATTTAGGAGGGAAAAAAAAATTCTGCCTCTATCCAATATCAAGAGTAAAATCTTTTCCAACCAATGAGGTGTTCAAGTGAGACCTTTTTGATAAACCCTGCTTCAGAGCATGAGAATGGTGACACTATACCTGACTCAGGGTAATAAAAAAATAAAATTAAGAAAAAAAAAATATGTACTGGGGGCAGGGAGGAATCCTTTTCCAGATTATTTTCAACCAATCAGAAAGGCAGAATTTGAAACCTCAGTTTTTTAAAAGCAGTTTAGTGATCCAGCTTGAACATATTAAAAGAGAGCTATTAGCCAAATTAATCACTATTGATCACTTTTGTTCATGAAGGAGTAGCCAGTAGATTAAGTTAGTTGTGAATCAAGAAAAGAGGACACCAAACTTGCAAAGAACTGTGCTAATGCACAAAAACTTAAAAAATAGATGATACTAAACACACTAAACAAACATGAAACCCAGTCAGATTTTCCCTCAATAATATGAAGACCAGTCACTCTCTTCAATTATAATTCAACAAGGCAGTACCAATTTCTGAAAGTTTATAACAAAATTCATCCAGCAACTCCTTACATTCAACAGATATTCCAACTGTAATGAACTATCAACCCCCCGAACACATCAATAAATTTTGACACTATGTGAACTTTGCTGACACCTTATAGTCTCTACTAAAATAACTTGCTATTACAGTAAGTCCCACTTTCTTATGAACATTTTTCTCTAACTTAATTTCTTCAGGCACTCAAAAGAATATTTTGAGCAACACTTACACTCATCTTTTTTACATTAATTACTGTAAATAAGCAATTTTTTGTTCACCTTAAATGCTAATTCATTTTTTTTTTAATGAAGGAAAATCTCTGTCATGTTATACATTCAACTGAATCAAATAAGAGACAAATTTTAACATTACTGCTCCCCATAAATATTTTGGTCCAACATAAAAGTTCTACATTAATACAGACACTTTCTTAAAATTCATGAACAGATGATTTATTGTGATTACTCAACTGAATTGTCACTTCATACATCCATATACTGAGGTCATCTTCAGGATCACTAAATCATAAAATAGTTGCTGGGTGAAATTTCTGTAACACTTTGCAGAACTGAATTGCAAAACAAGAATCTACTCACCTTCAACTTTAAATACCTACTCTTACTCCTCATCCCCTCCTTGAAAATTTAAGCAACATCTCTCTGCTAATCCATTAGAAAAAGGAGGTTCAGAAGCTGTTACAATATTTTATTCTATTTCTTGAAATAAAAAAATTTAAATTTCTTACCAACAAAAGAAGCATTGTCTGAAACACTTCTATCTGAATCTCTGTGTAGCAAAGCATCTGTCACTCACTGGTTACTGTTACAATAGAATGAGTACATCTATCCAAGATAAGCATCAAGAATTGCTAGAAACACATAACCCAGGAGTGAACCAACATAGTGTATGTATAATCTTCACTATTCCTGTAGCACGCAGAAAGGGGGAGGAACAGAGGGAGCAAAAGCCCTGGGGATAGATGTCAAGAGGGCATCTAATCAAAGGGTGAAATAAAAATTTATTTTATATTTGAATAAAGTGTTTATTTCAAGTTTCATCTGTTTGTAAATATTTAAAATGTCTTTCTCACATTTCTCGTACTAGGCCCTATAACTCCACCCCAGCTACTTGAATCTTAGGGCATACAATCAAGGATTTGGCTCAGGCATCACCAAGCCTCTGTACATAACTGCTCCCAAGTATCCAAGGGATCTATTGAAAGTAGAACTGTATGTGATATTAATGATTCTTCACTATAAACTTGATGCTGAGATGAAACCACTAAAAATAGTTCCAAGAGTTCCATTTTAAACATTCCTGGCTGTTCATTTCCTCACAAAATACAGCTTTCTTCAACTACAAGTTTATGCTGTCTACTGAAGTATAGACATGGTAACTCCTTGTAGTTAAGACATTTCTCAATATCTGACTGGGGTCTGATCTATATATTCAAAGACCATGATGGGTTTTCTCTGAAATTGGAATTCCATGATAGTGTTAGGCAATGAGAAGTGGTTATGGCAGTCATATTACTGTCAAGATAAGTAGGTAAGTGTAAGATGACAAGATTATAGTACACCTTTGAATAATTATGTTGGGCATCCTTTTAGAAGTTTATGGCATGCAGTTCGAATGTATAATCATAGAAATAAGCGAAATTATTGAACAAAACTAAAAATATGGCTTCCTGGTTCATTTTGGATTAATCTTTTTTTGCAGGTGGTACAGCTCAAGATGCAATTGCAATGAGTTTCTCAAATCCATCTTCTATGATGTGACAATATTGCACTTAGTCCATAAATTGAGTAATTGAAAGCTATAGTGAGCTTCTTGTTTGAATTTTTCATAGTTAAATGGAATCCTTGGCATTATTCCATGCTAGATGTGTGTGTGTCAATCAACTTTCATTTTGTTTCCTTCACAAAATCCAGCTTTGTAGAAGATTCTCCTAATGTTGCATGGAGATCATTGGTGTAGAGCAATTATCTAGCTCAGTAATGATGGTTACTTTATAATCTTCATAAATATAAAGTTTTATTGGGTTTGAATATGGAAATTATAGGTAAGGTCCTTTCTGAAAATTCCACTGATAAAATGATATCATCTTTCTCTAGTATTTCTATTTCAATTTTCCCTCTCTCTCATACACACACACACATATATATATATATATATATATATATATATATATATGTATATGTATGTATGTGTGTGTGTGTGTGCACACTACTAGTTGAGGCTTGCAGTAGTTGTAGTAGAACTGGAAAAGTGGCTCTGAGTAGCATGTGTGCTGGCTCATCATTGTGCAAACTGAGCATGCATTTTTTTAAACTTATACAAAGGTCACAATGTACACAAACTTTCTGAACCAACAAATGAATGATGTCACAATGCTGAAGACAGTTTTTTTTCATTTTTGCAGCAATACTAGTTATTTCTACCAAGACAAGTGATTTGTGGCAAGAAGAATTATGACTGGCAAGGAATACTAAAACAACTGAGAAATTTTACCACTAACAAGGTCTATTGCTACCAGTGAGGAATTTAATGACTGCAATAGTATTTGGGCTTAGCATAGGTTCTTACAATTTCATCTAATTTTTTTTCAAAAATAGAACTGGCTTTTTCAACTTCTTATTAAGGCAATTTCATGTGATGTAACTAATTTTAGCCCAAATGCATCAAAGAATGGCCTTCTACAGTAAGATCTTGAAGCTCCTAACTGAACTGTCACTTTAAATTATCCTTTTACTGGAATATTATTTCCTGTATATAATTTCAGCCTAATCTTAGCTGACTCTAAAGAAAGTTTATTCTGAATTTTTTTTTTCCCCAAAGTATGATCCTCAATAACAGAAACTGAAGCTCCTATATTTCTATGGATACATTCTTAACATATTTTAATGTCTATATAGTACAACAAAGAATGTCAATCCATACTAATTTTGTGTATACTGTATATATCTGTTGTCCACTTTTGCAGAAACAGAATTACTCTTAAGTCACACTTGTTGCTCCCAATTTTTTTTCCGACAGGTTCTCTGCATAGCTTCCAAAGTGTCCACAGTCCTAGTAATAATTACATGTGGCAAAATCAAACTTACACTTACTTTGGTTATAGGAGTCACCAAATCTGATACTCTTCTACTCCCTGTGTTGGTATCTAAGGCATTAGTTTGAAGAGTTGTTTGGTTTTCATTTTGTTGCCATTTATCTTAACTTGAATGTCCTGTGGAGTCTTTGATGCCAACTTCATGCATAGAGCAATGTTAAAGCCTTCTTGAAAAGTCAAATTCCTGCTATCATTAATTCACATGACCAGTTTATCAACATGTCATTAACAAAGGCATCAAAAACAACAGTTTTCGTTTATGCTACAGAGTTCAGTTATAAAACCAGATGCCTGTCAAGTGGAACACTAGAATTTGGACCTCTGCACAATAATTGACAGTTTTAGGTTGTAATGTTTTTTTTTTGTTTTTTTTTGTTTTTTTACACAAGTGTGTCACATGTCTCTAGATTTACTTGAGGCTAAAAGACTTAATAGAAACTTGTACACTTTACCGTCATAAATATTGAGGAGGCAAGAGGTTTCTGAGTGTGAAGGAATATGAAAGAGAAAAAACATTATTAAGGAGAGAGAACAATGAAAGAACAAGAGTTAAGATAACAATTAATGTTGCACTTAAATATTTGAAGATTAAAGTTGAGTGGAAAGCAAAAACCCCAAAAGAATGTTTCACAAATGAGAAGTGCAAGAAAAGAAACTGTTAGCATAGAACTTACTTACATCTCGCCAGTTCAACTGTAAAATGAAACTGTTGCCAATTTAGTACTGTGCTTAAATTCATAAAGTCTAAGTACCATAGAGGGAAGTTCATCTTAACAATTACCATGAAAGTATTTATAGAAAGTTCATCTTAACAATTACCATGAAAGTATTTATAGAAAAGGTGCCAGGAAGCTATGTTATAGCAGTGGAAAAGTGACTGAAGCCGAGATGCTAGGTCAGTACCAATAACATTGCAGATTCTTTAGATTTTATCAAGGATCTCCAATATAAAATAACCAAATTAGATATGGCAGCAATATTCAATTCATGGATGAATACTTGACTGATAAATGTGTAAGATCGATTCTAGCAAGAAAAACTGTCTAGCACAACAAAGTGAACCAACTTTCCTACCAGCAGACCTAACATTTCTTTCCTCTTCATGTCAATGAAAAACATTAGTTAGAGAGGATGCAAGAAGTCACTCTCCTGGAGGTTAGCATCAGCCAGGAGCCTTAGGAAAAAAAATTATTCAGTCAATATGGAAGATTGAATTATTTTTGCAATTTCTACTACCTAGCAAAATATTGTATTTTACAATCTACTTCAAAAGATTGATTTTATTATAATAAAAGATTGTGTGTGTGTATAAAAATAGGATTTTCAGTCAAAATAAATTCTCAAATTTTAACTTTTCAGCACTCATGTATGAGCGAGCGCGCACACACACACACACACACACATATATATATTACATACCAACATCCACTCTGATGCAGACAAAATATAAAGTTGTTTCTTTTTAAGAGTAAATTTAGACTTTCTCTAAACTGATAATCAACTATTTTTCTTCTACCTAAAATAGCACATGTTATATTGAAGAGATGAGAGGATTGGTTATTGCTAAAGAAATGGCTTAAGTACATTGTATGATATTAAATCATTCTAGGTGATTTAAATTGTCAAATTAAAAGAATATATGTTTGTAGTGTAATTCATAAAAGTAACAAAATATTTAATATTAAAGATTTTTAGATCATATAAATGTATAAAATAATATCAACTACACATCAATCTAAAGACGAGTAATTTTGAGTTTGACCAACAAGCCTAATTTGATTGGCATGTCAAGTTCCCAAAATACCCAGCATGTGTGTGTGTGTATATATATATATATATATATATATATATATATATATATATATGTGTGTGTGTGTGTGTGTGTATATATATATATATATATGTGTGTGCGTGTGTGCATGTATGGCACCTCATGGTGTAATGGTTAGCAAGCTTGTCTCGCTAAAACATTTATGACAGAATAGGGAGTTTGATCCTCACTAGGTGCCCATACATTCGTCCTTGTGCCACATCTAAGCTATGCTTAAAAATATATATATATAATATGAACAAAATTCTTACCAGATTACATACAATGATGTATTAAAAACTATGCTAAACAGAAAAATGAAATGTTGTGATGTTCTGTTACACAATGATTTTTTTTTTTTTTTTTTAATTACAATCACCAGTACTAAAATGGCATCTATGTATGAAATTATAAAACTTCAATCTATGTATTATAAAAAAGAAAAAAAAATGCCAACAGGAATAAAGGACTCAAAAATCTTCATAAAAAAAGAAAAATCAATAATCTAGTCAAATATGGTCTTTACTAAACTTAACATGTTAAACAAGACCAAATAAACATGGAGATTGTGGTACATCACACTTTCAAATTGAAGAGAGCCTGCCTTAAAAGAAGGAAAAAAAGTAAAAGAAAACGCTTTTGAAATCTGGTCTTTTATTTGGGCATGAATACCAGCCTTGGTTCCCATGAGTAATCTATTTAACCTACCAAGCAGGTCATATTTCTAAGAGGGTGCTGAAAAGTTCTTGGTTAGACACACTTCTTTAAACATTACCAAAAAACCCAATATCAGATTTCTTTTAAAAAAAAAAAAAGGAAGCATCTTGGAGGACTCATAAATCAAATAAGGCCTTATTGAGTAGAATTACATAAAACAAAGAAAATGATACCTATAGAAGTAACAAAGCCAACTTTTAAGCCCTCAGGGTATAGAAAGTTGGACAGAGTTGTAACTCACCTTGAAATAAATCTGAAGGAACTCATTAACTTTAGGCAACAACCACTGCAGGATGCAATAGCAAACCACAGTTGTAATGTTTGTCAAACTAGAAATTGAAATATACAACTGTAGCTGGAAACAAAATGAGCAAAATTATGCATTATTATATATACCTGTTAAAAGGTTATCCCATATCAATTACTCAAACTAGTAGTTAAAGGCAAGATGTTGAGACTTATTTGAAAGTAGTTTGGGAATGTCATGATAACCAGGGTCAAAATGAAGCTATAACTAAGTACCTATTTCTTGATACAGCATTTCCACAACCAAAATTCAATGTAGTCACTACAACTTAGACATACAATATCTTAGAGACACCAATACTATCAACTCACAGGAGAGGTAAAATTCTTAATCCACACCCATCAAGAAACAAAAAAAAAATTATGAAAGTAAATATTTGTTCATATAAATATACTAATAAGTCTGCAATCATGAAAAAAAAATTTATTTTATAAAACACTTTCTACAATCTTCTTGTAAATATCTGATACTACTACAATAAACATGTAAATTAATTATACAGTAACATTTTCAGATCAAAATTCGGCTAATATCTGTATGAAGCTGTGGATTTTGTGACACACACTTGTACATATATGTAAATATTTGGACTCCAGAATTTGCTTCTTATCTAAAAGAAGTTTAGCAAAGATGATCCAAGATAAAAAAAAAATACCAGCCAAGTTTTATATTACTTCATGGTTAAAATGTAATTATATGACTCACAATCTTGAAGGATATAAATCAAATATAAAGATATACACTTCAGTAGTTTGACCTGCATTAAAAAAAAAATCTGTCATATTGGCTATATAATTTATTAAATTTTTCACATTAGTCATATCTAGTGACTTTCATGATAGATCAAGTGACAATGAGTTCATTTTTTGTCTTTGGAGTAATGTGGGATCAGTCTGAATTTCAAATCAACACAAAATTTTAATGTTTCTATTATCTAGGGTTATTTCTACCTTGTTCATGTACCATTGGTCTGAATGGTCAAATACCAGCTGTTTGCACAATTCTCTGTGGATGATCTTTCTTACCTAGTCATGTCTGTTTTTGCACTTAACTAATTTGCCAAATTCACCATTGACTATTGTTTATGTCACTGCATGATAACATTTATCAATGTTAATTTTCTTAGTTATACTAGTAGCGATAAAGTAGTATAAACTGAAGTTCACAAATGACCTCACAATTTTACAAGTTTCTTTTTGGCTTTTATTTTTATTTAAAGAGTGCAGTGGCATTTTGAACTTTTCAAAAGTTGTTTTAGTTCAAAGCTCATCCCTAATAAGACAATTCAAACAAATCTCATTCTTTTAATATAAAAAACTTTTTAAAAAAATCTTCACAAAATGAATCATGAACAGCAACTAACCAAAGATATTACCAACAAAAGAATAGTATCTCCCTTTAAGACAAAAATCAAGTTTACACTCAAGTCTTGAAAAGTGTACAGAATCTTATTTTAAATTTCAATCCCCAAGATTACTTTTATTTACACAATAACAAAAGTGGCGAACTCAACTGAAACTAGCATTCAATTTCAAGATAACATAATCTAACTGGATATCTATCATCCTTTGTGGATAACCAAGAAGAGAATAAATATATTTATGAAGAGTAACCAGACAACAACTACAGAGTACTTTTAAGATTAATGTTCATAATGAGGTCCTTGGAAAAATGGACACTCACAAGACATTGACAGAAAGCGAGACAGAGGAAAATAGCAAGTAACCTACCTAATAAATCATGTGTAAATGGATGGCAGAACAAAGAATAGAAAGGAATATAAAAAAAAAATGACTAAGTATTACAAAGAATAGGAAGTTTTGGAGAGCCATGATCCCTAACGTCCTGAAGGAACACAGCACATAGACACCCCCCCGACTCAGTTTCGATACCTAAGATTTAAAATGAATTTTTAAAAATGAAAAAGCTTTCTTGAAAGTTTCATTTTAGCTTTAATTGAAATTAAATGATTAAATTTACTATTTCCATTAAGCAAAATATTCTTTCTTATTATTTCAAATAGAAATTATATTGCTTGGAATCTCAACTTTTTGGTCACTTTCAGAAAATTGACCATTTTTGACACATTTTCACACATTTGCAAACAAAAGTTAATTCTCAGTTTTAAAAATCTTTCAAAAATAAAATATACTTTTCTGAAAATTTATTTCAGGAATATTAGCTGATTTAAAGTATAATTAATCTGAATTGAAAAAATATTTACTTTGTTTAAAATAACAGAAATGGATTTTTAAAATAAACAGTAGTGGTGATTACACACTAATCACTGTCGTTTGTCACTTGTAGATCACTCAAATTATGATAAAATGTGTTAACTCCTTTACTGTTATCCTATGGAGACTATCTGTTAAAACAATTTAAGAAAATGACTGGTGAGCACCTTTTTTATATTTTTTTTTAAGTATTCAGTAATCTTAAAAATGTTGAAAAAATATTCTCTCTAATTTTAGGAATGTTGAATTTTAAATTTTCTATAGTAATTGCTCTTATTTTCTGATTATGTTGCGTATGGCCAACCATACTTTCAAAAATACATAAAAAAAAATTTAAAATATTGAGCATAAACGACTTTTATTAATCTTTTCAATTTTTGATTCGTAAATATATTTTTCAGTGAAACAATATCAACCGGATTGAAGAAATGCAGAATTTTAAACGATTTACATTAACGGAAAAAACAAAGGATTTTTAACCAAAATTTCGAACGTGCTAAGAAGGATTAAAAAAAAATAACATCACATTAATTAATTTAATTTGCTTTTCCTCTTAAACATTTTGACAATAAAACTTCGTTTTTAAGTTTGGGGTCTTTTTTTAACCATGCTGTTTTTCAGCGAAAAAGTGCGAATTAGTAGAGGTGGAGCAATCTGAAAATCACTAGTATTTTTATAAGAAATACTGTATTTCTTATAAAATTTTGAGATGTCATTCCTATTTCTTCTTCAGACTAATTTAAATTAATTTTCAGTTGATGCTTCGATTTTTATTTATAGCCCAAAAGATTATTATTACTACATATGAAATAAACTTAAAAAAAAAAAAAAAAAAAAAAAAAAAACACTTGCGAAATGATGAAGAGAGCACTGACCAAAAAAGACTGTTTGATAAAAAAAGATTCTCGTCAGAATAACATTTGGAAAGACTATTCTCAGTCTATGTACCAAAAAGTAAATAGATATTTAGGTTTTAGCTGAAAAGTTCATGGCCCTACCAAGAAGGGATTCAAAAAGAAATTCTAATGTTTGGTCAGTTTGGGAAATGGACTGGGCCAAAAACCTTTCAGCGCCCACTCACATCATGAGTTTCCAAATCGGTGGTAGTGGAGAATAAAAAGATTGTCTTACCACTGAAGAGAATCTGCCAGTTTTGAAAAATCAGCGTTTGAAACCCTGTTTATTCCTGGGCTTGAATACTGATCACTTGAGTAGGTGGTAAATATGCAACTATCTCAGCCACCAAGGAAACCTATCAACAAAGATAAATAACTACAAATATTCTTTGCTTAATCCACTCCTCACCTTTTGTTTTCAAGTAAACTAAAAACGAGTAATAGTTGCTTACAAAAAGAATTTCTTTCATCTCTTAGAAGAATAAGATTAATTAATTAAAGATTTAAGATTAAAAACTTTTCTTTCCTTGCCTGGAGCCCAAAGCTTTTTATTAGGCAGAAGAGCCTCCTTGCCAATCTTGATTTCTAGCATAAAATAATCACTCTACTTTTTCTTTTTTTAATTTCTGAGTGTTATGAGAATAAACAAAATTCTATTCGTTTAATTTTCATGATAATAAACTTGACATTTTAGGAATTTCTAAAAATTAAGAAAAAGATGCTTTGAAATATGAAAACAAAAATAAAGAATTTTGCAATAAATGCTAGAAGATACACTTTTTGTCAATTTAAAATATTGCATTAAGAAATAACTATTGAATTCTATTTTTTTTTTAATTACATAGAAAAAAAATGTGGTCATAGAAAATTTTTAAGAAGTGTACTTTTCTTCAGTGAATTAACATTGAGAATTTTTTGTGTTTATTTTTTACAGACACACACACAGAACCAATGTTATGCAGCTACTGATGTAAAAAAGTAAAAAAAAACTAAACATAAATCGAAAATAAAATGACAAATGAATTACAAATATATTTCAACCAGTAAAAGAAAACTAACAAGTTGTAACAGTAATTATCAACTTTAGAGCTTGTTCAATTTGGTAAATTTGGTAAATTGATAAAATAAATAAATATGTTTTTAATTTTTCAATGTGTTTGTAAATTCCGAAGTGAGAATAGGATAACAAGAAAAATAAAATAAATCCTCCCAAGTACTGCCATCCAGCTAGTAACTGATAAATCATTTTTATTCAAACTGATTTCGGTTGAAATTACACAATTTAATGATCTGTTGAAGAAAGGTAGGCATTTTTCAAAATAAACAATATTCAAAGAAAGGGCTAAGTTGCTAAAAGACACTGACACCTTTTATTATTTTGCATCAAATCAGGGTAAAAAAAAAAATAAAAAATAAAATAAAATAAATTGTTTCGTAAATCTGGTACAGGATTGTATCGATTTTTTTTTTTTTTTTTAGAAAGCTACATGTGTGAAACCTTACGTAATAATGTAAAATTTACAGACACGTTCCATTTTATTTTTACCAAGCAAAGTTAAATAACGGTGACACAACACAATATATTTTTTTTTGTAATTTTTTAGCATTTTGTTTACATAAATCTTTTTTTCGATTTTACAAATTTTTAAATATCGAAAAAGCAAAACAATATCTGCACAAGCGAATACTTTTTTAAGCGAGTGTTCATAGAAAACATTTAATTTTTTTATGATTGATATTCTTAATTTAAATTTAATTATTCTTTTTTTAATTGTCCAAAGCAGCTGTGTAGTAGAAAAATATGCAAGTTATGTTCGTAAGCTCAGTAAACTTTGCGTAATGTTTTAGTTTGACTAGCTAAAGCAATGATGCGTAACCCCAAAAGGTCTTGTTTTTTTTTTCAATTACATTCAGTGTGAGTATTTAGTTGTGCAAGAAAAGAAAGGATGAAAATCACTTAAAATTGAAATAAAGCAGTAAATGTTAAAATAAATGTTTTTGATATATTTTTTTTACCTTTATTAACATTTGTTTTTGATTTGTCCGCGTGTAAAGATCTTCTTCGAGCAACAGGAGTACTCCCAGGTCGCTGCAATCTTCTCAAAGACATCACCGTAATTATCAAAAACGAAGAAGAAGAACGGGACTGGACCAAAAATTTACACCCGATAAATCCACATGATCATCGCCAACAAACACTGTTTGTTAGGCTCTAAGTTTTATTATGCATTAAAAACAACCTTTCTCCCGCGAAGAAAACAGATTTTTTTTCCCTTCACTTTTTCTCTTTTCACTGACCACAGACGTGGGTTGGTAGCAGAACATTGGGTAACTTCTTTTTTTTTAAGTCAAAGAAGCTGACGAAAACCACCCACTTCTTTTTTTTTAAGTTCAGTTCATTTGTCCTACGAAGGGAAAAATATAAAAATAACAGGGAAGTTGGTGGCTCAAATCTGGCTACACATCGAAAGAGTAAATGGCTTTTACTACTTTTTGCACGAGAACTTATAGCATTTATCAGCTTAGACAGGTGTTTAAAAAATTAAGGGGAAGAAGAGAGGTGAATGTGGCTATCATAGACATTTAAGTGACAGTAGCATGGCAGTGGAAAAGTTTAACAAGTTAAAAAGTACAGATTTAATTTAAAACAGGAGGATACGGGCTAATTATACAACTTTTCAATCCAGTCATAAAAAATAGCAAGGAATATGCTCGAGAAAATTAAACCGATCTATTCTAATAACAGTCAAGAAATACGATTGCTGCTGTGGCCTTAGTGGTGGTTGCAGTAGTGGCCTGTCCTTTTCTTGATTATAAGTACATTTTAATGGGGGAGGGTCAAAAGAAATGAGTGGGATGGGATGGAAAGAAAACGGCTCGGCCTGAAAATGATTCATTATTGTGTCAGAGTAAGATTAGTAGAGGTAACCTTTTAATTTAACAGACACACACAGACGTCATTACTCATATATTAAAAAAACAAAACAAAGAGGACAAAAAAAAAGGGGAGATTAAAAAAATGAATATAAACTTTCAAAAACATTATCACATCTTTTTAATTTTTTTTTTTTATAATATAATAATAAAAAGTTTTGATCAGGTTGCTGAGGTATTGTATAATTTATTTTTGTTGGCTTTTTAAAACTAAAAACAATAATGAGTATGAGTTTCTTTTTCAATTGCTATTACTATTCCCCAACTTCATAGAAGTTTCGACTTAAAAACTAATTAGAAATATATCATTAAAAAACTAACAACAGTTTTCCACTGTCCACTACTAGGTTCTAAAGTCACTGCTGATTTGTTTCAAACCGAGTGAGAATATTCTAGGTAATTGTGCTTGCATGACCTATAGGACAGAGTGAAACAGCTTTGTCCAGTCCTTCATCTATTCTAGCAGTATATACAGTTCTTAAAATTAATGAATATAAGATGTCTTGAATACAAAATTTTAATACCAATTCATTAAAAAAACAAAAACAAAAAACAAAGAATAATTGGTAAATTTCTCAAAAACTGCTACTGAAGCAAGGACTAAAAATGATGAATTTCATTTTATTCATTAAAAGAAGCCAATGTGACATGTGTGCAAAAGTTCTTTGAAATTAGAAAATGAATACAGAGTATAATTCTTAAAATATTGGAAGCATACAAATATATCAGTTTTATGAAAAAAATTTCACAATATCTTTGTTCTTTTTGTAGTATACTTAATAATGCATGCTCCCATAACTTGCAAGCAAATATTTTGAAAGAAACACTTTTGTGCTAAACATTTTTTCAAGGTGAAAGTAAGCATCAAAATAAATCCGTAAAATTCACATGACAATTTTAAGCTAAATAGTTTAGTTTAAATACACACACATAAAGTTTTTTTTTCAATGTTTTTAAACCAAGATGCAATATTTGACCAAACTATTTAGCTTAAATATAATTGTCATGTGAATTATACAGATTTATTTTGATAAGATGATGCTTACTTACACTTTGAAATTTAGCACTTATTTCATTAAAAGTGTTTCACACACACGTATGTGTGTGTGTGTGAATTAGGAACTTTTATAAACAGTTCATTGTCCACGTTCAATTAAAAACAAACTTGGATCCCATTAGCTTTAAGAGTTCTAAATGAATATTTTTGAGAATATGTTAGTGCATATGAATGTCAAATACATTTATGAAGTTTGTTTATTCTGAAAATAGTATTTCAAAAATTATCATATGATTATTGTAATAAAACAATTCTTTAATATTTCCAAAGCAAATAAAAAGTATTGCTGAAATTTTCAAAATATTGTTTCAGTTACTGTAAACCCCAAACTTGAATTGGATTTTTCTAGGAACAAAATTCAAAAGATTAATCTCAAGTAATAATAGATATTCAATATAAAGAATATATTTTATCTCGTATTTCCTTATTTGTCAGTTAGGGGAGGATGTGGAGGTATAATGGTCACTGTATACAATATGTCAGCTGCCAAATATTGGCTGACATAGCTTAAAACTTAAAGTCCAATATAATAAAAATATACAAATCTCAATTGATGGCCAATAAATTACCTGGAGAAGAGAATTAAGAAAAATAAAAGAACTTATTTTACAATGCTCTATGAATAGTCAATGTGTTTAACATGGGTACATCCATGAGATCACTAATAAAAAAAAAAAAAAAAAGAAAAAAAAAAGCACAGCATGATGAAAAAGACGCCAAATTTGACGAAAACAAAATTTTATCGTAAATGTTTTTATTAAGAGGAAAGATCAAAGTTTATTTTAATTATTTGTAAAAATTATTCCTTTTTAGAAGATTAAATTTTGATTAAAAAACCTTGTTTCTCTTTGTATCATCGGAACTAGTAAAATAACATACAATTTTTAGCACGTTTTTTTTTTGTGACACACATTAATTTAGAAAATCCTGCAAAAATAAAAATAATTGTCAGATGTTAATGAAACATTCAAGAAACAAAAAAATCAGCTCTGAATTGTAACATACAAAACTCAATAAAACAAAGATATTTAATTTCAAATGCTTTTATTTGCTTTTAGTTGTTTTTATGAATATGGACAATATTTTCTGAAAGCAAAAAAATTTTTCAATCAAAAATGAATTTTTAATACAATTATTTATTTCTTAATTGTAATAGATTTTTACATTTAAGTTGTTAAAATAAAATTAGTTAAAAGCTGCATCAGGTTTCCTAAGTGTCCTTATGAGATAGACCTTTTTTTTTTTTTTTTAACGCATTGTAAATTGTATCATTTTGACTAATCAGAAGATCCGCATTAGTTAAGAAATGTAATTTTGTGTTTATAATCAGGCTGTAATTATAAAGTACGGACGACCAACCAGAATACAATTAAGTTACGTTATTTGAGTTAAGCATTGTTCTCTGCTGTTAAGACCTATACTTTTACGCAACATGTGTGGAGAAGTTAATTTGATTTTTCAATTTCAACTGAGAAGGGTACATACAAGTATCCGTATCATATGAAATTTATATGATCTTATTTTTATATTAATCTCAGTTATATTTTTCCATAAATGAAATATCAAAATTAATAAAATGAATGGAAATACAAATAACAATAAAATGTAATAAATGTACATAAAACTATAGTATTTTATGTACACTTCTGATAACATTTCATAAGAAAGGTACATATAAATTAATTAGATACCTTTCTTATGAAATATGAAATTTAATCTCAGTCTTAACAGTCTTTTTTTAATTTCTTTATAATATATTTTCCATAAAGCATCGTAAATGTAAAAGTGAAAAATAAGTACAAAAAAAAAAAAAAAAAAATTAGAGCGCTGAAAGTTTTCCTTTAAAATAAAGAGGTAAATAATTTGTTCATTTAAATGTAAATAATTTCACTTTTCTCCTTCTGTAGAACAAATTATCCTCACGGAATCCGTCAATATGTCATTCATCACCTCTCAAGTGATGCGAAAGTTTGACATGCTTTGTTTATTTTCAAATTACATCCTTTCTGCGCAGAAGCTAAGTTAAGATTTTTTAAATAAACATAATTTCTGATTTTCTTAAAATAAATTTTGAAAAAATGATAATTGATATTTAAAAGAATTTCAAAGTGAGATTTTCAGTTCTTTTATAAAAAGGGGGAAAAATGGTCAACTTTGCTGACTCAAAAAAAAAAAAAAAAAAAAAAAAAAGATTTTTAACAAAAATTTCGGACGTGCTAGGAATGATTAAAAAATGTAAAAAAAATACCCCGAAAATACTTTGATCTTTCCTCTTAATAATAAACATTTGATAAAATTTTGTTTTCGTCAAGCTTGGCATCTTTTTCATCATGCTATGCACTTTTTTTAGCAATCTCGTGGAGGTACCAAGTTTAACAAGACCCCCAAAGATGAATTAAGAAAGTTTACTAACTAAAATCTTTATTTCAATCAAATAAATAGATATTTGTTTATACAAGAACCAATAATGTGCAAGGAAGTTTGTTTATGCCATCAATAAGACACACACAGATTTCAACTAACGAAACGGGAGAAGAGAAAGAAATTAGGTATTTAAATATTACTGCTTAAATATCAAGAAAAAGTAATAGCAATATAAAATACAAACACCAATAAATGTCATTTGGTGAAAAGAGAAAAATAAAAAGGAAAATGCTAATATAAATGCCAGCAATTCAATGATCTCTTCTAAATATAAAAGCAGACAGACATATGTGGTTTTATTACTTTTCAATTGGGGCCCCATGTAATCTATCATTCTGATAGACATCAAAAGGGTGTCACAAGTCCAACAAAAATGGTATTGTACTTGTATATGATTGGTTGTAATTAATTTCTAGGTTTGCTTCATTCTGAGTCAAATTATAAAATTACTTTACTTTTTTTCTGTCTGTACATATTTATTAATATGTTGGTATAGTATTGCAATCTTGATTGAGGGGAAGAGGTGTTAAATAACCAAACTAACCTATATACTTTAATTCAAAACAAAAAACCGATCACATAGCAAAGCTGTAGAATTATTGAAAATAAAACTACTACAGATTTTTTAGGAATAATTAACAGTATCTGATTAAAGAAGCCATTTTCTTATACCAAATCAAAACTATGAAATCATTATGCATTCCCTGGTATCAAATGGTTATGAGTAAATTAAAATATTTCAGAACCTGATTTACATACAAAAAGCAACAAACAAATAAAGTAAATAAATTGATAACAGTGGCCATAAAAAAACATGTTTAATAATAATAAAAAAATAAATAATTTATATATATATTATACACACACAAATATACAGATGTCAGTAGATACAAGAAGACTTTTTAACAGCAAGGGGACAAGAAATCAGGTCAACAAAGAAGGCATTTGACATCAAGAAGAGAACATCAAAGAAAGCACCAGTTACCAACCAGCTGCAGAGAGACTAAAGAATTTTAAAATTTAAGTGAAAATTCTCCTGCAGTTGGATAACAAAAGGTTGTTGCACATTTTTTTTCTTGTATTGTTTTCTCTGTCATTTTTCAAAATCTATATCTTTTAAGCTGTAAATTTTTTTCCATTTTCCACTGAAAATTTGAATTGTTATCCTGCCTTAATAGAAACACAAAAAGAAATTTTTGTGCAAGCTTTGTATTTGTACCTTTTTTCGTAATTGTGTAAATGTGTTTTCTCCTTTTAAAATTTTACAGTGGTTGTCTGGTTTTGTAATTTTGTGCCTATTAGGTTTTGCTATTCCTACTAGACTAAGTTTTTGTGTTTGGCACAAGAATTTGGATTTGGTAGGGAATCAAATTTTTATAAGAGAGAGAATTATCAAGAAAAGAATTCAAATTATATGTAAACTTAAAAAAACATCAATTGTAGGAGTTTTCAGTAGTGTGACTTTTTTTTTTTTAAACATTTAATTCCCTTAGAAGAAAAACTAAATAAAAATCTATGCACACTATATTGGATTTTATTACGCAGGTTAATCTTTGCACATTAACTAAGAAACCAAATCAAATTTTCAGAATATACTTGTATCATATCTATAATTCTCAAAGAGTGAGTGAGTGAGATGTTGTTTATGTATTTCCACAGTTTTCATCCGATTTTGATGAAATTTTTTTGTTTGATAATTCTTCAGAGACAGTTTCGAGTCCAAATTGTTGGCAACCATGGCTCTCCACTATTTCCTGTCCATTATAACTCTCAGCAACGTTTTACTATTTACTATCTGTTCTTGGATATAAAACTTTCATAAAAATAAAAAGTTTAAATTACAATATTTATTATTATATTATTATATAGTTCCCTTTTCAGGGCCACCCCCATTCAAATTGTTAAGCCCCCATTTGGGGATGTACCCAAGTTGCACCCAATTGTTGTTACTAATATTGATTTTCAGGTGGGCTGACTAAACTTAAACTGCTCCAATTGAACGGCAAAAATTCCCTGTATAACCAGTCTTCCAGTCAAAGATGGGTTGTACTGCTAGTGATAAATATACCATAGTAATTTCAGTTTGTTTTTGCTAGATATATTTACATTAACTTATTTGGTGGCATTAAATTTTATTATGTAACTCAATGTCACTATTTACATTGTGATTACTGTCTTCATCTTTGTTGTTATAACATTTCAGTTATTGTGCTGTCTGCCTTCATCAGGTAACCTACAGGAATTTCTGGCCTAAACCATTTAATTAATCTACAGGTGTAGCCTGTTCTTGTTTCATTGTCCATATCTAGGGATATTTTATCTAGTTGTTATTACTATAATATTGCTCAGTTATTGTTTGCCTCATTTACACAGAGTCCAAGTACACTGCCCAGCCCAAAGATTGAACTCACAATTATAAATGTCACCAAATTCACAAACCAATGCTTTAATCAATTGTCTGTGGGGAAATTGAAACCTTATACCTAACCAGACTGCTGAAGACGTTTTATATTAGTGGTTCTCATTCAGAATTCCATGTAGGTTACCAAGATTGATAAAAGTAAGTATACAGTACATATTGTTATAGATGTTTGTATAATCAATACAATATATTTTCTGTGCATTTTTTTTCTTTTTTTACTGTATACCTACTTTTGCATCCCCTGTACACCTGATAATGGTCCAAAAGCTGAAACGTGATAAAGAGGAGGACAATAGTCCAAATGTAAATAATGATAACTCAGAGAAATTCAAACAGAAACTAGAGTTATTCATCACATTGGAAATAAAATGTATAATAGTATAGTTATTGATATTTATTTATTTATTTATTTTTTTTTTTTTATTTCAAAAAAGAGATTGCCAAGTTATAAGACAAATAATTATCTCCAATTGAAGAAAAGTTTATAACCAAGATTTAAAAAAAAAAAAAGATTTTGCATATAAGAAGTGTCATTTAAACATTGAATAAATTTCCATTAATATCTACAGCTGCTATTAATAAACAAAATATTTATGCATTCAGTTTCATGAAAGAAGACATTTGAACTTGCTGGTAAATGTTAAGAAGCATCATCTAACAAAGTCCCAAATGTAAACAAGCACACTTTATTAATAGCATCACTGGTTATTCTCTCAAAATTAAAACACATACAAGGGTAAGTGTTTCATGAAAATAGAGGTTATAACCATGGTTCATATATATATATATATATATATATATATATATATATATATATATGTGTTTTCAGGGATAGCCTAGGTGCTGAAAAGTTCTTTGCCAAAATCACTTCTCAAAATCAGTATTTCAATGATGAAAAATCAGAATACTGATTGAGAAGTGAATCAGTCTGGAAATTTTTCAGCAATCCCCTTTTTTATAAAATTTTGTGTAACTAAAAAAAATAAATTATTTTGATGAGTCTGAAAGTTTATTAAAACGGCACCAAAAACATTTAACTGAACTTCCAACGTCATTTGTTAGGACAAGTTCAAATAGAAAACTATAGAGAATGCTTTTAAATTTATAAGAAAAAAAATTATTAAGAGGTAAATGTTAGAAATTTACTATTTTATATTCGTAAAAACAATTTAGCTCTTATAAGATTTAAAACAATTTGATTAATAAATATAATTAGATTTTTAATTAAAAAATAATTTTTCGACAGACTTAATCATGTAAAAAATTATGAGATTATGAACAATGAATACTTGTCCTTGACCATTTCAAAAGATTAGGACATTTTATATCCAAACATTGCATACAGCATGTCTATCAATATAGGATGATCAAAATTGGTACTTGCTTATTTTTAAGTTTAGCCTACATAGTGCTTGACTTTTTTTTTCTTTTTAATCAAATTGCTATAAAATTTTCATTATCAGTTATAGCTAACTGAACTGTATCATCCTCTTCTATGATGTCTCTTCAGGACATTGGTGATCATGGCTCTCCACAATTTCTTGTCCTTTGTAGTTCTTACTAAATTTTGTCTTTTTGTTATCTCTCCTAAACCTTGTTCTGCCATCCACATACTCAAGCTCGCTAGGTAAATTAGGTGTTGTTTTCCTGTTTCTCTTGCCTTCAATCTGTCCTTTGAGTATCACATTTTCTAAGCCCTCTTTCTTCACAATGTACCCTAAGAATTTCAACTCTTTCTGATCTTAAGTATAAGTGTCCAATTTATTTCCATTATCTCTAAAACTGTTGTTTGTCCAAAATAGATCAAACTGGATTATTAATGTTGACTGCTGGAGAAATCATAGAATTATGTATAACAACTATTTTATTGGTGTTGTCCCCCCCCCCAAAAGGGATTACAGAATTATTTATTTGTGATCTTAAATAATTTTAAATACACAAATTATGGTGTTTTATCTGTCAAGTTGAAAATTCAATTTCTACTATGCCATCAGAAGATGACAATAGAGATGAGCATTTCCAGTCATCATTTTTTCCTTTAATTATGAAGTCCTATTTAAACATATATAGATAAATACATAATTTCTTAAGACAAATGTTATGACTACTAAATAATGTTATATTCACCATTTAATAATTATGAAGTTTTATTTAATCAAGTTTAACATAACAAAAATCTCTCCTATTACCAGAAGAGTCAACTACACAGAGATGGACTATTCTGTATCACACACATAAGGAAAGTGCTGAAAAGGTTCAGGCCTGACAAAGTGGGGATTTTATATATATATATATATATATATATATATATATATATATATATAAAATAGCACTAAAAATCTGATTTTTTTTTTTTAGTAAAATTTACATTCATACCTAATAGAAAAAAAAAAAAACATCCAACAGAAATAGAGATATTATATGGTTCGGCCCATAACATACAAAAAATGTAAAGCCAAATATAGTGAAAATGTTCAAACACAATGACAAAGCCTTTCCCAAAAATCAAGTAAACTACAAAACATTAAACCAAAACTCTAAAAATTAGTTAAGCTGTACCAAAAAGCATACAAGTCACAAAAAACAAAAAAAAAAAAAAAAAAAAATCACCAGTACACCAATATCCACCTGTAACTGTATAATATAGGTAAAAATAGAAGGGCCTGGAAAAAAGAGCTAAAATAAATGCACAAAACATTTTTATATATATATATATATATATATATATATATATATATATATGTGTGTGTGTGGCCTGACAATTACGTCCAGCATGAAACAGTCTGTCACCTCTAAGTGTTGACTTCAATGTTCACTATATATATATATATATATATATATATATATATATATATATATATATAGTGCAATGTATAAATTGTCTGAATTAATGCAAAAATGAAAATAACACTGACATCTCATCTTAACAGATATATTTACCAAAATTACACAAAAATATCTTGAAATACTAAAGAGGAAACTTATTCAATAAAATTGCCATTGGCTTCAACCACAGCCTCCAGACAACTTTGGAATCTCCAGCAACTCTTCTGGACGGTCTCCTTGTTTAAGTTGGTGAATGGACGGATTCACGGTGGAGTAGTGGCTTGAATTGAGTAATCAGAGAGTTGAGTTTGAATTCCAGTTGGATACATTACATTCATTTAAGTGCTAATACCCTTGGGAAAGGTATGAATCCTCTTCTCCCCCCAGCTATAAGTAAATAGGACAGACTGGGTTCTTTAACCTTAGGTGGCAACTGGTCTAGGAGAAAGCAATCAGTAGCCCTGATACTATACAGCTAAAGGAAAGGATCGTTCGCATTGGTTCAATGATCCTGACGGCAGTCAACATAAGATAATGATGAATGCTGTCATAATCCTTGCCTTCAGTTCATCTTTGGTGTTACAAGGAGTTTTGTTGGTTTCTTACTCAAGTGCATCCCACACACAAAAATCAAGGGGGGTGCAGTCTGGGGAGTTAAGTAGTCAAATGTAAGGGGATGATGTGGTTGAAGAAATTGTCTGGCAACCATGACTGTGTTCTCCTGCTTGTGTGGCATGGTGTAGAGTCCTGTTGCCAGACATAGGGTAGCACTACTTCCTCAAGGAACTTGATGTAGGCCTCTGGGTCTGAGGCCCCGTGGGAAGATGAATGGAGGCATAATGTCACCATCACTAGTGATCACTCTAAACACCTTCGTAATCACCATTAGACTAAACCAACTCTTTCTGAATCCTCTGCACTGTCTCCAGATTAACACCCAAACACCCTGAAATGTTTGTATTGAAGCTTCCAGCATGAATACCAAGCAGTACATCATGCTGTTTCCAAATTTCTGGCAGAGTGAATTGTGTCATGGTGCTCTTTTTCTCACAGATGGTACCCAACTGACCCTACTGTGCAATCAACAAAATCAAAAACACACCATGTGCAAGCACGAAATTAAAATATAAAATAGCGACAATTTACTCATCGCACCTTGTATCTATATAAAAAAACAATATTTTGTTTAGATTTTGGGAAACAGGTAAATAACTTTTCAGCACCTCATGGCCCTGACATGTGGATGAGGTGTGGCTCAACATATGACAGTTTTAATTTGATAAATTTAATCATCAAATCTGAAACAAGAAAAAATATGTCCAGTTGGTTCAAATCAGGTGCAAAGCATAGTTTCATGGTGTGTATATATCAATTCCTAAAATACCATTGTGAAAAATAAAAATAAATTTTAAAAATAAAACCACACAAAACTGACAAACATTGTCCATTTCTCCACAACTTTCTAGAAATGTATCATTTATCTTGTTTTAATATCTCAGCAAGCTGTTTGTCAACCTATTATTTAAAGATAGCCTGACATCTTTTGTACATACATCAATGGACACTGACATATATAAGGGGGTGCTGAAAAATTTTTGCAACCCATTTCTCAAAATCTGGCCAAATATTATTTTATAACCAACAATTCCGTAAATTAAAACCAAAACTACAAAAAAATAAGATTAGGAATTACCATAATTCCCCATGTATAATACCATTTTTTTCTAAAAAAAAAAAAAAAAAAAAAAAAAAAAAAAAAGGAACATCAGGTGCGTATTATACACAGCTACAAAAAAAAAAATCTTTAAAAAATTGCAGTAAAATAAAATAAGAATTATCATAAAACTAAATTAGAATAATATTATTCTATGTTTAAAACCATTTATTTAAATAAGAGTAGGAAACACTGGCCCTAATGAAATTGGAGAGGTACAATTTATAAGGTTTGATTACCAAACAAGAGTTGTGTATCATGCCTGAGTATAAGCATTTTCCCCAAACTTTCAACACAATTTTAGGTGTGTTCATTATGGATGAAGGCATATCATACATGGGGAATTATGGTAAGTATACAAAATACAAAAGGTGTACTTAGATATATGCAAGATGGAGGTCAAGAAATTGTATTAATATACAAGGGAAGGGGAAATAGTGCTTTTAAAATCAGTATTATAAATACAGGCTTTTTATCTAGGCTTTAAAACCAACTACTAACACCAGTGGAAAAATTGCAACTATTTCAACCACAAAGCATACCAGTAGATATTTACTAAACTTAGCTTCATCTGGCATGTGCAAGACACTCAGAATTGAACCATGACATTAATGATCACTAAGACTAACTTGCTAACCAATTCTTTCTTAAATCACCTTAAGATTTCATAAAGTTAATTATTTAAACTGAATTCTTTGAACTGTATGGATAAGTTTAATTTTACTGCCAACTTATTGAATGTTCTCCATCCGCAAAAACAAACACAAAGTGAATGTTTGTGGTAATCCTATGCAAAGCATTTTGACACCTGTTCTCACATTTTTGTAGTATTTTTAATTAAAATATGTACATTTTAATAACCTGAAGTTGTTGAACACTTAATGGACTACAGTATAAACAAAAACATGAAGTTATGGAAAGCCATGACTGCCCATGTCCTGAAGGGACAAGGCATACAAAAAAAAAGTAAATACAGCTTATATACACTGAGAAACCAAAAAATGTATGTGATTCATGGTCTGAGATATGCTTATCCAGAAAATAGCCGATTCCCATTATTCTAAACAAAATGTCAATTACCTCTTAACAGTATCACATCAAGTAACAGCTTCCTTGACAACAGATTTTAACAACAGGCTCTTAGACTTTGTTTTGTCTTAATGCAGAAATACTGTCTCTACATTTATCAACACACACACAATACCAATCTATTGGAATAATGGGCAACATTTTAGTGATAAAAATATATCTGGCCACATAGACTGGCCTTAAACAAATCAAATGGAGAAAACCAATTTTAAAATATTAAAAACATACATATGTACATAAATATATAAATCGAGACAGACACAAATATATGATGATTGCTTTCAAATTTCCGAGTATAGCAATCACTTGATATACCATTTCAGTTTTACTAATACTAGTATGCCGCATAAATGCATCTTTTTGTCTAACCAGGAAACCACACTGTCATATTGTTATTAATTTTCAATTGAGTTTTTTTTGTTTTTTTTTGCTGTAGTCAGCCAGCACATTAAACATACAGATCCTCTAATTATAATACTTGTAGTAAGATATGCCTGTACTCAGAGGCTGGATTTAGGCCTTAACATGTTGGCTCCCAAGCCTCATTTCCCTTGTTGTCCCAGGGTCTCAATAGTTTATCTTAAGTCCTGTTATAGCAAAATGAGGAAAACAATGAAAAAACAAAAAAACAAAAAAAAAAAAAAAAAAAAAAAAAAAAAAGTAAATACATTTTGTGCTGAATGTGAAGCTAATCCTTCCCTTTGCCTCGAGTGCTTCAATAAGAGACATATAAAATAAGAATCAATTCAACTTTTCCTAGTGGTGTAGCAATATGTACTTATCTATATATATATATATATATATATATATAAAAAAACAAAAAAAACATCTGATTAAGAACATGATGTTTCTTTTATTTATTAGGAATGTGATTTTTCTTAGATTATAATTCTTGTATTTATTTTACTTGTAGGCATTATTTTGGTTCCCTAAGTATATTTTATTTTTTAAATTTCATGTTTTGCCAATTAAATTTTCTGTTTATTCAATCTTTTAGATTACCTGAATGCATGGTACAACTCTGTGCATGTGTATGCATATATATATATATATATATATATATATATATATATATATATATATATATATATATATATATATATATATATATATATATATATATATATAAATAAAAAAAAAAAAAAAAGTGTTTCTGATATAACATGATCTCATAAGTAATTAAATCATAGCATCCCACTCCCAATAATCCTTATAGAAAAGAAATTGGAAAATGACCCACTGGAGGCTCGTATGGGCCTTCCAGACATTACCACAACATTTGGTGGGCTCTGTTAGATCAACGTCTATAAAAAAAAAAAATCCAAATTGAATTTAAAAGATCCAATCCAACTGGAGGGGCCCAAATTCTATAAATTGTTTCAAATTAGTTCAAAGGATCCTCATTAAATCTGAAAATAAACAAATCTCCTGTTCTGATATCTTTATTCTTTTTAGTTTTATCAGAGCCCCAAGATGACAGGACCCTTGGGGACGCCTAGAGTCTTGGAGCCTGTGGGCTGCAGCCCATATGTCAATCTGGTACTGCCTATACTTGGAAGCCTTTTAAAGTGAAGAAAAGTTTTGCACAGGATCAATTTGACTCTCTAAGTAATAACTGCATTTACCTAAAAAGAACTAGATTGGATGCAGTTGAAGTAATACGTTTTATATCAAAGTGCTTTCAAGATGGATTCTATGTCATTAAGTAATCTATCTCTACCAGTGAGTTAAGTAGAACAACCTGGTTCTCTATAGATAAATCCATCTGATCCACAAATAGAGAACCTAAGTTGCTGGGTCAGAGCGAATTTGAGAACAACGGCAACAAGGGTCAATTCCACACTCAATAGAACTTCCAGCTGGAGGCTCATCACCAAATGCAGTTTAATCTATCTTGCACTCACAAATGCTCTTTATTGTGTTCATGATATAATATTTATTATACAAATACATTATTTTTTTTCAATCCCTTGAATGATTATATACACTGTCATGCCAAAAGTCAAGGGATAGCAGTATGATAATGGAAAGTAGTACCACCATATCTTGGCGTCAGCAGAATGCCTTGACCTAAATCAGTTATATTCTGACATCTGGTAAGTCAGTGTGAATATCAACTTGGATGCTCATGTTAAGGCGATGTGAAATAATGGAATTCAGATAGGTGACAGATGGATGGGACATTCCCTTTCAGATTTTGTGAGAACATTTGACATCCCTCAAGCTACAGTATCTTGGACTGGGAATACCTAACAGAAGGTATTACTGACTATAGGCGCTTAATGATCATGACCGGGTGTCTGGCTAGAATTGTCTGTGGTTACAGACAAGTGACATTTGCTCAAATCACATCCAGACAAATATCCAGTAAGTCAGATCAGCATTTTTCAGCTTCCATAGGATATGAAAATAGAAAACCTACCAAGATGTTCCCGTTAACACTACAGACACAGCACCTTGCTGGACTCATTAATTAAACCCTAGAAGACTGGCAATGTGTAGCATGGTTCAGTAAATCCTAGTTCCAGATGTTTTGAGCTGAAGTTAGTGTTCAGGCATGGTGAAGATCCCATGGACCACAGTCGTCAAAGTATCATCCAGATTGGCGTTTTACAACGATGTGAGTGTGTTTATGTGGTATGAAGTTGGGTCATCTGGTCTTCTAACACATCATTGATTGGTGACTACTATGTTGCATTGCAACCAATTACATTTATTCATGGACTCCAACAATAGGTTATTCCAGTGGAATAATGCACTGTGTTAATTAGCCGAAATGGTTAAGAATTGGTTTGAGGAGTATTCTGAAAACTATATTCACCCAACATGAGCATTTATAGGACGTGATAGAGAGATCTATTTACACACAAGATCAGGCACCTATAAATATCACAGAATTATGGACAGTTATTGAGATGTCAAGGCTCAACATCTCTACCACTTGTAGAATCAATATCACATCATGTTGCTACACTTTGCTAAGCTAGAAAGAGAGCTTTATACAATACTAGGCACCTATTCTATGACTTTTGGTCCATCTGTGTATAGTAACACAGTAAATACTGGTGTGTATGGAAGAAAAACAGAAATGATCAGTTTTATTTTACCACTAACTGCTTCTTGTAAATACAGTATATGAAGAAAAGTTTCAATTTTTAATCACCAACTACTAACTGGAACCCTATTATACTACAACTGTGATTAACCTTTGTAATTTCCTGCGAAGGAAAAATAAATTAAAAAATAAAAACAATCTGTATATTATACATTAAGATGGAAGACATGTTAAACTGAAGGAATATATTAGTAATGGACTCCCATAATTCTGGAATATGAAGGACTAACAGTCCAGTTTTTTGGGGTTTTTTTTTGTTTTTTAAAACTGAACTACTAGACTACCTACACACAATTTGATTATAGAGATGAAAGCTTGTGTAGAACCAGCCATACTTTTGCAAGATCTAATAACAGAGAAATGGTGCACGGTATGCTACAAAGTGTAAAAACAGCCTCTACTTCAAGTTTGAATTCAGATTTGTTCTACTAGAAGGGTTTCCAAACAAGGCTAAAGATCTCAGCCTACCTTGCTATTTAACCCATAACTGGAGGGAGAGAGACAGATACATACCTTTCCCAAGAGTATTTGTGTGAAAGTGAATGTAACAAACTCAATAACTTCCACAGTTCATTAATTTCTCTTTCTGAACCGATACACTACTAACACATTCACAAACAATGTGTGTGAGTTTTGGACAGACCATGAAGTAGGACTATTTTTGGGTGATATTTGATCAATTTTGACCATGTGTTGTCATTATTAACTAACTTTCTATAAGACACAAATGCTCAATAAATCAATGAGAAAGTTATGAGGACAACACATGTTCAAAATTGATTGAATATCAAAAGTCATTAAAAATGACTGACAAGGTACAGTTGTTTGTTTCTTTTTTCATTTTTCTTGTGTTCTTAGAGAACATATATTTTCAGTTTAGTAACTTTTTTTTTTTTTTTTTAAATACCTTGTTTTCTATGTTAGAGAAGCAGGGGACTTTAGTTGCGCAGACATACAATAATTTTTTGAGAATATTAGGTTTAATAGAGGGAGTTGAAATTGAATTATTTTTATATACAGAGTTAAGGATTGTAAATAAATTTTCAACATCAAGTGACACACTAGAATGCTTTGGTTTAGTTTTAAGGATTAAAGTTCACTTCTATGACCATAATGGCCAAATTTACATTCAAACTAATAGAGTAAGTATGGGAAATCCACAGTCTGTGCTTCTCTATTACAAGTCCCACTTAGAAAACAAAGTATTTAAAAAGTTACTAAATCGAAAATGTCCACTAAGAACACAAGAAAAATTAAATAAAAAAAACAGCTGTAGCTTGTCAGTTATTTTAATGAAACTTATATAAAAGAAGGATTGCTGCCCACATCCACAATTTATATATATATATATATATATATATATATACACACACACACACACACATACATACACACGTGTGTGTGTGTAAGAGAAAGAGACCAATAGTTTTGTCTTTATTAAGTAAAAATAAAAAACTTTTTCAGTACAATTTTTTTTTTGAATGCCATTTCTGGTCGTGTTACACTATCTTCTTTGAAGTTCATAATTCTATCCTTCAAGAATGGATAAGAGAAGAATTACACTATATGCTACTTGCAATCATCAAGGAAATTTTTTTTCTTTTCATTAAAACAATTCTGTAAAGTCCAAAATACAAGATAACTTAAAAGGTGCAATACTATGGATGAGTGAAAGCTTTTTTTTCTCCTGATCACCAAAGAAATATACAGCCTAGCATTTTTCAAATGGAATATGAAACCCTTTCTCATAAATAAATCTACAAGCTTTCTGTTGATTGCTGTTTTCATTTGGCCTACTCAAAAGCAGTACTTGTTTTAATCAATTGTTTTGTTCTCTGAAAGAGGCTCATGTTAGAATAATCCCTTCCAATCCCAACATATACATATCAGCACTTTGCTTGGATGAAAACCAACCATTCATATGGCTTATGTTGGTTCATTTTGCATGAACCAATGATCTCTTTATAGTAAGGTATCCGCTTTTCACTGCCCATTACAATTTGTTTTAAAATATTTTCATTATATTTAAGTAGCTTATCTCGGGCAGAAGCAATCAATGTGCTATTTAGAATTTTAAATTCTGAATACATGTATAATTATTATTAATTAATATATTATTAATGTGAAGATACAATTGCAGAGCTTGTCGTAATTTTCTAAACTATAATTAGAAACAACTTGAAGGTGAAATGGTGATCATGTGCTTGTTAAAAAATTGCTGTAATGAGAATTAAAGTGAGGAAAGAGGAAATCAGAGTTGCTTTCTACATACAAAAACAGTCAGGTGACTAATTTTGAAAGTGACTTTATCTATTAAAAAAAAAAAAAAAAAAAAAATGGAAAAAAATAGTCAACTAATTTGTATATCTTTTACATATGTAAGAAGCAAAATAAATTCAACTGAAAAAGATATGAAAATTTGCATAGCCAAAGCCTAGACTGCTCTGAATAAAATGGAATCTGGAAATCTGATCTATCAGACAGCCTCAAACGGAGATTCTTTGTGCCACTGTAGAGGTGGCTTCAATGTATGGTGACACTGCTTGGACATTAACTAAAACCCATCGAGTCTAAGCTAGATGGAACCTATATCTGGATGCAGTGATGTGTAGAGGTTTGATGATGCCCGGAAGCAAAACTCCTTGATTGTATGCACCTAAGACTCAAGTAACCCTAACCCCTGCCATTTGTGCTACAGGGACTAATACTGAGAAAGAAAGACATTTTTTAAACATGTAAAAACATAAAATAAACACTTTATTCAAATTAAATATAAAGTAAATTTTTATTTCACTCTTTGTTGGATGCCTGTGGTTGGCACACCCTCTACCCCTCCTCCTACACACTACTGCTCAGATGCTAAGAGCTATACTTAACATCCAACTAAATCACAGATCTATGGACCCATCCCTGATATTTCTACAATCTTACATAAATGCAGAATGCACTTTGCAGGGCACTGTTGATAAGCAAAACAAGAACACCTGCTGCAAGACAGGCTGGTCACCCAGCAACCACCTACATTGATCAACTGTTAAATGACACAGAATTCCACCCTAATGACCATGATGCAGAACCATAATGGTTGGTGTGATAGACTCATGAATGTTCAAGTAATCACAACTTAAAATAAATACAACTTACAAATAAATGACACTCATTGTTACACCTTTAAATCTTTACATGAAATTTTAAATTTGCACTTCAATTTTAATTATTTAGAAATGAACATAAATTTTTTTTTTCAAGACATTTTATGATATCAAAAGTCAACAAAAATATATGACTCATAAAAATACTTTATATGCATAAAGTATTTTTATGAGTCATATATTTTTTGGTCTGTAAACAGAAATCGTAACATGGCTGTCAAACCAAAATGTCATTAGATTGGAAATTTGTCAACTTCTTTCTTTACCAAATTTACACATTTCTCTTTACCTTACTTAAAAGGTGGTAGCTCAGTTGTTTTTATGTCTTTAGCCAATATCCTTAATATTCTACATCTTTTTTTGGTTATATTCATATCAACTTTGTCAAATGTTTTCTTGCTGATCAATTCTCTTTGCTTACTTATTATCCTTCAGATACCTTTCAAATCTTTTGTGACATTCTTAATTTTATTCTTTTTCCTTAATCTCTGCAACATTTTGTTTCTATCACTTAATAACTTGACAATATCTTATTCTTTTAGGTTATCTGAAATTATTTATTTCTAATGTGATGAAAAAACTGAGTTACATATTAAAATTTCAGGTTATCAAATATTTTATTGTAAATATTTGTAATAAAAAACACACAAAAGCAATCTTATGTTCACATAATATATCCTGAAAATACCAACTTTGCTGTGAAACACCTTGACATTTCAACATTATGTTTACTGAGATAAAGAATAAAATAAAAAAATCATTTTATAATACTACCACTACATCTCAAAAATTAAATTCTTGTTAACTTATAAATTTGAACTAAAAAAGCATTCTTGCTTGTATCCCAACAGGGTACAGAGTTTGAGATTCCATATCTGGTGGTATGCTGTGGAGGCTTATTTTGATATCATCCATCTTTGGCAAATTGACTGCATCTAACAAGATGTCCAAATTTATCATTTTAACCATATGCTTCAGTAAAGCAGAACCACTACTATACAAAGGCTATTTGAAAAATAGATAAGGGGTTGAAAAGTCATTTGGCACAAATAGTATACAAATTGAATGAATGTCAACTAATTTATTGTATCTTCATGGATTCCCCACTAATTTTCTGCACTAAACCATGTAGATAAGAATAAAAATTAACTTAGAATGTCTATTGAAAAGTGTGTAACAGAACAGACTATGTTAAGACCGAAACTGTAACATATAGAATAAATGCAGTAAATTAGACATGACTAGGTAGGAAAGATGATTCAATGGGAATTGTGCAAATTACTTGGGTTGGACCATTCTGACCAATGTACAAACTAATTGGATGAGCAAGAGAAAAAAAAATTTAAAAGACTTTAAAGTTCAAAGAAATCCCTCAATCCAGTCCTCAAGGTCAGATCTCTACATTGTGAAGAATGTGTTTTTTTTTTTTGTTTTTTTTTTTTTTTAAATGGCTGTCACTGTTCCAGTATGTGAGATTTTTTTTTTTTTGTTATCAACCCTTTTCAAGTTATTTAATGCCAGAAAATATTTTTAAATAGTAAGAATTCTTTTGGTGATACGGATTTACTGAGAGAAGTCCAATTAATTAACACATAGCTGAGAGAAAAGTGGATTCATACCTTTCCCAAGAGTATTTGAACATAAGTAAATATAACAAACCTGACTGGAACTCGGCTCTTTGATTTCCAATTCTGAGCTATTATCCATTACACCACCTGCAGACCCAAACTTACAGCACCTGGTATTCCCAAGTGGTCACCCAACTAGGTACTGACCAGGTGCAACATTATTTAACTGTAGTGATCATACAAGGACCAGTATTTCAATGTGATTTGGCTAGAAGCTCTTCAACAGATTATATGGAAGAAAAGTTGGAAAAACCTGGACCTTGACAGAATAGACCAGAGAATACATTGCAAAGAGATTAGAAGACCAGAAGGCTAGGAAAAAATTGAAACCTTTCAGATGACAGCATAATTAAAATCAGTTGGAATACTGAAGAGACTATCACTTGATTTCCAATGAAAGCCATCAGATGTACAAACAAGGCATACATCTACAAGTTTATGAGGATCTTTTGGAAAGCATTGTTCAACAATTACTTTGTGTCAAGAATTACTTAGAAATTTTCTTGTGAACAAATATCATCTTAGTAATCTTTTTCCAAATATACACCGTATTAGACTGTCCCAAAAAATTTGTCATTTAAAAAAAAAAAAAAATATCATCAAAACATTTTTGTTTCTTGATTCTAACACTGAAGATGGAAGTAACATTTTTGGTATTTTACTCTGACCCTAAAAAAAACAAAAAAAAAAAACAACAATGATTCATTTTTGTAACAAATTGTGACAGGCAATGAAAAATAAATACAATAAATATAGAGAGATCATGCATAGAGTAAGCAAAATGAACCACCACCAGCCAGCCAAAAAGCTGACTTTCATACAAAGGTGGTAATATGTATATAGTGGAATGGAAGCAGCTTCCATGGAACTAAATAATTGACTTGAATAAGTAGTACTTCCCATCAGGTCAACTGAAGGTATCAATGATAAGCATCTGGATTAGGAACTCTGGACCACACATTGTTTTTGTTACCAGGCAAAAATGATTACACTATAGCTGTATTAGAAATTGCACTTTGGATTACCATATATTCTGGTCTTTACAGAATTTTCTTGGAGGAAAAAAAAAAAAAAAATGTTCAATTAGCTGGAAGACTGTAAAAGTTCTTTTCTGGGAAAGATTAATAAAAAAAAAAAAAAAAAAAAAAAAAATTATAAACTTGCCCGAAAATTGACTGAAGATCATGGAATAAAACTAAATATTTACTTCAACAACAAAAAATAAAGTAAATAAGACAAATTATCTATTTTAAAAACTGAGCAAATTTTCTGAGAAACCCAATAGAGAAAGACTTAAAACATTTTTGACAAGACAAAAAAATTAGGTTTTGTACATGATACCTTAATTAGTAAAGTGCATTGTCACACGTTTAAGAAATTCAAATCAAAACTAGTATAAAATTATTACATTTCTTTATCTTCCTTGACTGTTATTTAAAATTAATGAGCAATATGCCATCAGGAGACAAATTTTGCTCTATATTACTTCATGAAGATAATTTATAAAATTTTAGAAATGTTTAATGGACTTTTAAAACTATATCTTGTTAAATAGTTGTAAACAAAGAGGTTTTGGCTTCAAAGATTCCAATTTGGTATGTTGATTCTATACACTAATCTAGATAAGAAAAAGAAAAAAAATTAAATTTCAAGTCAGGGCAAAATAACTTTTATGCTTATGTTTTTGTTCTTATAAAATAGTTAATACATTTTCACAATTGATGTTTTTTGTGAATGTGATTGAAAGTTTTCAAAAATGCCAGTTAAAAACTAAACATTTAATCAAAGAGAATTAATACAGTTATCAGTGTGGAGAACAGAATTGGTAAACATAGTTTAAATTTTAGTTGAAGGTTCTTACTTCCTGCACCCTACTAATGGTTGATAATGAAAAGTGAGCAAGTATTTAAATAACTCTCATAACTACCTAACCTGATTATAAAATGGCAGCTACAATGTTACCCACCATAATCATCTTGATTGGGATCCAATCAGTTTTTATAATTTCAAACTTGATTTAATGTCAGATGTTTCTGACGTTATTGTAAATTCCTCCAAGAAAAAAAAAAAAAAAAAAAAAAAAATTCACTAAACTGAGCAAGGAGCATTCCCCCATTGATCATTCGTGCAAATACTTCCCAAATCTTCATTAATAGCATAAAAAAGTCACAATAATTCATGAAACTCACTCTCCAAGAAATGGCTGTGATAACTTTATAGCTGTATTCAAAAAGTTTCTTGGGCTTTTAGCCAAGAGCAACAGGAATTTGGAGCACATGAGTTCTCCAGCTGATGCTGAACAAATAAAGGAAAGATAAGTACTTACCTGTTTAAATATCACGAAATGTCTTTGCCAAATATTAAATCACAATGTCAAATCCATAAGGTAAAGAAGTGGACCATCCACTGAAATAAATGATATTTTGTTAGAAGAGAAAAAAAAAATAATAATAAAAAAAAAAAAAAACAGCAGTTTGTATTGAATAAACAATAATAAATAAAAATATATCATATAGCCCTATTTTATTATCAGTAAGACTTGTTCTGTTCCCGACCACTAACAATTTCTTCTTTTCCAAGTTTCAATGCATTATAAAATATATTTCTTTTATTTGTCATCAAATGCAGAAAATAAAGCTAAACAAGAGAGTAACGGAGCGGGAATAAAAAACCAGTGGACACTGGATAGTGATAAGAAAAAATGAAAACCTTTTACCGTCATAGTTGAAGTTACTAAGTTTCATTAGTTTTCATTCTTCCCTGATCCACCTTAACATTCAGAATAATGCCATTATATATTTTTAATTTCATTATTACAGTGAATGAAAGTTTTCATGTATTTAATTAAATTCTATCCATGGTCTCGAGTTTGAGGCAGTAGATAAAAAATAAATTACAGTGACTACAGACAGAAGGACAATACCTTATCTGACAACTGACTAATACTAAATTTATTTACCAATAAACTTTACCTTGTGCTTAACTAAAAATAAAACTAATAAAAGTAAAATTAGTATCTTATGCACATTTTTGTAAAACCGAATTCTGAAGAAAAACAAAATTTAATTCAAAGTTTGAAATAGCACCACAAAGAAAAGTTGATTTTTGTTTTTTAATGAGTAATGGAGATAGAAAAATGCATGAGAGAAATCAATTGAGCGGCTGAACCGCAATCAAGTGCTACATACATCATTAATTCCGAAAATAAAAATATTTGTCTGATACCACCCCCGCCGCAATGTTGCTGACAAGAAAAATATATAAAAAATGTTTCGTAAGAATTTTAGGCTTTAAAAATCCTTTGGTCTGCCATTATGGGTAAAATTGAAGACTAGTTTCTGAAAAAAAATATACGTATAAAAAAAAAAAACGAAAAAACAAATGAAAAACAAATCTAGTCACTAGTCAGTGTTATTTTCAAAATTACATAGTTTCTGCGCGAATTACAAATCTATTCTTTGACAACAAAAACCCGTCTTTAGAAATAAATAAATTGTTAAAAATTCGATTTCTTTGCAAATGTGAATATATTTATTTTATTTAGCCTGCCATCCAAATTATAGCACTAAAAAGAGAAGAGGTTTGAATGGAAGGCTTAAAAAAAAACAAAAAAAAAAACCTTTCTTATAAAAAGTTTGTCAATCTCAAATTTCAGTTGACTTTAGATTTTTTTTTGTTTCCAGTCTAAAATAGAAAAATTATTTTTTTAAATACACAATTTTAAAAAGTCATTTTAAAAACAAACATTCTTCGTTTCATTTACAGAAAAATATTATCGAAAGAAGCGATATTTAAAAAAAAAAAAAAAAAAAAAAAGTACAAACATTAATTGAAAAAAAAAAAAAAAAAAAACTTATTTCGTGTAACTAAGGAGATTAAAAATAGATTAAAAAAAAACTCAGTTGTTTGTCATAAAACAACTGACTAATAAAGAAATATTAATAAAATAATTTTTGGAATGGTTTATTTTTAAAATTTTAAAAAGTAATGACACTCGCCAAAAATTGCAGTGTGAATTAGAAATAAAAATTGATTTTTTTTTAAACCAGTAACAACACCTCTACAATAACAACGAAAAAAACTAAGGTATACGCCATACATAAACTTTAAAAAATAAATCATGATAATCTCGTTTTTCTCATACTTACCTAAAACACAAAACTTTCACTTCAGTTGTAGAATTTAAGACATTCTTTAAAATACATCGAAAAACGCGGACAAAATAAGTAAAGGTTTGTTTGTTATTGTTTTGTGCATAACAAAAGCAGTCCATGTGGCTGATTGTTATTGTTCTGGGTTAAATTACGGGTGAATGGGGAAAATACATACCCTCTTTAAAATCGGCCACCAAGCTGGTCTTGATGAGAACTTGCTTTATGTGACGAATATTAATTGAATCAATGAATGACTTTTTTTTTTTTTTTTTAACAGATTGTTGACGCAATCTTTATTAAATTTATAAAAAAAATTTTATGCTAGGAGCAAGACCAAATTTAAATATTAAAAAAAAGAAAAATCAACATAAGAAATGAGGTGCTTTTTAAGCATGAGGTCCCAAAAGCAATATCGTGACGTATGTGCTGACGTCATTAAAAAATGGAAGTTTATTTTTTAAATAAATCAAAACAAAAATAAAAAAAATAGAAAAATAACGTATAAGCCAAAATTAAGAAATAATAAAAAACAGAAATATATGTTTTTCATTACAGACAAAAAAAATTAAATTAGTTAAGTATCACATTGCCCTTACCTTGAATTTTATTTTTTTTAAAATTGTTTTTAACTGTAAAAGAAAGATTAAAAATCCCAATTCTGGGTATGGTGAAGAGAAGAACATGTGTGTCAAAAATTTGATTTTTCTGTTGTTAGTTTCAGCTTAACTGTAGAACCTTTCTTCTGCTTATTACAAATCTATTCTAAATTATTTACATATTATTATTTATTAAGTTAAATACATGTTTTTATTCTTTTAAATTCTAAAAACTTGCATTAAAATGACATCAGCTACATTCCACAAAGTAAAAAATTTTCACTGAAAAGAAAAAAAATGTAATATTTGCACAGGATTCAATGAGACGTATGGCAACTTTAGTCTGTGTCACATATTCTGTTTGTCACTACACTACCCACATAGTTAACTTAAATTTCTGTACCTATTTAATTTTGACATTCCCAATACAGAGCTTACACCTTGGGGAGTTCCTTAGGTGCTAATAACTATACATTCAGTTGTCTTACAGTCAACAGTTTGTCCATTTTTCTTACTCTCACTTACAACCTTGTCTAAGAATTTTTTTAATCATTTCACATCAAGCAAGGTAATAAAGCCACCAAGACGCAAAGGGGTTAATAAATAATTTTAGAATGCCATTAACAGTGTCATCTGTGTAACATATGCTAGGTCTGTCAGTAGTAAATCCTGTTAGGTGTATTCACTGAACTCACTACCTTCATGCAGGTTATTTATTTCTAGTAAAGCTGATTACATGAATATCTTATCTATGTAAATCAAGTTTTTCTATTATTTCAATTTGCTCTTTGTGTTGTACCATATCAAATGATTTGTGTAATTTTTTAAATATAGGTACAGGACTTTCTGCTTTTGGATTGCTCTGTTAACATTCTGATCCTTAAAATACCAATTCATTTTCCCAAGTCTTGAACAAAGTTACACTGTTCTTGTCGTATTTTCAGTTTAATTTTGCTAAGAACTCTATCCTGATAAGTTTAATTATACAGTTCATCAACCTGATTATCTAATGGAGTACTCATTCATTTGCACATCCTTTCTTTGGCATCACTATGAAAATAAGTTTAGTGGTCTTTCTGGCATTTCATTACTCACATACATTCTTTTGGTAATATCATTGATCCTGAAATTGTCTAAGGCTGATACATCTACTACAATCTCATCTTGTCCAGTGTCAATCTTACTTCAGATTTTAACTAAAGGTTCTTTGTTTTTAACTATTATAAGCTTCTCTCTGACATACTTGTTCCAGCTTTGTAGTTTCTTTTTTTCTATTATTTATCTTTTTTTAATCAATTCACCCCAAGCAAGGCAATAATGCCACTAAGATGCAAGGGGTTACTAGGAGTGAAAATGAATGAGAACACTTTAGAAGGAGTCAGAAACCCAATCATAAGCCGAAAACAAGAGATAAACCTCTACTTCTGCTCAAAAGACCAGGGAAGAGTGTGAACCTATGTAGCCCTAGTTGCAGAAATGTTACACTTCAATTTAGCACAAATTCCTTTGAGAATAAAATAAATTCTAGCTCACAATTGTCAACCATATTTTCATCTAGTCTGTAGAGAAACAAACAGTGATTTAATGAAATCTCTTGTACAGTTTTACACTATGGTGTGACAAGTGAATGAAATACAAAATGTTCACATAGTACAATCTCCACTAAATTAAAATTATTAATGATGAGGAAAACAATTCTATCCTTGGACCTACATAGTTCTTAATTTTGATCAATGACCTTCCTGATATCATCAGTTTTCAACTTGATATCTATGCTGATAACTATTTACTCCTGTCTTAATGGTAAGACTTATCAGCTTGACAATGTCAAATTCACAGCTGATCTTGAAAAAAATAAATAAAAACATGACCTACAATTTTTTATCTTATCTGAATTGGCATGCTTCCTTGAGGAGAAATATAGTGTAGTTTCCTCTTTTCCCTCTTGCCTTCTTCATGACTAAAAAGCCCAGCCATGATGCCAGACCAGGGCCAAGAACATTGCAGATTCTTTGGATTTTATAAAGAATCTCTAAATACATAGCAGAATGACTAGACCTTATGTGACGACAATATTCAATGAATGGTAGACCAAATATGCAAGATAGATTCTGGCAAGAAATATTGTCTCACATGACACAATGAACAAACTTTCCTCGCATTAGACCTAGCAATTGACGCAATATAATTTTTCCATGTAATGTCATTGAAAACTTTAGAAGATGCAATGAGTCACTCACCTAAAGGTTAGTATCAGCCAAAAGAAAAAAAAAAAAGTTCTCTAAGATGATTAAGAGAGAATAGTTTTGTTTTGAAAGCATTAAATTTAAACTATTTCCTGCCCTAGTTAACAACAGATAGGACATTTTTGAGATCAGCTGCCAATTTTACCTTATTGAACTGATCAGAATTACCATTAAGACAGGAGTAAATAATTGTGTCACCAGTATAGATACTGAGTTGAGAACTGTTGACATTGGGAAGGTCGTTGATGAAAACTAGGAACAATATATGTCCAACAAGAAAGCCCTGGAGTAGTGGGGGGGGGATGGCACATGCATTAATGCAAAAAATCTAGGAGTGGCTGTTGAAAACAATTTATTTTGTGATTTAATGAGAAAAATTTAATCAGATCAAAAATTTGTCCAGAAATACCATAGCCTTTAAACTTGTGAAGAAGACTAGCATGCCAAACCCTGTCAAATACCTTTGAGATATCCAAAGTTTCACCATTCTTATCTAAAGCTTGATAGACTTTTTCAGCAATAACTGTTAATACATCAGTAGCTGAGCTAGTGAAGTGAAAGCCATACTGCCTGTCTAAAAGAAGGTTGAGGTGAGATGCTTAACCAATTTAGAGTTGATTAGAGACTCTAGCACTTTGCCAAAAAGAAGGCTAATAATAGACCAACAGAAGGATCATACAGTTTGCCAGAGTTCTTAAAAACTGGAACTACAAATGATAATTGTTCTAATGGGCTTTCTTCTTTGGTACCTTGACTTTATGAGTATATTAAATTGGCAGCTAGGTTTCATCATTTTCCAGTTGAAATTGCTAGATGTAATTGTAAGTTTTATGCTAACATTTTCTTCTCTTGTACTTCTTGCTTGTGGAACTCTTCCAACTTATTTTGAACTTCAATGCAATGCCAGTTGTTATCTCCTTAATTCCTGTTCTTTTATTATTCTCTCTCTTTAATGTTTTTTCCATATTCTGTCACACTCAGTAATCCCTTGTCTTAGTGGATTTATTGCCTTGCTTGGGGTGAAATGATTAAGACAAAAAAAAAAAAAAAGAAAAAAAAAAAGAAAGTTATAAATTCCCATGCTATGATAATTGGATGAAGTATAAAATGTTCACCTAAATTAAAATTATTCAAAACTAGGAAAACAGTTAAATTTTCTGATGGATCTATGATCGGATGAATATGGCACTCATGCATTTATATCCAAAGGTAACACACACAAAGAAATTAGGTATCACATGGGGCACTTTGACATGGTGCAATGGTTAGCAAACCCGTCTCACAAAATCAATTACAACTGAGTTGTAAGTTTGATCTTCACTAGATGCCACTTAATTGCAGCTTTGTGCTATATCTAAGCTACACTTAGTAAATCATTATGAAATACATAATTGTTCAGTATGTTAAATTTTAAATAAATAGTTTCATGCTAAAATTCTATTTTCAACTTATCAAAGAGAAAAATTTAATATCAAAATGATAAAAACAAGGCCTTTTTGTAAGGGTTAAGCAAAGCTAGAAAGTAATTCCTTCTGACAGAATTTTGAATGGCACAATTATTAAAAGTATTACTGTCAAGACCTGAAGTCAAATAAGCCATCAAAGTGGATACTTAATCAATAAAAGAAAGACTAACTTTCTTGTTATTAATTTTTATAGTAATTAGCTTTAATCAATTAATGTAAAAGTAAACAAAGAGATGATTCTTATGTTTGCATTTATATACATTTACAAAAAAAAAAAAAAAAATTCTTTAAGAGAAAATCATTTTTTGAACTCACTTGCTTCTGGTATTTCTTATACCTCACTGTTTATGCAACCCATGACATATAGGTAGGAATCATGTAAATATGCCCTCCATTTTTGTTTTTTCTAATGATTACAGATATAGCAATAAATTCTGGTGGTGATTTAGTGGATGTTGAAACAATTATAGTTCTATGTATGATGTTTATAATACTTTCAAATATATTTTTTGATTTTTTTTAAAAATATTCCCATTCATGCAGATGACTTCCTTTTCTGAGAATACACTTTAGATCAGTGGATCTCAACCTTTTTTTACCCATGGACCCCTTTCCCCTTCTTTTTATCTTGGTGGACCCCTTCATAGCTATTGGACATAAGAACAATTTTCTATTCTTCACTAATATAAATTTTAAGGTTTTAATTATCAAAGAAATAGTATACGATTAAGCTTTATTTTTAAATGAAAACTAATTTAATACAAATAAAATATTCTACTATAATTATAATAATAATTATTATTACTATTTTTAATTAACACAACAATTGAGTTTTGCCTGTGGACCCCCAGAAATATTACATGGACCCCTAGGGTCCATGTAGACCCTGGTTGAGAACCACTGCTTTAGATGAAGACAGGTATTCTCTTTCAATTCCTCCAAAGAGCCATTGTTGATGAAGCACTTGGTCACAGTTATATTTTCTTTTTACAATTGATGTTTCATTAATCCCAACTATTTTCTCTGGACCTCTAAATTTTAGAAGTTTTTTGTTCTGCAATTGTTTTCTTTCAAAAAGAAAAAAAAAAATTCTCCTTGTTCTTCAAAAGTTCTTTCATTTTTGCACATGTGAATCATGGCCCCAGATTCTAGACTTTTACAAAAGTAAAACAAGACTCATCTGTTCTTATTACTAACCATTGACTTTGCCACTACTCCCACTCAGCATTAATAAAATAAATTATTCTGGCTTGGGGGGAGACTTTCATCACTAAATAACAAATTTTACAATTTTTGAACGAGTTTCAATACTTTGTATATTGTGCATTACAACTCAGAAAAAGAACTATCAGTGACTAGAAATTAACATACATGTTTACCAACAAAATAGAACTTATGTATAATCACTAACCAAATTATGACACTGAATTTTTATGTTGCTTATGCTCAACTGTAATTTTAAATTGTTTTTTCATCCATATCAATGATTTTATTTCAAATTAGTAATGAGAGTGAGTAATGTGTTCCTTTTTATTTTGTAAGAAAACAAATGACTAGCTGTTCTTAAGCACTCATACAGAACATGACTATTTGCATGCATAGTATATGCACCTCTGGAATTTATGTAACTGAGGTACAAAGTATTAACATTTTTTTTTTCATAGCATTTAAAGCAGTTTGTTGATTTTATAAGTTATTTTCATGAGCTCAAATAATTATTTCCTAAATACTATTTTGGGTTTTCTAAACTTATTGAGTTAGACAAAATATTGCAATAATATGAATTGTTTTTATGCTAAACAAAAAAAAAAAAAAAAAAAAAAACAACTTATGATGCCTTTATCCAACTGGTATAAACTGTAAAAGTAAGCCTGTTACTTAAGTACCACTACAAAAAATGCAATAACTAAGGTTTAGAATAAATTTTTAAAAATTGAAAAAAATCTTTCCTAAAGCTTTTATTTTAGTTTTAATTTCAAATTAATTGATTAAATTCAATATTTCCAATAAGCAAAATATTTTGCTGTATTTCAAAACTAATTTAAATTGACTGAAAAGAGTTTTCATTTTTGGGGGCTAAAATAGCTGATTAGCACCCTTTTTCTTTTAGTTATCTTTCATCACAATGCAATTCTTTTTATTAAAAAATCTTCCAAAAATAAAATATACTTTTCTGAAACTTTAAGGAATATTAGCTGATTTAAAACAAATATTTACTTTAAGTTTATAATATTGCAGAAATGCATTTTTTTAACAGTGGTAGCTGTTTAAACTGTTGACATGTTTGACAACTTGAAGACAGATTAATGTTTATCTAATGTTGTTCTATGGTGGCTTTAGCCATAAAAAAAATAATTGAATATAAACATTAGCACCTTTTATATAATTTTTAAGTACTCAGTAAATCTAATGTTTCATTGAATTTTAGATACTTCTTAATTTATTATAGTTATTTTCTGAATGCGGTGTATATGGTCATCTGTATGTAAAAATCAGCACATATTTACACATACAAAAAACTTCAAAATTATTTTAAAAATATTTCCATTTACGATTAGTAAATATAGTTTTTTTTTTTTTTTTTTACTTAATATAATAAGGATGGAATTAATACAGAATAAAAGATTTAAAATTGAAAAAAATGAACAATTCTTGTAAAAATTCATCGGAAAGAAAAAAAAAAGCACAAATTGATGATTTAAAAGTTCTCCAAGGAGTCCCGCTTTTATAAATGAAGCGGGTGGAATTGTAATGTCTCGAAATTTCACAAAATTAAATAAGAGGGGGTTAAAAACAGATTTCATTTTTTTTCTTTTAAAAATAATTTCATTATTGAACTTTCCTCTTACTAATAAATATTTCGATAATAAACCTTTGTTTTTATCAAGTTTGGGACTTGATGAATTAGTGTTAAGGAAGCTATCCGTAAAAAAATCAAAAACAAAAAAAGATCATGATGTTTTTCATCATTAATGCTTTTTTTTTTAAGGTGGTTAGCAGTAACTGTTAGTTTTTTACTTTTTTGGGGTTTTTTTTTATTTTGAATTTCAAGTTTTTGTAAACTTTTGACAGCTGTTGTCATAAATTAAAAATATTTAGAAATGCAAATTAATTTCGAAATACCCGATTTTTTTTTTTTTTAACTTTGTCATACAAAAAAAATTCAATTTTTTCTTCCACACAGCAGTTGAAATACATTTTTTAAAAAAATTAGTAAAAATCGCTGAAAATGCAAATTCTAGATAATGTTAAAATATATATATGTATAAAGAAAAAAGTTGGTAGATTTTCAGAAAAGAAAAAAAAAAAAGGTTTATTTAAAAAGAGTCGTTTGGATTATTTTAGCGTACGACAATGCATCTACGTAACTTTCAACTTCATTTTTTTTTTTTTAAAAAAACTCTCCAGCTCGAGAGAAACTGAAAGAGGAAGTTCGTTTTTTCCTTTTTTAAATAAAAATTAACTGTACCCACCCGATCACTAAATTCAATAATTTGAATTCAAAAGCGAATTGATCTGCGTGACTAAAAACTAGAATCTTACGGATAAATAAAAACAACCAAATATTGCTATTTTTTCCGTGAACGTAAGAAACCGGTACACAAAAATTTCAGCATGCGGCATCTCCGGTACCGCGCTAATCATTTATATTTTAACTCTGTGAAAAATGAAAGTACCTTTTTGCGCTAAAAAAGATTTTACCTAATTGTTCTATGATTGCTATTAAATCTGAATGACAGATTTAAAAAAAAAAAAAAAAACAAAACTTTCTGAACATTTTTTTTTTTTTTAACAAACTTTAATTTCGTTCACATACGAACTTTTACTGTTTTTTTTTTTTTAGTCTTAAGATTAGTTCGAGTAATTTATTTTCCTACTTACTGAAGTTCATTTTCCCAATCTGATTGGTGACGGGACACTTTTTTTAGTTTTTAAAATTTAAAACTAAAAAAATGCGACCAGACAAAAATAACTGGTAAAAAGTATATTTTTTTTTATTATTAATGTTTTTTTGTGAGTGTATGATATCAGTTAAGAATTTTAAGTATTTTAGAAGTCACAAGAATTTAATTCAGCCGTTTTCGGAGGGGGCAAGATGTAATGTAAAAGAAAAATCATTTAAGAAAAAGAAAAAAAAGTGTAACGATGACACCGGCGGCGACTTTTTTTCCAGTTGCGACTATGCTCATGAGAGTAGTACCATGTAATTCAAATCTTGTCAAGAGTTTCTACTCTACCTTTTAGAAATTTTGTTATTTAAAAAAAAAAAAAAAAAAAAAGCAAGAGCGGTTATTTGCTTTCATTCATCACTGTGTTGTGTAAGTGTACTATTGTGCTTGCACATACAAACAGTCACTCACTACACTTACACAGTATATTTGCATCAATATTGTGTAGTGTAGCAATAAAATAAAAAACTCGGAGAAAATTACAAAACTATTGTCAATAATACATTATTACAATACATATTAGATTTTTAAAAAATTGAGATAAAGTTTTTTTGTTGTAAATGATCATTGCAGGTCTGATTTCATAATTTAAGCAAACATACGGCGATTTCTTGCTTTATTATATTATTTATTTTTAGTTTGAAGCTGTTCGCAATGCATAAAAAATAATGACAGCCAAACCCCAAATTTATGCAATAATACCAGGGTGGAAGACCGCCAAAGAGAAACAATCTTAGAAAAATAATTATTATCATTATTATTATTAGGGGGAGGTTAGGTGCGAGCAGGGAAAGATTTTTAGGGTCTCGTGCTGCAACAAACCAAGGACACGTGAACGAAAGAAACGGGTGGAGGCGGTCAGAAAAATAATTATATAATAATCGTGACAATAGAAGAAAAAAAAAAAAAGTATATGAAGACATCGATAATACGTAAAATTACTGTTTTGGGGTAAAAAGAGAGATTAAGGATTTAAACAGTGTTGGCAGAAACCGGCTTTACCGGCAACTCCAATATGACGATGATGAGAAACTGCGGAATATGTTAACATTTTTTTATCGGTTTCTAAGGGGAATGGGAGTTCAAATCAACATACAAGACAGTATCACTGATTAAGACTTGGTACCAGTGACTTAACTGTTACTTAAAATTGAACTTTGTGACTACTAAAAATGTTTTGTTTAGGCTTCTACGCTTCTTTCGTTTTTTTTTTTCATGATCGCGACACAACACCTTATGAACGAATTCACATGTTTTTAGTTATTATTTATAGTTTTTTTTTTATTATTTTTCTTAAATTTTATCATCACTCATAACTAGATTGTACATTTTTTAAATACAAAAAGCAAAATAATCATTCGTTAATTTCATGTAGATTTTTTTAATAAAAGTGAATTTTCTCAGAAAAAGAATCTTTGAAAGCTTCGTTTGTTGCAGTGTACTAAAACGCAAAAAAACTTAAACTAAAAATTTAAGCATGAATTTATTTTTTATTTTTAATATTTTCATATGTCAGCTGACGTAAAAATAAAATTACTTATTTTTAAAATGAAAAGTAGGACCCAACTCCTCCTTACCCTCAAAATAAAATTATTTAAAATTATCTTGTGTGAGAGAGGATTAAAAATAAAATAAATCAAGCAAAGGACCCTGCATTGTATTTCTAAGAAAAAAAAAAAAAAAAAATCAAAGAATTTGCAAGGAAAAAAAATTAAAAAAAAAAACAAAACAAAAAGGCACCGTATATGTAAAAAGCCCTAAGAAAAATGGATAGATAAAAGAAAGACATTCAACGAAAAGAAAAAAAAATAGTTAACATTTGAATTATACAAAATAAAAGAATGCAACAATTTTTTCTCCTCTTTCTTTCTAAAACGAACGACCAAATCTATGGTAGAGAGAAAAACAAGTAGAAGCTCATATTTTTTCTCCACAGCACTAAAAGTTTTAAAAGAGCAAATCCATTGTAATATTTTCTTCTCCTTTGTAAGCCTACTTAAATCGTTTCTGGGAAGTACGGTATGATGATATACAATGCGTGTAATAAATAAGAGAGATAGCAAATAAAAAGAAACCATAATTTTTAGTTCATTCATTCTTCAATTTTGGATCTCTATCGTTAAATTCGAACATGTGCTAAGAGAGCTATTTTGCTACATGAATTTCAAAGCGTTGACATGTGGCCGCGAAAGAACCGAAGAAAATGCATATTTTGAAAATTAAAACGTACCTTTATCAATCCAGCATTTTTTAAGTATCATGATGTCTGCAGCAGTTCAGCTACAGTTGTACATGTTTGGTTATAGGGAGTCGAACACGGCTGCCAAGGGAGGTAACTTATGCTCACATACCAACATGCTTTAAAATAGCAAGACACTTACTTCAACCACCCAATTTAATAGTATTAAATTTGACAGACAAGTAAATTAATAATAAGCTTATCATTTAATCCTTTAATCTCCGGGTTTCATGCCCTTAAAATATCCTCTTTTGTTGTATAATAAATATATGATCTTTTAAGTATAGTCTTAGTATTTTCTAACAATTTGCTTTAAAAAAGCATCTGACCCTAAAAGCTAATCAATTGAGTAGAGACAGATTCAAACAAAAATTCAAATATTTACTATATTGTCATTTAGTTAGTCAAACGATGTCATATATCGGTTCGTTTTCTATAGGATTTGATTATAATTAATTTAAAACTGGTTACAAGATATTATTTTATGCTAATTACCCAAGTTTCTTTGAAAAGATCTTTAGAAGTCAAACAACAGTTGAATTCTTTTTACTTTATGTATTCTTTTTTTTTAAATTCAGCAATTGAGTTGGGATATATTTCTTATTCTTAGCGATCATTACTTAATCAGATTAAGTTACTGAAAAAAAATCGATAAAAGTAAACCGAAACGACTTCAAAAAAGATTTTAGATCTTGTCTTCAAGTTCAAACAAAACTAGAATTCTTATTCCATACAAGTACCATGGGATCTCCTCTCTCTAGAGAAGGGAGTTCGAGTCCTGTTCCGATTGATTCAGTCAATTTAATGGATTGGTTAAAAAATGTAAACAGAAAAAAAAAATTGTGTAAATTAATATTTAAATCTGTAATAAGGTTTTTACTACTTTAAAAATCTCAAAGTGTGCACTTTTTTCTCACCCTATTTCCTCTTTGACCCTTGTATATTTTCAATATTTTTAGAATGAGAAAACCAAAGCTTTTAAAAAAGATTATTTAATAAAAATAACTTTTTAAAATATTACAGGTTCAATACGGAAATTTAATTTTAATTAACAATAAACAAGTGAATCATTTAAAACCATAATCACATTGCCCTTGAAAATTAAGTACCCTACCAAAACAGTTCTAAAAAAATAACCAAAAAATGAAACCTATTCACCTTTTGTGATAATTTTTAAAGGTTTTAAAAATGAATTCGTTAAATGAGCGAATTTTTTCAGAAGTAACAATTTTTAGCCCTTTATATTGTAAATGGGTACTTTAGGGATTATCATTCCAAAAATGATACGCCAAATTTCAAATTATACTAGTATCAATTCTACTGAAACTGCAACCGCTACTAGCACTAGACTAATAAAGTGTATCTTAGCTTCCTAACCCGGCCAATTTCGAATTTGGTGACATTTAAAGACCCTTAATTACAGGAAAAGTTAGTTGCCTCCCTTTTGACAGTCGCTTTTGCATCCCTAAACAATTATGGGCACTAGACTCACATAGGGAAAACAGTTGATGAAATATTGGCCAAACCGGCAATGTACAACGTTTATATACACATGGAAACACAATTATACGCTAGTGACATCGCGTATATAAGACAAAATGCAAAGATATATTGAATTATAAATGCGGGGAATTGAAATAAAGCGTTATCGTTGCACACCGTGACTACACTAGGTATTATTCAGTGTTATTTTAATGATATCGAGCTTCACTAGTAAATAATCAAAACAATAGTAAAATCATTACCGATTTAGTAGGCCCGTTGGACCAAAAATACAGGCTTCTTGTTGATAAAATGAATTGGTCATGGGAATAGTTGCAGAACACCTTTATACGAAGAAAAGAAAGACATATTTAGATGTTCAAGGGAGGTAATTCCATATAAGATGAACTATTGAACACCGGCACATAGGAATGTTCGTTTGAACAGTAGTAGAAGAATATCAAGTTTGTTACAACAATATTATTTATTATGATTATATAGTTGTAACCTAATGAGTAGATTTAGTTTAAAATATCTTCATTAAACTAAAGTATATTATTCCTTGCCAAGAGTCAGTTTAATTATGAAAAGCATAAAAACACAAACATTAATGTTGTTTAACAGGTAGTGTTACTGTTGAAAATCCATCTTTGTTTCGTCAGAAATATATATATTTGAACAAAAGATACATTACTGGTATGACATCGTTCAGAAGTGTGTAGGTGAATAAGCACTCTTCCATGACTACCTAACCCACTCAAGTAAGAGTAGTAAAAGAAAACCAACAAACTTACAAATTATCAGTCTTCAAGGGCTAGTAAAAAATATGACAAATTTATGAGTAAAACTTTTTCATCTTTGTATACTGACCTTATTTGTAGGAGAAAAATTAAATAAAAAGCTTTTGTCTAACTGCTGGAGGGATATTGTAAAAAAATTATATTTTTAAATTTGATTACCATTTACAATACTTTGTCAGCAAAATAACTTTTCTACCTTGATTAAAACCAAATTAGAAGTGATTAATAGTGAAGATCAAAATTGAATGATTAGAATTGTCACAATGTCCAAGCTACAAACAAGGATTGTTTTCAGTTTTTATTATGGGTTTAGGTTCTTGTATAGGAAAGTGTTTTACCACTTCACAGTTGACAACAAAAAAAAACAAACAAACAAACAAATATCAATAGTCTCTAGCAGGACAATGGGATAGTCCCAGCTGAACTGGAACCAACAGTAAGTGTAAGAATAAAGTATTCTTAAATAATCATTCAGTTGTGTTATACTCTGCTGTAATTAGATCTCTTTCTGATTCACTCTACAAGTTGGCTGAGTGTGAGCATTAAGAAAGCAAAAAGCAAAATAAAAAAAGTCACCTTCTGTGTAGGGGCTCCAAGCATCAGATTCAGTCCACAAAACAAATCCTTACAAAATTATAAAATGCAATAGCCAATCATGAACATTTCCACCAAAAAGAAAAGATGACTCTGTGAGCCACCATATTTACTTAAAAGAAAGCCCTTCATAAATGACCGACATAGTAGCAGGTCAAGAAGCCATCTGTTGACACCAGCATACTGTCATGGTCACAACCATGATCACCTCTCTTGTCACCACTGTTAACTTGCCCAAGCTTCACTAATCTCACCCGATTCTTTATACACAGACTGTGGCCAACAGGTCATCTTTGACACTAACACCAATGTCTTCACTATCCACTCCAAACCTCTCTTGTCATCACCATTGTGACCCCATCTTTGATCTTCTGTTTGACAAAAATCCAACAGAGACATTCTGTTCAATCAAGCTTCACTCTCCACTCCAAGCCACTCTTATCATCACCACCATGACCTGTTTCATTTGATCTTACATTCAACCAGAATCCAATAGAGACATTTGGCTACCAAGCCACCAACATACCCCTTGTATTGGCAATGTCAGATTTATGACTTCACCTGACTCTTCATGTTTGCACCCTCAGTATCAGCAAAGTCAGACTCATGATTTCACCCAACTCTTCACACTCACACCCCTTTTTTGGCAGTCAGATTTGTAGTTTCACTATCCCTTGTCACCATCATGATTCTGCTTCATTAATTTTCCATTCGACCAGAATCAAACAGAGATATTCCACTCAATCAAGCTTCACTATCCATTTTGGGCTTCCCTCACTGCCATCACTGTAACCTCAATCAACCAACACACCTTACCAGGCCTTAGCATGAATCAACCCACCACCATGATCTTGATCAATCAACCCAACAACACACCTTACCAGGCCTTACCACAAATCAACCCACCACCATGACCTCGATCAATCAACCCACCAACTTATCAAGTTTTACAATGAATCATCCCTGTTAGCAACAAGCAGTTTGACTTCAGCACCTCAGTCTAATCACAAGACCGTTGACCCACCAATACCTCACTGGTGTCAATTTCAATCCTGAAGAAAAGTGTACCTGAACCCTGCCAATAACACTCCATTTGGCTTCACTAATCCACCCTAGGCCTCTCTCCTGACACCAACCATGACCTCAGCCAACCAACCAAACAAATCTGTTAAATCCTGGCCTTACCAACAATACCCTTACACCTAATCACTTCCTTTACCAACAGCAGCTAAATAATCATATATCAACAATTTTGCCACCTCTTCACACAACTATGTATATATTCTAAAATTTGGTCAATACACAATGTCAAAATTTCAATCCTTGTTTGTTTTTTTTCCTTGCAACCATACACTTGTTATAACAGATGTTAACAGCCATACAAAAAAAATCATTATTATTTACACAATACCTATAATATAAAAGAAAATAGGATACTTTCAAGGAACTGTTATTTATAGTACATAGAAATTTGAGATTTTATCTGTAGAATAATTTTTTTATAATAATAATGTAAATTGCACCAATTATTCCTTTTTAAACCAAACAACTTAGGACATACCACTTTGCAGACATTTCTAATGATCATAGGATTAACCTTAATTTATTTTAATGAAAAAAATATTTAGAATCTGTTGTTTAAATATCCTTTGTGTAGTTTTACTAATAATACTATTAATGTTATAGGTATTTACTAAGTTTCACTTAGTGTGGCACAAGGATATAATATTTAGGCACCTAGTAAGAATTAAACTCTCTTCACTAGCAATCTGTCATGTGAGGTACTACTGGAAAATATGGTTCCTACTTCATTTACAATCATTCCATCTGTTCACCTAAAATATGTAAGGTTGTAGCTCAATAGAATAAATGGTATGCTTAAGGTTAATATTCAAAACCTTTAACTGTGAGCAATAAACCTGTTCCCATATGATCACCAAAATTAAGCAATGTTGAGTCTGGTCAGTACCTAGATGGGGGATCACTTGGGAATATCAGGAACTGTAATCTTGGATGTGTGGGTGATTTAATGGATAATGCTCAGAATTGTTAATCAGTGAGCTAAGTTCTAATTCTTGTTGGGTTCATTATATATGCTTACATGAAAATACCCTTGGGAAATGTAAGAATCTACCCATTCTCTGCCAGTTATAGGTTAATTATTAAGACTTGTATCACTAAACCATTATTATCCCCAAAGAAATTCTTACAATCTAAAAATATTTCCTGGCTTTAAATAACCTGCAAAGGCTTGATAAGCTATAGAAAATGAATCAATCAATGAAAAACAATGTGAACAATGAAGGAATGAATATCAGAATTCAATTTGAATTAAACTAGATAAACAATAATTTATTATAACACACAAATAAAATATATTCTTGTGGCAAATATTAAAGGAGACAGTGTCTGCTACTGGATGTAGTATGCCCATTCAGCATTCATACAGCAATAAAAGTTTTCCTGAAAGAGAATTTCCTAAAATAGAGAAAAGTTCAGGCCAAGACTTGAAAAAATGTTATCATTGCTTAGAGTTTAGTGAGTTAAACATTGTTTCAATATTTTAGAATAAAGGAACATACTTGGAACCAACCTGGCCTTAGTTTTTAAGTAAAATTCCAAAAGATAAGAATATAGCACTGCAGATTGTATGCAATGGGATCTCCCTCCCAGCTTTCTGCTGATCAGACATAAAGCTCCATGTATCTCTATTCTTATTCTGGTTTACATCAAAAACTGGAAAAAGCCTGTTGCAAACTAAATGCCATAGCAAGAAATAACAAAAAAAAAAAAAAACTGTTTCCAATATATTCAAGTGTTTATTCAGGGCTTTACTTGATTGGCCTGGGTGGGTAGGTAGGTGACACTTGGGATAAATTCTATTATGTCAGGCTAACAAATCAAATCTTTTCTTCAACTGGAACAGCAACTTTCTGCTCATCCCAACATCATGGTGTATGGCTAGCAGCTTGAACAATTGACATCAGAACTACCCAAGGGTCAGTCTGTCCACATGAACAGGTAGTCCAAAACTCCACTCAATTCCAACTGTGACCAGTAATATAGACCAGCAACTGGAAATCAATTTCCAGTATTATTGTACCTTGACACCTAAAGTTTTCATTTATTTATTCTTTTATTCCCTTTTGATCAAGTAGATAACTGCTTTGAAGACCAAATCTCTTATACTTTATCACTGGTCATAATGCACAAAATACTTGAGAGCGAGATAAAACATGGGTGCCTGAATCACAGTGTCATATAGGTACAAAAACCCTACTGAAATGAGGAACAGATATTACACTTCACAGTGGTAGGATGTGATATAAAAGTTTAATGTAGGGTGCTCATACACTTATATATAGGCCAAGGATAAAAATTGCCAAGTAACTGAAACCACTGTCTTGCTGGCATCAATATATACCAACCTACTCTCTTTAGTATAATGAGGAAAGTGCTGGAGGATTGGATTTCCTGTGACTAGATATTCCTCATAAGTTTAAAAGGAAGAAAATTTTGATTCTAGACAGAGGCTGGTAATGATATTTTTATCTTAAGCAAACTGCACAGATACTTTAATTCAAAGCAGAAGTGCTAATTCATATACAAATAATTCCATTACTGCTAAGCTAGTAATTTAATAAAAAATCAAAGAGCTTTCAATTTTAATTTAACATTATGATTTTTTAAAGCTATTAATTTTTAGATTTTATTATGCAAGTCAATGTTTTCACAATAAAATTGGTATTCACCAACAGATGTGAGTAAAACTTTTTGGACAGAGTAATATGATCACATGTATAATATAATTCCCACTTTACTATGTATGAAAAGTATGAAATGATTAATTTTCAGTTTGCCTGATACATTATCTTACAGTTAAGGTAATTTCAGAAGCCAGTGTTAATCCTTACCTTTAATAATTTTGGCGGCTTATAAATGGATAAAGATATAGTAAAAAAAATCCTCTTGTATAAAGTTGTCCCTTGGTATTCATGAGGGTTACATTCCTAGAGCAAAGAGTGAAAAACTGCAAATATTGGATGTCATCTATAAAAATGCCTATATATATAAAAATGCCACTCTGACTACCACTAATGGATATTTCTCCAGACTGCTACGAATATCTGAATTATTAAAAAACTTTTTATTATGCTGAAAACCAAAAGACCCACTCCTCACTCTAAAGAAAATAAATAAAAATATATTACTTATTTTAAACCCTTGTCAGTTCATCTTATTCCACAGTTTCCAGTAAAGAAAAACCTACCAACACAATATCATAGGTATTTTTGTTCATACTTACAATATAACAACTACTTACATAGCTTTTACATTATATGAAGTATAATACATTATTTATATTGCATTTACATTGTATTAGATATTATAAGTGATTTATATAGCATTTCACTTTAGTTGATTTGTCAGGAATTTTAACTTCATGATAATATTAACCTAGGAAAATGGCCCTAGAATGTGGTACAATTGGGAACAGCCTGAAAACCACACCATGGGTTGGCCCAAGAATTGTGAGTGGAATTGAGTAGATAAAACTGTTCAGAAGCCAGAAATGGTTGTGTGAGCATGAAGTTGCAAGTCATTATGGCCAATGGTTGGGGCATACTGGTCTTGTTTAACTACAGATCACACTAGATTAGACTGACAGATGCCTACTATTATATTGCATTTACATTGTATTAGAAGTAATTAATATAGCATTTACATTGTAATAGGTATTATGAGAAATTGACAGATGATTCAAAGTATACAGAAGGATGTATATAGGTCATATGTAAATATTATATCATTTTTATATAAGGGAGTTGAACAGGGAGTTTACAGATATTGGTATCTGTGGTGATCCTGTGATTTGTGGCAATGATTTAATCACTCTGCCACTTAATATAGAACATTAAACTTTGTCAGTTCCTTTTATTGCTGTAATAAGTACCTGTCTCTTCCTGATATCCCCTACCTTTACAACAGCCAGATCAGGCCAAAATGGAGTACTGCTGCCATATATGGGCAGGAGCTACCCAATCTTCATTTTCCAGTTTTGACAGAGTTTAAAAGTATCTCCACATCCTTGTGGGTGATGAATTATTTTCCACCCTGCAACCCTTTTCCCACTGATGAAACATCACAAGAGCCTCTTCTTCTATTTCCATAGAATGACTTCAGACAAACTATATTCCTTAGTTCAACCAGTTTTAACCTTCACAGCTAAGAACTGCAATGCAATGCACATTATAGCAAACCACCCTAATTCCCTTTGCACTCCATTGGTGAGATTTAAGTTCCACTTGAACACCTTCTTGCCACAAACCTGTGAAACTGACTCCCAATAGGATGACTACAATTTTAACCTATTCAAGTATAGGATCAACCATTATCTTCTCCATATATCCTCCCTAAACTGTGCCTCTTACTCTGTAATCCTCTACCTTGAGTGGCTCTTGGGGCTCGTACAAGGCGAACATCATTGTAAAAAAAAAAAAAACTTTAACCTTTAGTCCTCTCCTCTACTGCTTGAACCAAACCTGAATATATATAACTTTGTATTATCTTATTAGTGACTGTAATCTGTGAAGATCTAAGATATAGCATTTCTAACAAAACAAGTCACTGCAACAAAGAAATCAATGCTCAGCCAGTATATAAAATCAATCAAAAAGCCAAGTACCAAATACTTTCAGGGAAGAAATGATAGATATTGATTATTTATAAAAGCCATACAAATATTATCAAACTTACACAGGTTATTTTTATACCTAAAAAGACACAAATGTTGCATTTGTGAGTATGTGTTATGTGGAATAAGCATAGAATAAAACAATTGATGTCTGAATAGGTTAGCTTAACTTATGAACACAATCAACTCTGCACAAGTGACAGATCAGGCTGAAAAGTGAGTACTGCTGCCATATTTGGGCTGGAGTTGCCCAGTCATCACTTTCCACGCTTGATAGAGTCCTAATGCATCTATGCAACCTTGTGGGTGATGAATTATTTTACACCCTGCAACCCTTTTTCTACAGATAAAACATTAAAAGCCTCTTGCTACTGTATCACAATTTCCATGGAAAATGTTCAGAGGAGCTAAATTCCTTAGTTCCAGCAACTTTCACAGCTAAGACCCACCAAGCCATGTACACTGAAGTGAACCACCCTTATTCTCATCATATTCCATTAATGAGAAGTAAGTTCACCTTGAACAGCTTCTTCCTACAAACCACTACTTTGTGGAATCAAATCCCAAGAGGGTGCTTTCTTGACAACTACAGTCTTAACCTGTTCTAATCTAGAGTTAACCATTGTCTTTTCCCACATATCCTCATAAATTGCACCTCTGTATATATTACTGTACCAATCAGAATCTACACTCTTATTTTGATGTTTTTATGTATGACTGTTATACCATTTCACTTAGTGTAGGGATACAGAAGGTGCTTATCTCCCTTTGGTGGAGATAAGTCATGTAGGTCACATGATGGCTGCTTAATGACGTCACTACATACAGTGATAAAAGCACTGATCATTTTTCAGTTTATTTACAGAAACCAAACAGTAAGGTTACTTTCTTTGACTCAGGCACTCTATGACTCAGGCAGAGGCTAAATCTGCCTCCTCAATGGAGCTGTTTGCTGTTGGGAATATATCTTTCCCAGATATAAAATGGAACTCCAGCTTGCAGTCCTCAGTTTGGGAAAACCCAAGACTCATTGTTCCCAGTTTGTGAAATATATCCTCACCTGAGACATAGATGAATCCAGCTTGTTTGAATCTGGAGTACTAAAAAATGGCTTCACCAAATCCAGGAGTACCACCATATTATATGAATAACCCTTCCTTTTTGTTTCCCCTTACACTCTTTTTTTAGTCATTACCACAGCCCCATTCCATAGAACAGGCCTACCAATCAACAAGATTGACCCACCTCTGTGACCTTGATCAGTCAACATGTGCACCAACCATATCCTGTGAGCACAAGAAATAGGTCAATGCTCGGCTTTTCTCTTAACCCTGATCACCATCCTGACAATCAGCCACTGAAACAGACATTTCACTTAGCTCTGGCATATCTGTATGACACTGTATATACTAACAATAAACATTCAAAAATCTAAACCTTGTTATTCCTTTCTCTTACAACGAAATGGTTGTTATTCCTTTCTCTTACAACGAAATGGTTGTTATAACAGTATGGATTACCTTGTTTGGTAGATGGTTGAAAAAATCTAGATCATCTCATATGAAGCTCAGAATGTGTTTGATGAGAGGTTTCAATAGGATGTCTAGGAAATTGCTTATGTAGTGTGTCTTGCAAATTGAGCCTGCTGCTATTATAGGTCTTAGTTTTAGGTCAGTTAGTGCAAGTATATTCACACAATCGTTTTTTTGTTATATTGCATGTTTCATTGATGAGTTTATTTTGTCCATACAGATTACTTGATTTTAGTTGTACTTCCCTTGGTAATATCAATATATATATATATATATATATATATATATATATATATATATTTTTTTTTAAGCATTTCATCCCAAGCAAGGCGGGGAGCCACTAGGACGCAAGGGGTTACAGAAAATAGGAAGATCAGATAGGAGTGATAGAAGAAAGGATGAGGGTAGTAGATAGATTAAGGCAACTGGAGATGTCGATTGACATTACACTTGAATAGCTGGAGATTATAACTCTCAGGGAAACAGGAGAAGGGAAGAGAGTTCCACAGGCGAGAGGTGCGACATAAGCTATTAGAGTAGAAGAGACGGCTACATTTATGAGTTTCGACAGTGAAGGGGTGAGAGCAGGATGCCAGCCTCAGAGGGCGCTTGAACTCATGAAGTTTGGGAACCAGCGAATGCAGTTCCTCGGAGCAATTTCCATGAAAGTATTTGTAGAACAGACAGAGGGAGGCGACGGTGCGTCTGTGAGAAAGTGACTGTAGACGAGACGCCAGGGTAGGGCCAACCATATTACATATCCGCTTCTGGAGCCTTTCAAGAACCCCCGAGGCAAACAGAAGGGGCGCCAGACCATATATGGCAGCAATACTCCATGCAAGGGCGAATTGTGGATTTGTATATCTGGAGGATCAACTCAGGGGAGAAAAACTTCCTAGCACGGCTCAGGGAGCCAACTTTCCCTCGCAGTGGACGAGGCAATTGACTCGATGTATTTATTCCATCTCAGGTCAGCAGTCAACGTGAGACCGAGAAGCCGCAGAGAGTTGCTCTCGGAAGTTGAGCGTCAGACATTATAATGGAGGGGAAGGAAGGCTCTCTGTGGTGATTAATAGAGAGCAGTTTAGTCTTCGAAGCGTTGAAGTTGACCAGCCAAATCATGCCCCAGTTCACAATCGATTGGAGGTCCTTTTCGAGGCGCACGGCAAGGTGAGTTTTGTCAGCAAGACTGGATTTGTTTTTGAGGCAGGAATAAATTGTGGTGTCATCCGTAGATGCCGACTTGAGAAGTTACGGCGTCAGGAAGGTCATTTATATAGATAAGGAATAGAGGGGGCCTAGGATGGAGCCTTGAGGAACTCCTGCGTTAGTGGGGTAGGAACTGGAGGAGAATCCGTTGAACGACCTTCAATTCACGGTTTGACAGGAATGATTGTATTACGTTATATAATTGACCCGTAATGCCATAACCCTGATCTTGCGGAGAAGGCTGGCATGCCAAACCCTATCAAATGCTTTGGAGATATCTAGTGCCACGGCTCGGGCTTCCCCTGTTATTTTGGAGAGTTCGGTAGACTGTTTCCGTGATGGCTGTGAGCACATCGGCTGTAGATCTGGCAAAGCGGAAACCATATTGCTTGTCTGAGAGCAGATTATTGGATGTGAGGTGGTTAACCACCCCGGTATTGATTAGAGCTTCGAAGATTTTGCCGAAGAGGGGAAGGAGACTGATAGGACGGTAGTTGGAAGGGTCAGAGGGGTCGCCGGAGTTCTTGAAGACAGGAACGATCGAAGAGGACTTCCAGATATGTATGTGTGTGTGTGTGTGTGTGTGTGTATAGAAAGAGTGAAATAGAGAGAGTGAAAGTGAAAAAGCTGAGGAAAGGATTGAGACAAAAGAAAGAGAGACAGGCTTGCTGGTTGAATATCAATTGACAAAGAGCAAAAGATTGAAAGGTAGTTAAGAATGAAAAGGTGTAAAATTACAATACATTACATTTCTTTATAAAAAGATCAAAAGAAAAATAAAAGAGTTAATGCAGTAGAAAATATTTGTGCATTCCTTATTCTATTTTTTTTGTATATGAAACAAACTCATGTTTCCACTATATGCTTTCAGAATGTAGGCACCCGTGGCTCTCCACAACTTTCAGGATGTGGACAATCATGGCTCTTCACAAATTACTGTCTTTTAAATAGATCAAATAAATAATTTATTTCAAAATTCCCTGTAGATTTCCTAGGTTACCTGGATTAACAAACACCTGAAAAAGAGTACAATGGACAAAATATTCTGATAATAACAAATAACAGCAAAGATGAAAAAATTAGTCCAACTGTAAATTAAAGTAAAATGATCGAGAAGCGTGACTATTCAAGACAACTTCCATGTTGCAATTTGATAAAAAAGATTGAATCAGATAGAAAATTTGTTCATAAATAACACAACCTTTCAACTTATAACCTTATTCTACTTATATGTATGAATGTCAGTTACACATTTCTATCTAGCATCAGAGTGTAATATCTGTCCAATCTTTAAACCATCTGAACTGGAATCAATTATACTTTTGATTAAGACACTTACATGATTATATTTGCAAGAAGGAGGTAGGAAAATTGAGAGAGAAGAGGTAATGAAAAAAAGGATTTGAATGAGTGAAGAAAGTTAGAGAAAAATGAAAAGAAATCTGTGGGAAAATGAAAATCTCTCTCTCTCTCTCTCTCTCTCTATATATATATATATATATATATATATATATTTTCATTTTCCCACAGATATGTGTGTGTGTGTGTGTGTGCATGTGCGTATATGTATGTGTGCATGTATGAATGTATATATGTGTGTATACATATACATCTGTGTGTTGTGTTTACAAAAAATAATAAAAAATCACTAATTTAAAATCCTGCAATACCAAACAACTTTAATACTGATATAGATAAAGCATACAAGCATAGAGGCAGATAGACTCTATTCAAGTCTCAAGTCAGAAGGTGGTAATCTAGGGTAATTAATTTTAGTTATAATACCTACTAATCCTCAGAGGTCTCAAGACATTTTCCTCATTTATAGTTTTGTTTTCCTTTTAGTCAAACTGATGAAGCCAAAGAGAGCATACCTTTTCTCCCCACCTCCTGGCAAAACGTGTCATTGATAAAAAATTTTCCACTTTGTCTCATTATTTTTGCATATATACAAAAGGTCCTCAAGTTATGTTGGGCCTGATGTACGGCATTTCATGGTTACAGTGCCATCTCCCATAATATAATACATCCTCCTGCAGCGCTATATGAGGAAGATGGCATTGTTTCTTCACTGGCTGTGCAGCAATTTGGATTGTGCTACATTCATTATCTCTCATTTGTGTTGTTTTTTTGGAACTTTTTGCCCTTCATTATGTCTCCCAAGCATAAGACAGACTTGTGGATGCTTATGTTGGTGAGTTCTGACCTACATCAAAAATTAGGTTATGTCACATTGTAGGAATGAATCTTCAATGTAAGTTGAGGACCTCCTGTATGTATATAGAGAGATGGGAAAGGGATGGAGACAAAAGAAAGATAGTGAGACAGGCTTGCTGGTTGGATATCAGTTAACAATGAGCAAAAGACCGAAAAGTAGGAGTAAAATTACAATGCATTAAATTTCTCTATAGAGCAAAAGATAAATAAAAGAGTTGGTGCAGTAGAAAATATTTGTGTATTCCTTATTTTGTTTTCAACTATGAAACAAATCCATGTTTACATTATTTACATTATTCAGACTATTGTCCTCATCTTTGTCGCCATATTTATTACAACATTTCGGCTGTTGTACACTCCAGCTTTCTTCAGGTGGTTGGATTGTCGAACTTAACCCTTTATTTCACTCACTGGGGTAGACTGTTCTAGTTCCACGTGTTTAATAGATGTCAGTTATCAGTTATCTCCTGTTAATTTCCCTCTGAAAGTTCTCCACTACCTTAACCGGGTATTGAACTCACACTCTTTGGGTCCTCTCACTGTATCTAACCAATGCCTTTATCCACTTTATAACATCTAGATGAATTAGCAAGAAATATTGGAAAGGATATAGGAGACAGAAGATACAAGTAAAGAAAGAGTAGAAGCTTGAGATGATAAATAATCCCAGTTGTTAATACTTATGGAATTTCCAACTTTTGCATATTTTAATATGATTTCTACATAATTTGTTTTAATTATACAAGGATAAACCAAAAAGTAAAGTCAATTTTCATACATCTCTATTTTCACTGATGAAAAACAGATGCATATTTCACTTTTTGACATAGCCCTCCCGCACAGCGATGCACTTCTGATATTGTTCAAGGAAATTCTTCATCTCTTCCAAAAAGCTTTTCAGTCGCTCATGAAACCATGCCTGCACCATTTACTTGTTTGGGCACCCAACATGCATAAACTTTACAGTACCTCAAGTCATCATGCATTATGGCTTCTGCCAATCCATAGCTGATGCTTATGACTGCTGCCACTTGTGTTAATGTGATTTGTTGGTTTTCCCTGATCTGGATGTGTTCTGTGTGTGTTGATGGGTGACCAGATTGATTGGCTTTTGTCTATTACACTTGTTCATCTTTTAAAGCATTCTATCCACTCATACACCTTTCATTGATTCATGGTGTTTGCTTCATATTGTACCAATATCCAGTGATGAATTTCTGCAGGTTTGACTCCCTCTGCCCACAGAAAGTGTACTATGGCATGTTGTTCCTTGATGGTAAGTGGAGCATCCATTCATCTGACCTTGTTGCTCCCTGCCACTTGACTGAACACTCAAATACTGCATGTAGCTAACTACATGTCATCCCATGCACATATGTAGTGTTGCATGTCTGGACCTCCTTGTTTTTACCACATAATTTTAAAATTTCTTTTACTTTCTGGTTTACCTGTGTACATTTGATATTTCATTCTTTTTATTTAATATGTACTTGAAAAAAATTAAATTAAAATATTAAAACCATTGTAAACAATGCTTAAAGATAAATTTGTTTACTAAGTCTTCCTTAATCAGACACAAGATGAAATGGAATAAAATTGTGGAGTCCAATTCATAGTTTATTTGTAAAATCTGAATACTGATTTCTCTACCTTATTTTCATGTAAAAATTTCTAAAATCTAGACAATCTCATACTAAACAATGTGTAGGAAAGCAGGCTTAAAAAATTTGATGCTCACAAGACATACTGAAGGAAAGAATGACAGAGGAAAGCAGCAGATAACCTACCTAATGAACTGGTTGGCAGAACAAAAATTAGGATAGATAGCAAAAAGCCAAAATTTACTAACGGCTACAAAGGGCAGTAAATTGTGGAAAACTATGATTGCCTATGTCCTGAAGGGACCAGACACATAGAATAAAAAGTTTAACCTAGTACAAGATCACAATAGTGAGGAACTCAGAATTAAACTTACAGCATTAGCAATTGTCCAAATGTGCATGTGTTGAAAACCCTATTCAAAAAAGAGTCTATAATGTAATCAATCCTGACCTGGCATCTTAACTTCAGCCACTTTCTTACTGACATGATATGGCTTCCCTCTGTCTTTTCTACAGATATTTTCAGATGCGCTTTACTTCTTAGTGCCTTGACTGCATGAATTTAAACATGCTACTAGATTGGTAACTAGATCTCACCAATTTACTGTTGAACTTATAAAAACTATCTCACTTGTTGGTTATTGTGGTATGTGGAGGCTTCCTTACTTTGCTTGATTCAGCAGCATCAGTGGAAATAATCAGCAGGATACAACCAGAATTCCCTGAGGTTATAAATGCTTTGACCAAGGCCATTTCAGCCTCTTTTCAGTTTTTCATTTTCAGTGGCCTCTAACTCATGGTCAGCTCTCTTTCCCACTTCAATTTCTGCTGCCTCTACATCCATGGACAGCTGTCTATTTTTCATTTCCCTTTTCAATGGCCTCAACTTCACAGACTTTTCCATTTCTCACTTTCAGTAGTCTATCCCTTTGAGACTCCTTCTGCAGCAGAAGACAAAGTTTTAGTACTGTTCAGTTACTGCTCATCCTGTTTCCATTGAGTTCAAGTACACATCACCTGGACCAGGAATTGAACCCACAATCACTATGTGACCAATTTAATCTACTAGGCTATTGTCACAACAGACAGAAAGGATAAAAATTTCTATCTCATTTTGTTCATTCTTTTGTTTGTCTGTTTTTCTCAACCAATTCGCATGTGTAATTTTTGTTCAACTCGCAACACCTTTTTCAATCTCAAAGGTTACCCAAAAACAATAATGGTTAATCAATATGATTTGAACACACAACCCTCTGATTCAACCAATGCATAGTGTAATGGCAGTAGTAACATATAATACCATACAACCTTGTATTTATAAAGTAAGGTGTTCATATGCAACAATAAAAATACAGTAACAATATTCAGGATGTATTTTTGTTATATTGAAATAAGAAAAATATATTCAAAAGCCACAGAGAAAAAATTAAGCAAGCAATATAAAAGCAACAACAACATTAAATGAATGCAGCAAATTAGCTTGAAAGGAGTATAAAAATGATTGAGCATGAAAGACAATCTGTGTAAAATACATGTCAAAAGAAAACAAAATTTATGATGCATAACTAAATACATTTTAATATTTGAATCATAATTTCATAATATATAAATGTTGTAGTAGTAGTAGCAGCAGCAGTAATAATAATTATAATAATAACAGTAATAATAATAATAACGCTTTCTTATTTACATGGCACTACCTGCAAACTGTAATGTAGCTTTGAAGATCTTCAAAAAATTATCAAAATACAAAGATCTTGAAGTGAAAATTTAAAAAATGTGGCATATGAAGACATCAATAATTTCAGTTGCATTTGGGGCCCTGGGTTTGATTGGAAAAGGTTATGACAAACTCATTGAAGGGATCCCTTGCAGTGCATGCCTTAAGGACTTTATCTATGTAAAATGTGTATGCATTTGTATTTTGTATTTTTTTTTACACAAATGTGCAGTGAAAAATGTCATGATACCATTTTTGACCTTAGGTTTCTTGTTGTGGGCCAGGAGGAAATGAGTATAGAAAAGAAATCAAAGTAGATGATGATGATGATGATAATGATGATGACTGCAATAATCTCTATCTATAAAAGGCAGGATGTGTGTGTGTGTGTGTGTGTGTATGAATGCATGGCCGCAATTTTTGATGGATTTGCACCAAAATTTACATGCACATGCTCCAAGTTAGTTGGAAGGCCAAGACCAACTTTGCATTTTCCAACTCCCATCGATAGTGGAAATAATCGGTTTTTTCATGCTTCTAGAGCAGTTTTCATGTAGTTTGTGGCCACTTTCTACTGGCCAGAGTGAGAGCCTATAGCTGGCTGCCATGAATAGGCGGGAAGATTCTATTGGCCAGCATGAGAGCCAACAGCTCACTGACATGAATGCAAAAAAATCAATAGCTGCATTCATCACAATTGGGAAAAATTTAAATCTGCATGGCACTTTACTCCAATTGGCTCATTCGCTTGCTTAAACTCAACATTGATTCTGATTCCGCAGAGCTGGGTTGGGTGTGAAAAAGTATTTGTTGTTAACATTCTTTTTTCATTCGGTTTTTCCAGTTACAAGTCCTTTTTTAAAGCTGATCATTTTGTGTTCATTTTGTTTAGTTCTTTTTTCGTAATGTTTAGTATAGAGCTTAGAAAAAATTCACTGTGTGAGATAGGCAAGAAGTAAGGCATGTAGCAACATCAGCATGGCAAAGGGCACTCCTTTAAAGGCAGGGAAGGGCAAAAATATTTTAAGTCAAGTGATAGCGATTGCTGTATGAGTCGTACAACTTTTTAACCAAGCACGGGCAACACTGGGCCATGCTGCTAGTAATAATAATAAATACAAGTGACTGAGATTTAACTTTGCCAATGGAATATTCTGAGAGAATAGGAAAAATAAAGGACTTTGAAATTCAATTGAATTATCCAGTCTGGGTCAGAAGACGAAACATAGTTGAAATAAAAAAAGAAAGAAGGAAAGAAAAAAAAGAAAAAAAGAATCTCTGAACATTGTGAAAGAAATGAAAAATGTTGGAATATGAAGGGAACAGTTATATTTACCATTATTAGCATGCTGGAAGGAATAGAAGAATTGAAAATATGATTAATTACTAAATTAAATGGTACTTCCTTCAGGCACAGAAATGTTTAAAAGAAGAAATAATGTAAAACATATCCATGTTGGAAAGACTAGAAGAATTTAAAATATTATGAAGATTGGGAACTATTCAGATGATTATATAAAAAATAACAACAACAGTAATAAACAAATGCAGCAAAATGGGTATAAAAATAGACATTACTGGACAAGAAAGATTATCCACTAGAAATTGTGCAAATGACTGAGATTTGACTATATAAATCAATGGAATATGTATAAACCATAAGATAGCCAACAGAATAAAAATAATAAAATTCTATAGGACTTAGAAATTCAAATAGATCACCCATGGTGCTAGATATACATTAGTTCACTAAATATATATACACAATAAAGAAAAAGAAAAAATGTCAACAGTTACTTACTCAAAATTCTTAATATTTGCTCTTCCACCAAATAGAAGACTCCAAAGATTGATGAAAATTTGCAAAGTTCACAATGTCTGCTGTGCAGAGATGCTAAAAGCTGAAGAATAAAATTTGTTTCTGCTCCGGGTGTTAAACACGGTCATGAAGAAAACAATCAGCGAAACATTCTTTACATTCCAGTCTGTCATTTTCAATGTCTATTCTGATAAAAAAATTTAAAGGAAGAGTGCAAATAGTTGTCCATTAGCAAATGTTTAATCCAGGCCTCTGCTCCTTACTATACACCAACCCACCCAATAACAGGTTCCACCATCCTCTCTTTGATGTAATATGATTTAATTGATTTTATCTTTTGCCATCTCTTGGCCTTTTATAGTTTCCTCTCCCTGTTCATCTGGATTAGCAGGAAGAGTATATATTGAGCAGCATTGTTACTTCAAGATTATAGGAAAATAAATCATTTTGATACTATTTGTGGGGTTGGATAGGTAGCTTCAAAGGTTGGAGTAGAATGGTGATTCTTACTGTTTGTTTCACATTGGATGGTGAGGGTATTAAGCACAATATACAAACACATAAATATAGATTTATATTTTTTCACCCACACAGACACATATGCAAATCAACACATTGCTGATTGATTCTATGTATGATTATTTCTTTATATATAAAATATATGCTGCCTAATATTATATGTTTATAAAAAACAATTGATCCACAGTACGAAATTCCTGAGAAAAAAACTACTAAGACATATCACTATATTAATTGAACTATATACTTCATGTTCATGTCATGTTAACTGAAAAACACTTGTAAAAAAAGAATTTGTGGATTTACCATATTACAAAATTTATATAAAAATTCTCACTTGAAATTTTGAACTTTAGCATTGCAACTCGCACATTCCAAGATTGTACAACCGTCAATAAATAGCACACTCTTAAAAAACATCTTTTGGTCTACAAACAATTATTTCATCTTCAAGTTTTAACTTTAAAAGAAAAAATTACAGCCTGACGATGAGGACATGGATCTTCAAAAGTACTTGCTTAACTTAAAAAATATACACTAGAAACATCTGACAACAGTTTTATAAATGAGGATCACATCATTCAATGGATTAACAGTATTTTAATGCATACATTATGTTCTACTATCGAAGTGATTTCGCCATTAATCGCATTAATATTGCTGATTGATTCTATGTATGATTATTTCTTTATATATAAAATATATGCTGCCTAATATTATATGTTTATAAATCAACACATGTATATATGTATGTATTGAAACAATATAACTGTAACACAAGGATAGATTTATGGAGCATTATCTATCAAATCAACTGCAGTCAAGATCATAATCACACTGAAGCCCATGAATTTTTGATGACTGCATAGTATATGCTTCAACGGGATTTTGAATTCAAAGTTTTTGTTATCTTAGACTGTTTACTACATTTTATTGCTCTTCTGGTGTGGAACTTTTAGTAATTTTAAGTTATTTCTATGGATGAACTTCTACTATGAGATTGACAGAACTAAAATTAAGTATGTTTTTATTTTTGTTTGTTTATTTTTAATATTAAGAGTTCAACAGGAATATTGTGATTGTAGTGATATTTAAATTAGGTACTGTATAAAAGGCAGTATCACTATTCCTACAGGAGAGTTATCTTCTCTTGATGAGAATACATCTGTCAGAGAGAATACCTATCATAACAATATAGTGTCGCCAATCAGATACTTAACCATGATGGATGATCTTGAATATGTGGAAACCTGGCTTAGGTGTTTTGCAGCATTGGTGAGAGTAAGACAGTTAAAGGACACCAAAGCTAGTGGAGGAGAAAATTAAGTTACAGATTTGTTTTTGGTCTCAGTGGGGTGTGAAGCCATAAAAAAAACTCCATCATGGGCTAACTCAAAGTGTTGGAAGATTTAGCATATGAAGAAATTGCTGCCATCATAAAAGCAAATATACAACCAAAAAACATTAGTCATAGCTGAAAGAACTAAATTTCTCAAAAGTAGACAGAGACTGGATGAAGCTATTATGCTATATGTACAGCGATTGAAAGATGCATTGAGATATTGTGAGTTTGAAAGAATGGGTTCGAAACAAATGTCTACTGAAGACGAGCTAATTTTGCTAAGACTGATTGAAGGAATGCTTGACATCTTGTACAAGCATAAAATTCTAGAGCATGTGTGGAGTTGAAGGAATGTTTGACATCTTGCACAAGCATAAAATTCTAGATCAGATTCAAGTTCACAATATGAATTTGGAAGCATGTGTGAATTTCTTACAACAATTGGAATTGATTCAAAAATTTTATACCTCTAAAGGCAGCATGGAGACTTACAGTGCTACTAAAAGCTTAATTTTTTGCAGATATTGCAATAAGGAACATGAAAATAGCAAAAATAAGTGTCGAACATTTAGGAAATGGTGTTTTAAGTGTAAAAAGAGGAATCATTTCCAGGTGGTATGCACATGTGAAAAGCAAGTGGAAAAAGTGGAAAATATAGATCCTCTGATTGAAAGTACGGAAGTATTTGAGATAAAAGCACAGGATAAAGGGAGGGAAATGGTAAAGTTGGATGGAGTAACTTTAATCAAGCAGGTGGATACTGGAAGTGATATGGTTGATATCGGAATTTTTTAGAAAGAATGAGTAGCACAAACTTAAAGAAAATTAATCTCTAGTTGAAATAGTTTGATGGGTCAATCATTATAATTTTAGGATGCTTTGAAGGGATGTTTGAGATGAAAAAATAGATTCAAGATAATACCTATCATTGTGGTGTAAAAAATCAAAAGACACAGTCTTTTAGGAATTGACATGTTAAAAGTGGATACATCAAAGCTGGTATGGTGAGTATTTGTCTTAGTATTCTAGCAGTCAACCCAATTATTTTAAAGTTCCTGTTCACATGCTACCATTGGTGGTTGCTAAACTGAACAAAATGGTGGAACAAGGAATATTAGGAAAAGACAGCCAGGGTGGTAGCAATGGGCTTCACTCACTGTGGTGATATGCAAGCCCAATGGAGATTTAAGAATTTGAGACAATTATAAAGTGAGCATGAATCACCAGATCTGTGGCGGACATGAGACAGAACCTGGGACCAGCACAACTGGTCGCGACTTGCCTTGTCCCCGCCAAAAAAGAGCCCGTATTTGCTTAGCATGTAAAGCTACTGCAGTTGAAATGAGGGAGAGAAAAAAAAAGCACTTACCGCTCTGCCGTAATCCATCCTCGGCCAGATAACTTAAAAGAATGAGGGGGGACTGGCATCGCATTTTTATGCAATAACGATGCAATGCATTATGGGACATGGACGCAATGAATTATGGGATCACGTGAAGATGCAAGGGATTATGGGTACATGAACAATTATAAAAAGAACTACTTTTTCCGAGTCGGGGAGTTCTTCGAGAGACGTTCACGGTTGACGGCAAGAACGGGCAGTTAGTGTGATTTGGAGACAACTCAAGAAGGAACGACTCAAGTTTGAAATACCAGTTGGGAGAGCTTGAATTTACTCGCTGGTTACTATTTTCTTCATTCGCCTCAAGATCATTTTGGATTCATTCCCATTGCCAAACATTGAAACAGTACGCCAAGAGTTTGCTGGTATGAAGTACTTTGCTAAAGTTGACCTTAAGTCAGAATATAATCAGATAAAAATTGATAGAAAGTTTCAAGAAGTCACTACAATGAACACCCCTATTGAATTACTAAGATGGACTCATCTGCCACTTGGAGTAAAAATGTCAAATTACATTTTCTAAAAAAGCCATCAAGAAGTTTAAGAGGAGATTAAAAATATAACTGTCTATCAGGATGACATTGGAATTGGGGCATGCAGTAACAAAGATCTCAAAAGTAAAATGGAGCAAGTTTTGAGAAAATTAAATAACGTGGGTATAACAATTAATTGTGATAAATGTGAGTTTAATTGTGAAAAAATTTGTACCTAGGATATCAAATATCCAAAGACACTATATCACTGGATGATTAATAAGATATCAGAAATAAATAAAAAAAAAGTATATTTTTTAGGATTAACCAATTTCTATGACAGATATCTACTGCAATATAGTGACCTTGTGGAACCATTTAATGAAATAAGAAAATGAATACCGAGTTTTGATGGACAAAGATAGGAGATCACTTTTGAGAAATTATAAACAAACGAATTGTTAAAATTTTCAGCCTAGCAAAAGAAATAACATTAACTACTGATACCAGTTATTGTGTTATAGCTGCAATATTGTTGCAGGAGGATAACACTGTAATGTACTTATCTAGAAAACTAACATTAGCAGAGGTGAATTATTTGAATATTGAGAAGGAGGCATTGGCGATTGTGTGAAGCACAGAAAGAGCTTGAAATTTTTTGCTAGGAAGGAAATTTCTACTAAAATCTGATCATAATCCTTTGGAATTTATATTCAACCCCAGAAGAGAGTTGCCAAAGGTCACATCTGCCAGGATATTAAGATGAGTGATTAAGCTTATGGTGTTCAACTATGACATCATATATATTAAAGGAAATACTATTTTACATGCATTATTTCAGTTAAATTTTGAGAGTAAAAATGTTGAAGCAAGTGAAAATTGTAGGGATAGGATTTTGCACTGGATAGAAATGGACATATTGCCCTATATTGGCAATGCGAATGAGGTTAAAATTGCAAGCATAGCAACCAGGCTATTCCAGAGACATGGAAGAGTATGTTAAAAAATGCCCAAAGTGTGCATAAATAAAGAAATTTAGGCAAACTATAATTCACTCTTGGCTAAATGAAATGGAACCGTGGACATGAGTACATACAGATCATGCCTACATTAAAGGTATAGGACTATTTCTGATATTAGTTGACTTGTATTCAGGTTGGCCTAAAGTTATTAAAATCATGGATAGAAAAGCCACTACTGTGAAGCAGGTGTTGAGGATAGTGTTTTCAAGAAATAGAGTTCCAAAAACCTTGGTCTCTGACAATACACCTGAGTTTTGTAAAGAAAGTTTATATGCATGGTTAAAATGTATTGGCTGCATTCTATACAAAACACCAACTTACCACTCACAGTTAAATGGAATTGTGGAGAGAATGGTTAAAATGGTAAAAATGGGATTAAAGGCATTCTCTCAAGTGGATTGTGATATAGAAAGATATTTACCCAGATTATTCCTAAGTTATAGAGCTATTCCACATGCAGACAGAAGACAAAACCCATCTGCATTGATGTGAAGACAAATAAGAGCTCTGATTACCATGTCATTTGCAATGTATAAAAGTGTGTGGTACAGAAGGGACAAGGATTCAAGTCCTGAAAAGAAAAATTTTGTGGTGTAAAAGGGATTTAACACAGCTGTGTTAACAAAGAATGGACAGAGCATACTGGCTCATGAAGACTAATTTAGAACCATAACAGAGCATAAAGTTATGGAAAAGGGGGAGGAAAATGAAGCAGAACAGATAATGCAAGAAAGGATGAATGAATCCATTATTGAGAGTGACAAGGAAGACCACCAAAGACATGAAAATGAAGGACAGGAGAGGGAGGAAAGAATGAGTGTATCCAATAGTAGTGAGGAACAATGAGAGCAACCAGAGGTATTATGATGATTCAAATGAGAAGAATCAGTTAAGACCTAGATCTTCTATAAAAAGAAATAAAGAGCCACTGAGAGAGATCAACTAAAGGCATAAAGCCTCATAGGTTCAGGGCAGTGTAGTGATATGTAAATTAGGTACTGTATAAAAGGCAGTATCACTATACCTACGAGAGAGTTATCTTCTCTTAATGAGACTACGTCTGTCAGAACATCTACCATAACAGTGATATTAAATCATTACTTAAAAGAATAGGATTATTTTAATGTGTTGCATGTATAAGCAGTTATATTTTTTAATGAACAGGTTTAATTATTTTCTATTAGAATATATTTTAAAAATATTCTATGAAAAGCTTTTAGCAATTCTAATTTTAACAGCCACTCACATAATTTTCAAGTGTTTCTTTGTAATTATCTCAAATTTCTAAAAGCAAAACAAATAGCCATCTGTAGACATCTAGCCTAAAGTGTTAGTTCCTTTCAAAAATATCTGTCATTTTCCCTTTCCTTCTTGAAAATGAAAACCTGGGTTATGTTGGGTATGTCGACTCATAATGTATAAAATAGAGAGGAAGCAGGAAATATTCTACTTTCTACTTGCCTGTCAAATGCAGCAGAGGGACATTTCATTTGGCTTTGTCATTGAACAAATAATAGAAAAAAAGATTTATTGTTTGCATCTATGCTAAAGAAATGCGCATATTAATCAGATAAGAAGTATGATGTCATCATGAAACATAGAACATTATCCATCTCATCCAAATAAGATTTATCAGTGAGTGCAAGTGATAGGTTAATGGCTACAGTGATCGAAGAAAGCCTACAGTGTTTATCTTGCATTTGGTTCATTACAGTGCTTGGTTAAAGATTGTTCTAATTTTTAAGATGTGATTTTCTTATATGAAACTAAAATCAAAGATATTAATGGTATATATTAAATTAGGTACCACCACAGAAAATGTGATACCTAAGGTTTAAAATTAATTTTTAAAAATGATAATCTTTCTTTAAGCTTTTAATTTAGTTTTAATTTTAAGCTAAGGGATTAAATTTAATATTTCCAATAAGCAAAAATACTTTGCTGTATTTCAAAAACTAATTTGCTAAAATAGCTGCTAAAATAGCTGATTAGCAACTTTTTTTTTTAGTCATCTTTCATCGCAATGTAATTCTCTTTATTAAAAAATCTTCAAAAATAAAATATACATTTTTGAAACTTTATTTAAGGAATATTAGCTGATTTAAAGTATAATTAATCTGATTTAAAACAAATGTTATTTACTTTAAGTTTAAAATAACACAGAAATGCATTTTTTTAAACACAGAGGTAGCTGTTTATTTAAGCTGTTGACATGTTTGACAACTTGATGACAGATTGATGTTTATCTAATGCTGTTCTATGGGGGTTATAGCTGTAAAAAATAAGTAAATACAACGAGTAGTACACAGTCATCTTAAAAATTTAAGAAAATATTCTCTGTAATCTAATGTTTTATTGAGTTTTAGATAATTTCTGGCTTTAAATTTCCTATAGTTATCGCTTTTAATTTTCTCATAATGTCATGTATAGTTGCCCATATTTACAAAAATCAGCACATTTATACACATATAAAAAAATTCAAAATTCTTTTAAAAATATTGGTGTTTGATAATTTGTACTAAGCTTGTCCATTTATGATTAGTAAATATAGTTTTCACTTAATAATCATATCATCTAAAATGCTGAAATTAATACAGAATTTTAAAAGATTTAAAATTTAATAAATTATTCTAATTAAAGTTTAAAAGAAATGAAAATAATTCTTGTAAAAATTTATTGTTCATTGAAAAAAATTTTTTCTTAAAACAATAGGGTCCTTAATATATCTTATTCATAAAAGCAATTAAAAGCTTTTCTAATTAAATAATGTCATAGTTTTATTGCATTTTTTATTTTACAATTCAGAGCAGAGTTTCCGTAAATGATGTTTCTGTTTGACAAAAACAAATTGATGATTTAAATTCTCCAAGGAGTCCTGCTTTTAACTAATATAAATATGAAGAGGATGGAATTTTAATTTTCTCAAAATTTCATAAAATAATGTTAGTGGAGTTAATAGATGTAAAAAAAATATTTTTACCAAAATTTCAAAAATAATTTCATTCATTTGTGAATAATTCCTGAAAATTTAATTAAAATCTAACAATTATTTGATTTTTACAAGAATTTCCCAAACAAGATTTTTAACCAAAATGCTAGAAAGGATTAATGAAATAATAAAACATATTTTGGTTTTTCATCTTAATAATAACATATATGTTTTGATGATAAAACATTGTTTTTATCAATTCTGGGGCCTTTCTTCATCATGGTATGCTCTTTTTTTAGCAAATTTTTGGAGGTACCTACATTGAATGGTATCTTTATTCTAAAATCTTTTGTTATTTTAATTTGTAATTTCAATGAGTAATGTTGTGGAACTCACCATTTTGATTTTCTGTAAATATATTAATGGCTCCTGGAACATTTGTCCCACAAACAATATTTAGCAGAAATGTGAGTCCAGGTAAAAATAAAAAGAAAATATGGAAATTTAAAACAAATGACAATTAAATGCATGTATTAACACAAGAAATGATATTAATATGTATGCAATTGAATGCCAAGGAAAAGATATTAAACTACTAAACTATTAAGAATGTGGTTGTTTGTGTATATGATACAGATGTGCATGTATGCAGGTGTGTGTGTGAGTTTAATAGTCAGTAGATCAAGAAAATGAACATTCCTTGGCAGTGATGTTCTTTATCTATCTGCAATTCTATCTGGAAGCAAGAGGAAAAAGAGAAGAAGAGAAGGAAATGTTTGCTTTTTATAGACTTAAATAGCGCCACCTAACAGATGTTTGGCAAAGTCAAGTGAGGTAACCAAGAGTAGTTTTAATTTTGAAATATAAAATTTGTCAGGTGTTCTAAATTTTCATAAATCCAAGGAGAGTAGCAAATTAGATGCAGCAAATATTCATTTGGTTAGATAATCTAGAGAGAATAAAGTTACCAATAATAATAATTTGCAACTTGATAAAATTCAGAATGAAAAATAGTTTTGGATGAGACTTGAACTTGCATCTTATAGCAACAAAGATTAAAGTACCAAACTTAGTGAAATGGTTAGTAAACTAGTCTCTCATACCAATTTGCTAATGTAATGAATGTACACTTCATTAGATATTACACAATTGTAGAATTGTGTTGTAATATTATATTAGTAAAATCTGATAAAAATATGAAACTATTCTATGCATAAAATAATTGTTTATTCACTTCTGAACTCTGTCAAATTAACATCAACTCCTAGCATGCAACAAAAACATGAAAAAAAACATGAAATATGGACACCCTGCCAAAAGAACTTAAATTCAATCTCTTGACCACAAACCTTCATATGGGCAACATGTGTTCTCTCTGTGTTTGTGTGTGTATTCTCATTTTCTTTCATTCTCATTAACCTCTTGCATCTTAGTGGCATTATCACCTTACTTGGGATGAAATGATTAAAAAAAATGCCTGACCTATGAGAGGAGAAGCAGAAACTCTTACAACAAAAAAGATTAAATTTTAAAAGAAAGACCCCCAAATCATATACTCTTGACTTGGTTGATGTTAATTTGACAGAGTTCAGAAGTGAATAAACAATTATTTTATGCATAAAATAGTTTCATATTTTTATCAGATTTTGTATTGTATATGTCCACACTGTCTATAACTATAACTATATATATATATATATATATATATATATATATATATATATATATATATGTATGTTTATATATATATATATATATATATATATATATATATATATATATATATATATATATATTAAAATTTGTGTATTTAGGCAGCAAATTCTATTTTAGGCATGTCTGATTGAATAAATTATAGACATTATGTCTGCTAATTTTTAACAAAATCTGTTCATACTCACGAATGACCTTTCGTGTATTGATGTTAAAGGATGAGAGAAATGTGCTATAGCTATTTTAATTGCTTTTATTTTCATTTCCCAAGTACTTTCGATTTTCTTCTAAGATTGTCTTCAGGGGTGCAAGTAGTACAAAACTATATTGTGTGTTGTTATCCATTAACGTAATTTTCTTCATTATGCTTTTAAATACAAAACAGTCGACAATGTGCTGAGTGTTCATTAGAATGTGAAAGAATTATCCATTATGGAATTTTTTTTCATGTTATAATGTCATGGTCACGTGTACATTAAAGCATGAAAAACTGTTCCTTTACAGGCATTTCAGAATATTACTGCAGTATTCGTAGTTGATTCTGTTCAGTGCCAGATTTAACTTTTTTAATATAAATTGTTTCTAGTATTTGTAGTTTGAATTTGTTGTTTTCTTGGTGTAGGATAGTTGTGTTGTTGATTAGTATTTTTTTAAAAGTAATTTTCTTAATATTTTAGGCTTAATTTTTAATGTTGGTAGAGATGAATTATTATATATATTTTTAATAATAATGTCAATGGTTTCTCATAATGTCTGTAATTTATTCAATCAGACATGCCTAAAACATATATATATATATGTTTGTGTATATTTGTGTGTGTGTTTGTGTATATTTGTGTGTGTGCATGTGTTTGTGTGTATAGAGCAATGACTAGGAACCAAAACTTGCAAACTATTCATTACAGTAGTCATTCTGAATCTCACTAGGTACCTTAATATTGTGATCATGTGCCAGACTCAGATAATTTTATTATCCATCAGTATATCTCTTTATTTATTAAGCTGATATAATTTTTTGATAATGGCTCATGAAAGCTGAATGTACAGATTATCTCTGGAAACCAGAAAAATGGTTGTAAACAAATAAAAAAAATAAAATATTAAACAAAGAATTTTCATTGATCTTAACCAATGATATGTATGTGTGTATGTATGATGGCTGGGCTTGAGGTTAGGTCCTTCCTGAAAATAGTTAACCAAAACAGGTTAAAAAACTAAAAAGTGGGTATGGAATAATGTTTTAACCTAGTATTTAGGCAGTATAATTACAAGTCTATTCAAAGTTGATAGTTCCATATAAAAGCAGTGAATTATTTTAAGTTCTTGGACAAAACAAGATTTATAAATCAATTGAAAAATATTCTGTAAAAATCATCTAAAAATTTCCATTTTAAAAATATACAAAGTTTTGTGTTATGGATGATTGAACTGAAGGATTTTTTATGTTAGGTAAAATCAAAGTCTAATATCATTAATAATTTAATATTTTATTTCTCAGTTTAATGAAATAATAAAGTAATAGTCTTGTAATGGGGGAAAGCTATGGAAGAAAGATTTATTCTCTCATTTGTATTTCCCCCATTATGGGCATTATTATATCTGTGATATAATAACACTGTGATTCATGGATGGAACAGAATGGCTGAAAGGAAAAGGAATGACAAACATGCTTTGTTCTCAGAGAGACTATTATACCACTAAGACATACACAAAACTACATATATACACGTGTCCCATGCAGAGAATAATATATCATATATACACAGCAAAGTAGGGTATAAGGAGAAACAAAAAGGAAGGGTCTTGCATATAATATATAGTCTTCTGTGATTTGAGGAGAAGCCACGTTTAGGATTCCAGAACAAATGGGCTAGATACATCTACTATGTCACAGGCAAGTACATATTCTACAAAAGAGAAACAGTGAGTCTTGTTTTTTTGGCAAATTGAGGACTGCAAGCCAGATTTTCTTTCTATATCAGGAAAAGATATATTCCCAAAGGGAAATGTCACCATGGACTTGTGTTATAACTCACTCCTAACATTTATAATATTATGTCTTGCTTAGGTTACTTGCTGTGGCACCTTTAGGATTCTCTCCAACAAACTTCTCCTGGCTAACTTGGAGTTCTTTATTTAAGGTGTCTTGCCTAGTTCATTTGTGTTACTGGGGGTGTGTTATTTACTCCACAGCAACCCCGCTTTTGAGATTTTTTATTAGTAAATATTTTATTTTATTTCTTAGTATTTACCCCCTCCTCTTTCTGGTGAGTTTGCCAAGGTACTGAACTTTGTATTTCTTTCATTTTGGATCAACCTCTAGTTTTTCTGCACATTTCCTTTTTCTGGTTATCATACTTGTACATTCAATGAATTCTTGGGGTATTGGTACATCAAAAATATCATACAGTACTTTCATATATTCTTCCTTTCTTACAGGCCTTTTTTCAGTAAATCTTTTCTTTAACTGATTCCAATTCCTTTCGTGTTTCTCATTTTTTTCTTTTTACCACATATATCATTTTTCCAATTTGTGGCCTTATTACACTGTCTTCCCACATTTCTTTTCCATTTTTATATATGCTGAAAAACACTTTTTTGCCAATTTTAAAAATTTTGTGTTCTTTTTGTTATCTGTTCGTATTCTTTTTTGACCTGGTAACAACTTGTTGAATACTGATTTAATTTTTCTTGCAAACATCAATTTTGCTGGTGATGTGCCTTCTGGTGTATTGGGATTCAGTGTTATCCGGTATACTCTCAAGAATTTTTGTAGTGCTTCTTTGCTCACTTTTTTATTACTTGCTTTTTTCAAATCTCTTTTAAAAGTACCCCAAAACCGTTCAGCTTGACTGTTTTACCTTGGGTAATATATTGCGGTAGTACTATGCTCAACTGAGAACATTTTACAGAATTCTTTAAATTTGTAAGCAGTGAATTCTGTAACATTATCTGAGACTATGACATCCAGAATGCCATATCTTGTGAACAGTTTGTGTAAAAATTCACTGTAACCATGGAAGTTGTTTTTTTGCACTTGCAAATTTGAGGCCACCTAGTAAAGCTATCCACTACCACAAGATAATGTGATCCATTTATTGAACCTATGTGCAGTCTTGAACATGGAGTATCTGTCTTTGGTGAAGGTTGCAATTTCGTAGTAAGGGATTTTGCTACCAGAGCACAACCTCTGCAGGTTTTTACTACTTTTTCAATATCTTGATCCATTTTGGTCCGGTATACATAAGTTCTCATAAAAGATTTCACCCTTGAAATTCTCAGATCTCCACTATGAAATTCATTTAATATCTGCTTTTGTAATATGATAGGTATTTCTACACTTTGTGCAAACATTAGTACTCCATCACATAGTGAGTAAGCATTCCATCTAAAAATCGTCTATCTTTCTTACTTTGCTTTAGTCATTTTTTTATTTTTGAAATAAACATGTCTTGTTCTACCTTTACTTTTATTTCTTCCAGGGTAACTGGTTAGTTTGTGTACTACATTGCATAATTTCTATTTCACTTTTTAATGCTGCAATAACAGTGTTTTCAAACACTTCAGTATTTTTTGGTGTCAATCTTGATAAACCATCAGCATGTCCAAATGTTTTGGATGATTGGTATTCTATCCTGAAATTGTAATTTAATATAATGGTACTCTAGCATTATAGTCTATTCACTGTATGCATAGGAATTCCTTTTTTCAAACCATAAATTGATAATAGAGTTTGGTGGTCTGTCTGTAAATGAAAACTCCTTCCGTGTATAATTTTGTGAATTTTTTTCACAGCAAATGTTATTGTTAACGCCTCTTTTTTATCTGGTTGTATTTTTTTTGCTGATAGTAGCAAACACAAAGCACGTGCAATGGCTTTCATGTTACTGTCATCACATTTATGTAGAATTACTGCTCCTATACCATAGTTACTAGCATCTAAAGCCAATACAAATTCTGCTTTTGGATCATGGTGCACTAATGATAAGTCTGATGCTATTATTTTCTTGATTTCTTTAAACACCTTCTGACACTTATCAGTCCAGTTCCACTTTACACCATTTTTTAAGCAAATTGTTCAAATTCTGCATATTAGGTATATAGATTTGATAATATTTTGCTAGTCCCAGAAATGCTTGTAATCTAGTAACGTTTGTTGGAGGAGACATACTTTTAGTTGCACTTGCCCTTCATGGATCTGGTTGATGATTATTTTTGTTGATGATTATTTTTGTCAATGATTTGACCTAGGTGCTTGATTTTAGGCAAAAACAATTTGCACTTTTCCTCAATAAGTTTGAACCTGTACTCTCATATTTTTTCAAAAACTCTTTATATAAAACAACAAAATATATACAGAAATATTAAATATTATAATCATATTATATTAAAATATTATATACCGAATAAGAATGTCATCAGAAGCTTATTCAACAGTTAGAGAATGTTAAAATAACATCTGTGATATATAAAACAACATGAAAGAAAAACTAGTCTAAAATTAATATTATTAAAATAAAAAATGTGTATATATTAAGTTCTTTATGAAGAAGGAGGGCTTGGAAAAAACTGATACTCATGAGACATACAGAGGACAAGAGGGACAGAAAAAACAATACATAATATATTGAGTGAGCTTGAGTAAATGGATGACGGAAAAGGGTTTGGAGAAATAACAGCTAGACAAAGTTTATTGAACTACAAGAAATTGTGGAGAGCCATGATCACCTACATCCTGAGGGGACACGGCTCATAAAGAAGAAGACTATGATATTTGAATTGTGGTTTAATGGATAATGTCTCAGAATGAGAAATCAGAGAGCTGAGTCTAAATTCCAGGTGGGTTTGTTGCATTCACTTATGTGCAAATACCCTTGGGAAAGTTATAAATCAATCTCATCTTCCCCACTGCCAAAGTGTGTATCATGCATAGCATTTAACTAACTATAACAGGCATGGGCAACCTTTTTCGAGCAGTAAGTTGCTTGATCTATGGCTCATCACAAGTTGGGCCATACTACTAAAAAGATTCAAGGTAGTTTTTCATAGTAGGTACCTCAGCTATTGTCATTACAGAAGACTATATGCATAGGCATATACCTTAGAAAAGGAAGGAAAGTTTTATTTTTTTAGAAAAGATTTTTTTATAATTAAAAAATTAAAGTCTTGGTATAATATTATCAATGATGACAGTTTTTTAACACATGTTGCTGCATGTGATTTATTTCTAATTTATTCATTTGAAAATGAAAACATTTCTTCTTTCCTGTTTCAAAAGCAAAAGTTGTTTGCACATATCTTCTTCAATGAAAATCACCAATGGTTTAAAATGCTGACAATGTTAGTTCCCTGAAAGTTTACAAAATTCAATAAACATTTTACTTAATCATTATTTATGTACATCATTATGTACGAGAGAGTGTGTGAGGGAACAAGTGAGAATGAAACAAAATAAAATTGTAAGAAATGTTATTTTCCATATGAAATTATGTCTACCATTTAGAAAGACCAAACAGGTTGCATGTGGTCTGCAGACCACAGTTTGCATATGAGTGAACTATAATATAGTGGTTAGCAAGCAAGCTGAGTAGATCATTACTACTGTAGTGGGTTCAATTCACATTGAGTACCTGAAATAAACTAAGTTTAATAACTTTTAGCAAGTTAATTTCATAGACTATTTTGTTAGTGCAGTGAGTTCAATTCTCATAGGTGTCCCACTATTGTGGCCTTGTGTCAGACTGAGATATGCTTAGTAAATATAATTTAAGTATCATTTAAATGACCCGAGCAATGGTTAGCAAGCTAGAATGAAAGACCATTAACTTATGTAGTGAGTTAGTTCTTCAGTGAGTGCTCTAAAGCTGTGGCCTTGTGTCAGACAAAGCAAAGCTTAGTAAATATCATTTAAGTATAATTTAAATAAGCTGAACAATGGTTAAGAAGCTAGATTAGCTCATAAAGGGAGTTAGTTTTGTGATGGCTCTATAATTGTGGCCTTGTGTCAGACTAAGCTATTCTTAATGAATATTATTCAAATATCATTTAAAAAACCTGAGCAATAGTTAGCAAGCTAGTCTGGCAACCCATTACCGCACATAGTTTGTTCTTCAGTGAGTGCTCCAAGATGTGGTCGTGTGTCAGACTAAGCTATGCTTAATACATATACTCCTGGTATCAGTTTAAACTGACACCTCCTTTTTTTCTATGCGATACTTTTGGTTAAAGTTCATATTTTCTTGATTTCAGATGAAAATTTAGAAATTTTCCAACATATTTCAGTAAAATTTTCACTTTAAAAAAATTACATTTTAGATGAAAAAAGAATGTGTCCATTTAAACTGATACCAGGAGGATATGTGTTTATAAATAATTATATATTTATATGTGTAGTATTCTGTAGAAATAGTTGAAGTAATTTTTTTAGTTCCTTTCAAAGTTGAATATAAGAGTAACAATTTTTCATTGGTACAGCAAAGACATTTTAGGTAGTTATGGGAGAGTTGTTTACACAGGTTCACTAATCTACTCTGTTCTTTGTTAATCATCACTGCATGTCAATGAATTATTTTGTCAGAATATTTGGTGATAGGACAACATTCAGGAAAGAGTGATTTCATGCCTTTCAGAAGTACATTAGTGTAAAGTGAATGTAAGCAGTCTCAGCTGAAAAACTGATCCTTATTTGCTGATGACATTTTTATGCTGGTAACTGTTACACCACACTGAATGGAAATCACCCTTTAAAGCAGATGCTTAAAAATGTAACCACTGAGCTATCATATGAAAAGACAAAAAGTTTTTTAATCTTGATTGATGTTGTTGGGATATCTACTGCGTGACATATTTGCAAGCTTTGTCACAGAAAAATGTCATACACTTGGGAGGGGAAAACATCCAGAAAGAGATTGAATAAGAATTATGTATATATAATGAATTCTGATGTGCCACGAAGAACTGTCTAGATAGATGCTATCATAGAGTTATCAAGTTATCAGTAGAAAACTGCTGATAAGTGCAAGATGCATGGGAGTGAAAAGTTAACTATCCTGTCATGTTGAGAGAGCTTTGCTATTACAGCTCAGTAGTTATTCCTGACCATCTGTAAATTACAGCTCTGATCATAAAAATTGCCTTGGATTTTACATGCGTGTATTTTGTTTTTAAAGTGGAAGAGGAAGAAATAAAAGTGAAGAGGGTTCAGATAAAAAATATGGGAGAGAAGAGAAAAATAAAAGAGTAAGGGAAAAGCAAACCAATATAAAAAATAGATGGAAAGAAAAAGGGAAAATAAAAAGGAAAATGGAGAAAGAAGAGGTTATACAAAATCAGAAAAGGAATGAAAAATAAGGAAAGCTTAATAAAAAAAAGTAGAAAAAAAAATGAAAAATGATTAAAATATAAAAATATAAAGAAAAAACAATTGCAATATTACTTTTAGACTAAATCTCTAAGATGCAATAATGTTACTAATAAAGATCCTTTTAAACTAAGAATTTCATTTTTGTAGTTTTTATTGCAATGTTTTTACTTTTTTTTAACAATGTTCTTTCTAGTGTATGTTGCCTTCAGTAATCTTTGTTATTTCAAATAGTAGAATTGTTCATTTTGTCCAAGAGTTGAATGTTGTTAATATACCTTGCTTTTTGTCACATGCCCTTCCTATGGATTTGTACTCTTCTTCTTTCTTTTATGTACCATGTCCCTTCAGGACATAGACAATCATGGTCCTCTACATCTTCTTGTCCCTTGTAGCACTTAATAAGTCTTGTCTTCTTGTTATTTCTCCCAAACCCTGTTTTACCATCCATTTAATCAAGATCATCAAGTATGTTATGCACTGCTTTCCTCTGTCCCTCTTTCCCTCAATCTGTCCTGTGAGTACTCACACTAGACAAATTTAATTTCTGTGTGTTGCATTAGTCTTTCACTAAACTGTGTACTTTCAGACTGCCTAACTCAAGGAGGTTTATGGCCATATTAGGTTGAAAGACTGGTTCACATACAATCACTGAGGTTAAGTAACGTCAAGCCTGGCCAGTACCTAGATGGGTGACTGCTTTGGAATACTTTGGCGTAAGCTTGGATGTGTGTGTAGTGCAATGGATAATGGCTTGAATTGTTATTTGGAGAACCAAGTTCTAATTCCAGTTGGGTTCATTATATTCACTTACGTGCAAATGCCTTTGAGAAAGGTATGAATCCACCTTTTCTCTTCCCAGCAATGGGTTAATTAGTAAGACTTGTATCACTAAATCATTATTATCTACAAAAAAAAATTCTTACAATCTAAGAATATTTTCTCGTTTTAAATAAACTGCAAAGTGTTGATAAGCAGTAGAAAACAAATCAAAAAATAATGTGAATAGAGCTGGGTTATTTCTTATAATTTGAATGTTTTTCTTCCTTCAAGCTCAATAAATAGTTAAAAAAGAAAGTCTTGGTTTGAAGCAAACTGTAATGGTTATAAGGTTTAGAGGCTAAAGTGCTAATTTTGGACATGAATTTCCTCCCCTTTCTTCAGATACCATTTACATGGCAATCAGCTGTAGATCCACACAGTTGTCATGAATAAAAATCATGTTTAATTTTAAAAATACCTCTGTTAATATCTGATGATGAGGTATAGAATGAAAGGGATGCACATTGCTCCTTCCAATGGGATCAAAATAATATGAACCGACACTTGAGGTTGCAAAGAATGAAGTAGCCAAGGGAAAACTGCAGCTTGTGGGTTACATACAATCTATTTGGCTTTATGAATGGCACACCTAATTTTATAAGGAAAATAATGTTTGTTAAAATTGTTTGTTTCGTTTTTACAATCTAAACATATTTTCTGGCTTTAAATAACCTGTGAAGGGTTGATAAGCTGTAGAAAAACAATCAATCAGAAAAAATTAACTTAAGGACTGAACTCACAACTCAAGGAAATGAGATGAACATAGCCACTGAAACCACTAGTATCATCAACCAGGCCATGATCTACAAATGAGGAAGTTAATACAAAAGAATAATTAAATAATAAAATAATGATATTTACAAAGATTTGTCAAATGCTTACAGAAAAAATGTTTTGTATCCATCTTCCAAATAGGGAGGGCTTGCAAGCATTGATAATCAACTTTTGAAAGCTAACCTTGTACTTAAACACAAACTTCAGGTGCTTTGGATATCCAAACAACTATCTCATAAACAGATCACAAAAAATCACTGTATTTCTTTTTATTAAGATTAACATAAGATCTATATACTGTGATTAAACAAGATTCATGCAAGAAACATTCAATTTTTTTTTAATTCACTCCTGAATATGAAAGAATATGAGAAAAAGAAAACATCCATTACTTGCCATGAGCCCCATTTGGGGATCTGTTAAAATTAAACTCTCTACATGTTATTCATTGTATTTACATTGAATTGCTTACATACATTGCATTTGCAGAGGTATATTTTACAACACTTAGCCTTTAAAGTTTTCATTATTAGCCATAAGAAGACACTTTCTGTCGTAATTTTACATTTCACGAGTAGAAAAATAATGACTATTTTGAAAAGTATTTTTTTATTATTTCTAATCAATATCATTTTTTGATGTTTTATACACATATACATTTGATGTTCTAGTTTCTATAAAAATGACAATGGTAACTACTGAAATTAAACGCAAGGAATAAATAAACTCCTAAGACACCTGTGTGGGCCAAAAATGCACATTAAAAAAATTTGACAGTTAATGGGTTAAGGAGAGAGAACAATAAAAGAACTGGAAATAAAAAAAAAACAGAAGATAACACCTGACATTGCATTTAAATTTTTGCTAAGATCAAATTTGACAGGAAAGCAAGAAGCCTGAAGTGAGTTCTACAAGTGCAAACTGTGAGAGGAGAAACTGTCAGTATAGAACTTATGGTTATATCTGACCATTTCAACTGTAAAATGATGAGACCTAATTGCCAATCTAGTACTGCACTTAAACTTGTAACGTCGAGGTACCAAAGAGGAAAGCTCATCAGAACAACAATCCTTAAAAATATTTATAGAAAAGGTACAGGGAAGCTATGGTAGTAGGAAAGTGACTGAAGCCAAGATTCCAGGCCAAGACTGATAACATTGCAGATTCTTCTTTGGATTTTATCTAGAATCTCTAAATGCATAGCAGAAGCACCAGACCAGATATAGCAGCAATATTCAATGCATGGATGAATTGTAGACTTGTAAATGTGCAAGATAGATTTTGGCAAGATAAATTGTCTAGCATGACATAGTGAATCAAATTTCTTAGCAGCAGACCTAGTAATTGATTCAGTAGAATCTTTCCGCTTTATGTCAGTGGAAAATGTTAGGCCAAGAAAGCACAATGAGTCATTCTGTTGGAAGTTAACATCAGATATGCTTTTAGAAGGGAAAAAATTCTTTAACATGATTAAACAAGAGCAGTTTTTTTTTGGATGTGTTAAAATTAAAAAGTCATTTCTTGCCTCAGTAAACAATGGATTGTTGGTCGTTTTTGAGATCAGCTGCTAATTTTACCTTATTGAATAAATCAGACTTACCATTAATAGTTATGTTATTAGCATAGATACTGAATCAAGAACTAATGATACCAGGAAGGTTGTGGATGAAAATTGGGAAGAAAGTAAATTCAAGGATAGTGCCCCGAGGGACATCTGCATTAAAGTAAAAAGATCTAGAAGAGTGGCTTTTCAAAATAACTTTCATTTTACGATTTGATGATGAAGATCGAACCAGATCAAAAATTTGTCCAGAAATACCATAACCTTTCAACTTGTGAATCAGACCAGCATACCAAACCCTGTCAAATATCCAATGATATATCCAAATCAATAGTCTCTTTTTCTACTTATTTGTATGAATGTCAGTTACAGATTTCCTTCTAGGATCAGAGTGTAGTATCTATCTAATCCCTAAACTTTATGAAATGGAATCAATTTTGACACCTACATGATTATATTTGCAGGAAGGAGGTAGGTAAATTGAGAGAGAAGAGGAAATGGGGAAAAAGGATTTGAAGGGTTAAAGAAAGCTAGAAAAAATGCAAAGAAATCCTAGATGAAAGGGTAAATATATATATATATATATATATATATATATATATATATATATATATATATATATATGCATATTGTATATATAAATAATAGTGGGAAAGGGATAGGGAAAAAGAAATCTTAGTTAGATTTTTGAATAAGCAAAAGATTGAAAGGTATTAAGAATGAAAAGGTTTAAAATTACAATACATTACATTTCTTTATAGAAATTTTTTAAAGAAAAAAAAAAAGAGTTAATGCAGTAGAAAATATTTGTGCATTCTTTTTCCATTATTTTTGCATATGAAACAAAATAAACCTTTTCTAAGATTAGCTATTAACTATTTACACTGATCTGTTGTTCTCGCATTTATTGTCATATTCATGGCCTAGTGGATAAAAGCATTTGTTGAGGGATCCTAAAAGTGACTTGACTCAAAGAGTTATGAGTTCAATATCTGTCCATAGCGGAGGGAACAAAAACTTAAAGAGCTATCAAGGGAAATTAACTGAAATTGAGATAGGCATGTCATGTGGAATTAGAACAATTTACCCCCATGGATTAAAGAAAGGGTATGGTTCAAAAGTCCAACTAATATCACTTGAAGAAGGCTGTAGTGTATAACAGCTGAAATGTTGTGAATATTGTAATAAAGATGGGGGACAACAGTCTGATTAATGTAGATAGTGTAAAGAAATCTAGTGTAAAGAAAACTAATATAAAGTAATATTCCTTTATGTGCTTTCTGAATGTAGGCAATCATGGCTCTTCACGACTTTCAGGATGTGGACAATCATAGCTCTCCACAAATTACTGTCTTTTAAATAAAGAATTCAGTTTGAAATTCCCTGTAGGTAACCTGATTCAACAAACACCTGAAGAAGAGCACATTAATTAAAAAATTGTTATAATAACAGCAAAGATGAGAACATTAGTTCAACTGTAAATTTATAACTCCTCATCAAAGAAATTCAGAGAGAATTTAGTCTTTTGTTGATTTGACCTTTTACCATCCTTCTTGGTCCCTGTTCTGCCATCCATCTATCCAAATTTATTAGGTATTCATTAAATAAAGGAAAATGAAAATGAGTTCTGAATATCCATGGAATTTCCATAAGGTCAGCTTGTAATTATTAGGATAGCAATTATTATAATTACTGACCTTACTTACCTAGTTTCTCAAATTGAACATTAAATATTGTAGATTCCTGTTCATTATATTTCTGTTTCGTTATTTTCTCTACCTGAATCCTCTGATGATTTCAAATTTCTTATGTCTGGTTTATCAGATATAAAAAGTTTAGAATACTCAGAGGATTTCTTCCCATCAGAACAGAATATGTAATTTGTTACTGCAACTTGCAAAGCACCAAAATTATTCTGAATATCAAGAGAGGTTTTATACATCAGGGATATCTAGGTTGGCTTCTAATTCTACCAACTCTTTCTTTTATGAAGTCATTCCTCAGAATATTGTTTTAGGATATTTCTGTACATCAATACTAACATCAGTCTCAAATTACTTTCTATTCCAGATTTCAATTGGGTGATTTATTTAGGTTTTGAACATTAAAACAGAAAACAAGTTTCATTTTTGGGGTAATCACAAATGCTGTCAGTTTATTAATTATTTACTTGACTCTTTAATGGATAGTTCTCAGATTGAGGAATCGAAGAATTGAGTTTGAATTCCAGTTAAATCCATTACATTCACTCACGTAATAATACCCTTGGGAAAGGTATGAATTCTCTTTACCCAGCTATGGGTAAATAGCAGGACAGACCAGATTCTATAGTCTTGATGGCAACTGGTCTATGAAAGAAATGGAATTTGTAAAATATTCATCGTTTCATGTATCAAAAGATACATGATCACCTACGCGTGTATCATGCATGGCATATGACTGACTGACTTGACTCAGTCTGGTACAAGACCACAAATACAAAGCACTGAATGAGGATTGAATTCACTATACTCATACTAGTGAATGGTCTACTGATTGTTAACCATTTGGCTTATGGCTATATCATGTTGAAACACCTATTCCTGTACAATCACTGAAGTTGAAACACCTATTCCCGTACAATCACTGAAGTTAATGTCAAGTTGGGTGACAGCTGGGGAATACCAGATGCTGTAAGCTTGGATGTGCAGGTGGTATAATAGATAATGGCTTGGAATTGTTATTTGGAGAGCCAAGTTCCAATTCCAGTTGGGTTCGTTATATTCACTTACACAAATAACCTATTCACCTTTTTTCCCCCAGTTATGGGTTAATTAGTAGAAATTCTATCATTAAATCATTATAAAATCCACCCCACAAATTCTTACAACCTAAGAATATTTTCTGGCTGTAGAAAACAAATCAATCAATCATTATGTTAACCATTGCTCTGTGGTAGGTATTCTACATACGTCTTTGCCACTTTTAAAATCTAGCACAGAATTACAAAATGATGGAGTAAGTAAGGATTTATATTAGGTTATCAAAAAGTTTATTAACTAAAAATAAAAAACAATCTTTTTTTAAATTTTTTATATTTAACTTTATTGAACAACATTGTCTTCCACTATCTCCTGCCATTTTTTATGCAACTTCATAAGTTCATCCTCTCAGGACTTTTTATCTTTCTGAGCAAAACTCAGCTTTAAGTGCCTTTTACAATCTCCCAGAAGTTTAAATATTTTTCATTTGGTGAATTCTGTAAAAAACAGAATAATTTGTAGCCCAAATCAATGTAACTGCCTAATGAATGTGGAAGTAACATAATCTGATCACCAAAGTAATATAAGAGTAATGATCTGATCTGATCACCAAAGTAATATAAGAGTAATGATCTGATCTGATCACCAAAGTAACATAACAGTAAGGTTATCCTGATGAAATATTATACTCTTATACATAATTAAATTGTTGATTGATGTTTTCAGTTGTTCTAAGTTGGAAGAGTAACTGATCATCACCTTTCTGATTTTGTTTTAAAAAACAGAACAGTTTAATGTCTTATTAAGGACAACCCTAATAGGTACTACCACTCAAGGTCAGAGTGGACATGGGAGTAATGACAACCAAGGGGTGACTCCTGCAAGTGGGGCCTCATCACCAGGACTTTGTAGATGAATTCCAGATAGAATCCTTAATATGAAAGTACTAATGAACAGAAAAAAAACTGTTTGTTGCTGACAATATCGGTTGAGTTTTTCCATTATGAACAGTAAATCTTTGCATTATTTCAAGTTAGCCTTTGCATTTTGTGAAAATGTAGGATTTTTAATTTAACACTTTTGTGTGCTGAAGTAACTGTCTTCTTATGTGCATGTTAAAACTTGTTTTAAATCTTGTACCTATTCTTAATTTCTTCTTCATAATTGAAGATTTTGAATTTAAAATTGAGTCTTTATTCACTAGTAATTATGATTTTCACTACCATAGATACAGTTTAATGTCTTGATCAAGGACATATTTAGCCCAGATAAGATTGGCCAGGATAAGAGTGCAATTTAGTCATACTTAGGACCAAGTTGGCCAGAATTGGGATGGCCAGTAAGTGGTCAGAAAGTGACAAAAAAAAGGTTACAGCTTATACTAGTCCGAAAGATTTTTCTTTTTAATATACAAATTCCTTATTGAATTTCTTCTTGATCTTTTGCATAGTTCTTTAGATAGCCTGAGATCCAGTGTTTTGCAACTCAGTAATACTTTCTGGCATAGGACGCTTTTTAACATTATGTTATGATCCTTATAAGATGCATCTATGTGTATGGAATGTACATTTTCATCATTTCCACAAAAAGTTCAGTCACCCTGCCAAGTATACAGAATAGCATTTGCTGGATTTTAATACTATGTCATCTACTTGTATTTTATTATTAAAATCCATATGATGTAGATCCTTGCAAATTTCTCTTAGACTCATATTCTGCATTCCATAATTTTTGAAGTTAGTTAACAATTTCTCCCTTTCAGTGAGAGCATTTAATAACTGAGACCTGGAATTAGGTTCAATTTCAGGAGATCCACTAGAATAAGTTTTCACAGAATTTTCTCCATTAATATTAGGATGTAAAAACGCATTTGGTGTTCATGGTAATAGTTCAGTAGCAGATGTACTCAGACATTCTAGAGGTTTGGAGTTTATAGCCCTTTGAATGTCAAAGATCAAAGTAAGAAGCTGAAAATAACCAGATTTAGCTCTGCCCAAAGTTTTAAAGAAACAAGTTTTTGTGGTTTTTATAATTCTTTCCTACATGGGGAATACTAGTGTATTTTGATATGATTAATAGTGGGGTTCATAAATGTTTCTTTGAACTCATTGCTACCCAAATGATGTTCTATTGTCTTTTCCCAGAGTGTTGATGAAAGATCTTGGGTTATCACTATAGATGTGAGCAGACACACCATACAAGTTACAAAATCTAATCAATGCAAGCATAGTTCAAAAAGCATAGTTCATCTCAGAAATTTTCTTTCTGTATGACCTTTATTAAATACAATTTTGCTTGTAGCAAGTGATCAGGTTGATCTCTTTTTTACATTTGTAAATAAACTTGAGTACTAAAAATGTGACATTGATTAATTTTTCCAACTGGGAAATATAGAAAATGAAACCAAAGCTTTCTCAGAGGCTTCTACATTATTGTAATTAATTTTTGAGGAAACAATATTTTTAGATTCAATAGATAGACATTCAAGTCTGCTCAGAGGGCATTCCTTTTCATCTTTAGTCACCCAATGTGGACCATGGGACCAAAATTCATACATCTTTTCAAATTTTGCAAGAGTAATTCCCTTTGAAAACAAATCTGCTGGGTTATCTGTTGTGTGTATGCATCTGTATTTAATTTTAATAACAAAATTTGTTTCAATTTGGGTTTTCATGTCATTTATGTCCTTGACTCTGTTCCCTGTGAATATATGGTTTATTTTTATGTTGTCCTTTAGTAAACATGACAACATCAATTGGGCATCCACAAATATACAGATGTCTGTTATTGCAGCACCAGAATAACTTTTTATAATAAAATGCAACACTTTAAAGGCAGTGAAAACTGCCAATAGTTCCAATGTAGGTAACAATTTGGATTTCATGGATGCCACTTTTGTTTTTGCAAAAACAGTCTGGGAAATGGCATCTACATATATCACAAAACCATATGCCTGAGGGAATGCATCACAGAACACACATAGCTTGGTAGGATGTGCTCTACTGAAGCTTTTTTTTTAAGCATTTCACCCCAAGCAAGGCGGGAAGCCACTAGGACACAAGGGGTTACAAAAGATTTGAAGCAAGATCAGATAGGAGTGATAGAGGAAAGTATGAGGAGAAGGATAGTGGATAGATCAAGGCAACTGGAGATGTCGATTGACATTACATTTGAATAGTTGGAGATTATAACTCTCAGGGAAACTGGAATAGGGAAGGGCGTTCCACAGGTGAGAGGTACGAGATATGAAGCTATTGGAGTAGAAGATACAGCTACATTTAATAGTTTCGACAGTGAAAGGGTGAGAGCGGGATGCCAGCCTCGTAGGGCACTTGAATTCATGAAGTCTGAGAACCAGCGAATGCAGCTCCTCAGAGCAATTACCATGAAAGTATTTGTAAAAAAACAGAGAGATCAAATGGCACATCTGTGAAGATTACTGTAGACAAGATGCCAGAACAGGGTCAATTATATTGCATATCCGCCTTATGGATCTTATCAAGAACCCCAGGCAAACAGAAGGGGTTCCAGACCATATGGCAGCAATACTCTATGCAAGGGCAAATAATTGATTTGTAGATCTGAAGGATCAATTCCGGGAGAAAAAATTTCTCAAGAGCCAACTTTCCTTGTGGTGGATGAAGCAATTGACTCAATGTATTTGTTCCATCTCAGGTCAGCAGTCAACGTGAGACCAAGCAGCCGCAGAGAGTTGCTCAAGTTGAGCATCAGACATTATAATGGAGGAAGGAATTTCAACAAAACTTTGATTAAGTTATTAATTAGATTGATTTCGGAATAAGCAGCCTTGTTCAATGAGTAGTTCTCTCCAGTTTCCAAGGAACAGTTGAATACAAATCTGATTTTGGTTATCACCTGTTCAATACTGTTAATGACTGGCCTATGAGGAATCCAAATAAATTTTCCAAATTCTTCAGGTTTTATCTCCAACCTCTAAATAATTCCTTCTTTTTCTTGCTGGAAGAAAACCTTATTGTAAACTTTATCCAATTTTTTTCTTTCTAAAGAATGCATAGTTTTAAACACTTTCAAGGCAACTTGATAATTAGATGGCATTGATTTGATCCTGTCTTCATACCAGGGTAATTCCACGGAATATGATTTGTCTTTGAACTCCATTGTTTTTTTGAATTTATCTATTTTATTTTTGTCATAATCACTGATAAATTGATCTTCATTGAAGGATGATGCACATGAATCCACGGCAAACATTTTCTCTAAGTTCTGTTCAATGTTAGATAACTTGAAGGTATCTGGGAATGTTTCAGGGTAGGTGAACTTGGGTTCCAATATGAATTTAATTTGCTATTTGGGACACAAAGAATGTTCAGAAATTATAGCATGGTAGTTGTCTTGAATATTGAAAGTCTCAGATCCCACTAGGGTAACTTGATGTCTATATAGAAAATTTAGACTGTTCTCAAGAGCGGTAATTCCATTTGGCATTTTCCATGTTGGGCTATTCATGCATTTAACAATTTTGGTATTTTCCATATATTGGAAAATGTCCACTCCCAGAATTCCTTGAATGTTCATTTGATGTCTATTGTTATTATAAGAAGAGGCTAATTTGTAATTTAATTTAGTCAAATTATCACTTGGCTGAAGTCATTGAACTTGAATTGAATATTAAATTTGTTGTCTAACAAAACGGGAATAGAAAGTGATCTCCCTTTGCCTACATTTACTTCCAACATCCCCTGGTATAATTTCTTACTGGAAACATTTAATTAAGTTTTTTGTGATGTCAATGAATACTTTTTGTCACTTTCATAATGCTCATTGTAGTAGAGACTTTGTAATCACAGATACAACTATAGTATACCGTTGAACAATGCTGGTGTCAAATGCCTTCAAATAGCACTGCCACTAATAGTACTTGCTCGATAGTACTCACTCAACAAGTAACCCATATAGTGATCTGAATAGAGAAATAGTATAGTGAATAGAGTAGAGAATAGTGGTCCATATAGTAATAGCAGATAGAGTAGAAATGGTGATCTGTATAGTATAGAGGATAGACTAGAAATGGAGATCATTAGTCATCAGCTACTTCCTACATATATGCGTTTCCTCTATGGTCACATGATCTACTTAATTCAATAATGGGATCGCCTCTGTTTGCTCACTGGCGATCTATGTTCAAACTCAAGTGTTGGCAGTGACACTTTATTCCTATGTAACAATCTTTTACTTGGAAATCAATAGGATCCAGACTTCAGTCAGGACATTTTAATTTTTTTAATATTCCTTTAGAGAAATATGACTGTTGGCTACCTGTGCTCAACAAGCAGTTTATAGACTTTCTTAGTGCCCCAACATAATGTGACTTCAATTATAGATAGCATTAAGTTGTTTCCTCATTTGTATTAGTACCCACATAAGTAAAAACAGAGATGCCCTTCTTACAATTATTGCACAGTAGTGTTCCATGTCCCTTAGAAAAACATTGTTTATAGGAAAGGAAAAATTTATTCTGAAGTCCAGGGCAATCTTCATTTTTATGTTTGCCACTGGAATATCTGTGGCACAACTTCAACTGCTTGCATCTGGCTGCTCTTGACTCATAGGTAGGATATTTTTTACACTTGCCCATGGGGTGACTAAGTGAAGTGCAAAATTTACATTGTGTCCCATTAGATCTGATGGTGAAATTCTGCAAGGCAGCACCATTATTTTCCTTTTCATCAGATTTATTACTTTTAGTATCTTTTTCACATAAACCGAAGAGTATCTTATTTTTCATCAGTGTACAGATGGCGTCATTATAATTCTCATATACTTCCTTTAAGGAAGGGTACTTGGTACCTATCCTGTGTGAATGATTTCTTGTTTTAGAATATGGGGCAGTTTATCAAATATGATGTGGCTTATGAGTTTGAATTCAGGGAAATATCCCTTGAAAATCCATACCATACGAGTTTCTTAACTTACACAAATCAGCCCTCACTTCAGTAAGATATTGTTTAACTGTCACAAAGTTGAGGTCATATTCTTTCATTAATAGACTTACTGCTACTTTGTAATTGTTGTCTTCTAAGGTCAGATGTAAAATTAGTTGAAAAGCATAGACAGTTAGAAAACTGTTTAAGAGGGCTAGCTTTGCTTTGTTAGAATTGATAGAATTAATACAGTTGTTAAATTGTGCTATAAAATTCTTGAACTCAAACTTAGAAGGATTAATACCACTAAAAGTTGCACACTGTAATTTGGTAATTTGGTAATTGAGATCATTGAATGGCTGTTGGATATGGAACTGGCTTTGTTGCCATGGGAAGTACTCATTCCTTGAACAGATTCCTCAATATCAGCAAAATGATTATTGACACTGACTTGAAAACCAAATTCATTCCTTTGTTCAATCACAAAACCACTTTCTTCTAAATCCAAGTTTGCTCCTTGATATTGATGATGGCTTCTTCTTTAAAAGATTTTTCCTTTAAGTTCTTATTTTGCTCCAGCAATTCCAAACTTAAATTAATATCATGTTTTAAATTGTTCTTAGAGAGTCAATAAGGGCTTTAACTCCTTTTAATTCCTTGTAACTCTCCATCTTGAGATAACAATAAATTAAAAATTTATTTTTTAATTATATTCTGGACACCATTGAATGGTGAAGAAGGGTAAAAAATTATATATATATATATATATATATATATATATATATATATATATATATATATATATATATATATAATATATAAAAGGTTAATGGGCAGAGTTGAATCAGACCAGGAAACAATAGTATTAAAAAATGCTCAATACACATAAGAAAAAATTAAAAATAACATGTAGAGCTTTTAACTTTAAAAATCAGGAGGGTAATTAAAATACACACCATTGGTTTCAACCTGATGGTCTCTTCGGGTGATACTTTTAAAATGTCCACTTTAATGCTCTATTTCAAAAACCACAAAGAACACTATATAATTATCTTTCAAAAAATAACAAGTGCATGATAATTGGAAGACAGGACATTGGGTGTAATAGAAAGGAACAGGAAAAGAAAGGTGAAGAAAAGAAAAGAATGGAAAAGAACAGGAATGCAAGTGTATTGTAAACGTCTACAGTAAAGAAGGAAAGTAAATATGTAACTTAATTGTTATCAAAGATAGGGAGGCCAGCATGTTGAAAGAGTAACAGTTGGGTTTTAAATTAGATTTTTTTTTAGTTGCCTTCATATACACTTAATAAAAATTTTTTTATATGAAGGTGTAGTGGTTGTTTACATACACTACGCCTACAAAATACTCAATAGCCATTGGATAGAAAATAAGCACTATTTTCTATAGGTCAATTTATGCATTGCATGAGCCACATCAAATTTTCTGATGTTTACTTTGCCAAACCTGGTTTAAAAAAAATCAGTGAGTGGTTGATTTTTGACCAATAATATAATATAACACTCCTTTCAATATTTTTCCCACTCTCATTCCTGGAGCCTATTCAGAAAGTATAAATAACATGAAAATCAAAGAAAAGAACAGTAGTAGAACAATAAATCTCCAGAGCTCAACCACATACGTGAATTCTCATTCTTCTACTCACACACACAGACCAAAATTAGAATTGCACTACGCTGTGAACTGTCTGTCCAAAAAGCCAAGTAACCAATTTAGAATTCTATCATTCTTTTGTACAACTTTCTCATACTTAAACTCAGTTATCACATATTGCTGAACTCTGAACATTTTAAACAAGAAAGTTCTTTTAATACATATTTACAATCTCACATCAATACAAGGGGAACTACTTCCTCTTTCTTAACTTTGTTTCACCAAACACAATTGTTGTACTCGCTTGTTTTTGAATACATGTTATTGTTGATTACTGAATAATCTCTTGTTATTCCTTCTTTGTGTTTCTTTGTAAAATTTAAATGTCAAAAATGAAACCTTCACCAAAGCCTTCTTAACAATTTTATACCAAATCTCATTAGCACACCACAAAGGCAAGGGCTTAAAATTTTGGATTTTTGGTTTAAAAGATTTTTTGGATCCAGGGATGTCAGGTTGAAACCAAGGTCGCGTATTTTAATTGACCTCCTGATTTTTAAAATATATATATATATATATTTTAAGACATTTTTATGATTAACATTCTTTTTACAGATACAAATATTTAAGTAAATGCTCTGTTTATAATAAACAGTATTAAATAACATTTACTGGCCTGAATGTCTGAGAAATTTTCATAGAAAATATTTGTCCTCTGACAGGATTCGAACCTGTATCCTATACAGAACTGTCATATAGCTTGACATGCTTTTACTGATTTTGCCACAGATAGATCGATCGGTTAGCAAGGTCAAATTTACTGCTTTTAAACTTCAATCATCCATGAATCTCTCACGTACATTCATGTCTGCTAATGGCTTATCAAATGTAAATAAATGACATCACATATTATGAAATGGACACAATCCGACAATTATTTTAAGACATTTTTATGTTTAACATTCTTTTTATAATATATATATATATATATATATATATATATATATATTTGGACACCACATGTCTGGATTAATTTCACTTAAAAAAAAAAAATTTTTTTTATTATATTTTTGGAACACCATGTGTCTGGATTAATTTCGTTTAACTGTAAGGAAGATTAGATTTTAAAAAAAACAACAGAAAACAAGCAAATATATTCTTGCAATGTCTTTTATGTCTTCAAACCTGTCCCATTTTTTAAAAAAATTTTCTCTGCTATTATGTCAAGCAAAATTGCTTATGTGTTTAGCAAAATTGCACATATATTTAGAAAACTGTTTATTTGTTTAGCAAAAGTGTAAATATGTTTAGCAAAATATGGGAAAATTAGTGACTCCCCATACGAGTTGTAAAAAGAGGAATGAAGGATAAGGCAATAAATGCGAATAAATGGAAAAAAAAAAATAAAAGTTTAGAAAAACATTTAAATTTGTAAAAGTAAAAGCTAATAAAATTTTACATCAGTTTTGTTCGCTCATAATCAGTTACAATCTATTGGTTATATTTTTTGTTTGAAATTTCATAGTTTTATTTTTATTTTGTGTTTTCCATTTTTGTTTTGATGCTTTACTTGCCAAAAGACTAAAGAAAGAAAATTGGCAAAAGTCCAAAGTGTCAGATACAACAAAATAATAATAGTTTTCCAGTTTAAACAGGCCCAAACATGATGAAACTAATTTTGTATACTTGCAATCATAAAATAGTTTACAAAGATAGTTATCACAAAAGATCTGCCACCATAAAGATACAATAAAAAATTCTTTCTTTTTAAGTTGTTTTACATCTATCAATATTTTCTAACCTTAGCTAATTATGGCATAAGAGTGAAAGTAAGGAGTACTCAGTGAAAATGGAATTCATTGCTGTAGTCATGATCTGAGAGAGTAGGTTTCTAATCAATGTTCCATGATAATTCCTCCAATTATTTACTAAGTTTAGCAAGGTACAAGATCACATTAATGGGGTTGTAAAGGTGTACAAAACTAGTCTGTTAGATATAACTTCACAAGATGACACTCTTAAATATTTATTAACTATAGCTTCATCTATCATAAGGGTACAGGTATGGGGCATCCAGTGAGGATTGAACTCACTACACTGGTGTATAAGACAGGTCAATAGTGTGATATTGCACTCAATTTGAAAGTTGAAGTTCTACATGATATATAATGATGCAAAATATTTACCATTTTTTGAGGAAATGAGTTTAAATATTACATCAAAATTGTAGGATTGGAATTTCATTCCAGAGATTAGCGAAAGCTTTATAGTTCAGCCTTATAAAATTTATAATTTACTGAAGCTTTACAAATTGCATATGAACAAGATGCATTGCACAAGCATTTTACTACTAAATCATTGTGCCATCAAACAAGACCTTCATTTACTTCAAAGGGAAATTAAACTGAACAATTTACCTATATTATAATGTAATATGTTATACATTGCAATAGTCTTAGTGTAATTTTCAATAAACAATGCAAATTTAAAACATTTTGTCTTATAATTTGTGCCCAGCAGTATTATGGTGTTATATAAACTTTTATTTATTTTTGTTTTTATTAATTATGATCTAACATATGATCTAATAAATCTTATTCATTGAGTAGCCTCTTTTGTAATCTTTTACAATTATTTTACAGTTTTTATGTTATATTCTGTGCTAATAGGAATAGATACTTGAAAAACATGGTGGATAAAATAAGTAAAGGTTTATTGTAAAACCATTACAATAAGAATAAAGGTAGCAGTTATGCATAAGGTCATTGCAAGTCAATCCAGTAGTGAGTGCTACTATTGGAAGGTCGGTAGTTCTTGCGTAAGTATGAGTCATACTCAACAGATCCCAGCTAGTTTCTGTAGTCTGTTGACTTACAGATACTTATAGGTATTTACTACCTATAGTGTAGTCACTCATGGGGTGACAAATTATTCCATTACATCATTTTACTTATCGAATACAATAAAAACATAGCATATTTTTCTTGTGGTGATTCATAATTAGGATTGTGGTTTAAATATATTTTCTATTTAATATATCTAATACAAAAGATATAAACTTTATTTGGATTTATTCGTGAAATAGTAAAATTTTGGAGTCAGTTTGTATGTAAAAACCTGCTGAAATTAGGCATTACTCTACATGTTTTCAGGCGATCTTTAAAAATAAATGCTCAAAAATTGGTGAAAGCTATAGATCTAATTTTTGGTATCAGTACTTATCACATTAAACTCCAGCTTTCACATTGAGCACAATATTGATTACCTAAAAAAAGTGAAAAATCAACCTGCCCTACTGGTGAATTTTTCTGAGATTAGTTCGTTAAATATTGCACTATGGCAAGCACTCAAAATGTGTAAGACAAAAAAAAAATTGAAGGACATGGATATTGCCAAAATCTTTTGATAAAGCAGAAATAGACAAGATCTTAACATTGAGTTCAACAAATAAAAGAAAAAACAAAAAATACAACTGTCTATACATCTATATATTTTTATCACTTTAAACATTATTTTTAGCGGATACCCATATTTGAATAGATGTTCTGTTTATTTTAAACAGTATATTTATTTTTGTCTACAGGCCTGAATATTCAAATTTTCAAGGAATCTTATTAAATACAAAGATGCACACTCTGGTTTGAACATGTATCCCCCTTTACTGAAGAAACCTTTGTCAGATCTCACATGATTTTAACTAACTTGGCCAGGAATGGTGTTGCCAATCAAGCAAAGTTGAGTACTGCCTTTAAGCACAATCCTTCTTGTGCTAGATTCTTAAAACTTCAGATCTGTTCAGTTTCATATTCAAAACATAAACAAAGCAATTTCTAAAGAAGTAATTGATTTTTGATTTTTTCACTATTAAACCTTGCTTCATCAGTGATGACCTTCATGGCCAAATGAGTTAAAAGTACATTGAATCTAATGACAGTTCCTCCTACAAAGGGTAACACAACTTTTAATCCTGCTGGAGGGTGCATTTTTTTCCTTAATAAGATTTCTCTAATATTCAAGCTGGTGGACTAAATAAATATACTGTTTAAAATAAACAGAGCATCTATTCAAATATGGGCATCCACTAAAAATAACACTTAAAGTGATAAAAATCTATCAGATTAATAAATAAAAAATCCATTATCCATTACTTTAGAAATGACCTCTTTATATATGGAGATGATGAGACAAAGTGGAAGAGTGCTTCACCTCATTATAGTGGGTATCTTCAGGCAGGAATGAAAGTGTAAGGAAAATACAATAGAATATGAGGAAGAAGTAATAAAGATTCTTATCAGATGCTACATCTAGGAAGTTTTTTCTTTCTTCCCATATTGAAGCCATTAACATCTGCTGATTTTAAATTAGTCCACACTGAGAAGATTTCTGTTTTTTCTCTATTAGTTTGTATTAAAATGATTTTTATTTGATAAATGTGTATTATATATATATATATATATATATATATATATATATATATATATATATATATATATATATGTGTGTGTGTGTGTGTGTGTGTATATCATTTGGTTCACTCTTGATGAGGGAACCTTAATGATTACAAAAGGTTTGTCTTTGAAACTCTATATAACATCAGTCAGATAAGTGACACATTTTATATTTGTATTGCTCCTATATATATATATATATATATATATATAATTCTTATTACTATAAACATTATTTTTAGTGGGTACATGTGCTTCAGCTGCTATCTCTATTTTTAATTTTTATTATTTAGCAGTGAAATTAATAACAACTGGCCAAGATTGAGAAATCCTATTAAAGAAAAATTGTGCATCTAATAGGGAAACGACTTTTGACAGCAACTCAAATACACGTACCCAGTAAAGATAATGTTTTTAGTAAATACTTAAATTACTTTTCTTTCTGTTTCAGGTAGAAAACTGAAGCTAACACATATAAATTCACAGAAGTCTCAATGAGAAATGTGCTTTCATTAATAGTTAATTCAAACCTTATCCTGTCAAGCTGGTAGAGGCATACCTTGGCTCAAAAAGTGGTTTCTCTGTTATGAAAAAGGGATGCAGTTTCAATTACTGTCAGAGAAACAATTTCTCTTTAGTATCACTTCTATATATATTTTTCTTTAGTAGAACTTATATATATATATATATATTTCTGAGATGAGGTATTATGTACAGTATTTACATTAGTTGGACTATTGTCCTCATCTTTGTCGCCATATTTTGTCACAATGTTTCGGCCTTCTTCAGGTGGTTGGAATTTCGTACTGAACCCTTTATTTTGATCACTGGTAGACCGTTCTAGTTCCACGTGACATGTTTGATGGATGTCAGTTATCAGTTATCTCCTGCTAATTTTCCCTCTGAAAGTTCTCCACTGCCTTAACCAGCTATTGAACTCACCTTCTTTGGGTCTGTCACTGGATCTAACCAACGCTTTTACCCACTGTGCCATGTGTCATCTGGGTATGAACTTCTGAGTATTATAAACCTAATGTTTTCAGCATCATTTTTTACCAGTGCTCATATTGCAATTTTGCTGTTATCATTGCATGTCTTTACCAGAGTTCATATTGCAACTTTGTTATCATTGCTTTTCTCTGGCACTCCTTATTACTGGTTCCCATATTGTATTTATTTCTATGCTTGGTCGGCTCAGGAGATTTTTGTGGCCTAGCATATGTGCTGATTCCTTAAGTTTACGAATTTTCCAATGGTGTTCCCTGTCTATGATCTAAACATGATCCCACAGGGGGCGGTGGGGTAGAACAGTCTACCCCAGTGATCGAAATAAAGGGTTCAGTTCGAAATTTCAACCACCTAAAGGCCGGAGCGTACAACAGCCGAAATGTTGTGACAAATATGGCGACAAAGATGAGGACACTAGTCCGACTAATGTAAAAACTATATATATATATATATATATATATATATATATATTAAGAAATGGACAAAGTCCGACAATTTATTTATTAGAGACATTTTTATGTTTAACGTTCTTTTTTATAGATACAAGTATTTAAGTAAATGCTCTGTTTATAACAAACAGTATTAAATAACATTTACCGGCCTGAATGTCCAGTAAATGTTATTTAATACTGTTTATTATAAACAGAGCATTTAAATAAATACTTGTATCTATAAAAAGAACGTTAAACATAAAAATGTCTTTAATATATATATATATATATTTGGTTGGATTGATGTGAGTTTTGCGATCGTCAGAGGTCATAAACTCACATCAATCCAACCAAATATGTTAGCTCTATCTCTGATATTGAGTGCTTTCTAATAAGTACCATGATATAATATATAAATAACTATATATATATATATATATTTATATTTATATACACACACTTTTCACATATATATATATATATATATATATATATATATATATATATGAGCGGATACTGAAAAACTTTCAGACATCTGACCAAATTTCTAAACATCAGATTTTTGGGGAAGGGCTTCTTGGTTGGACTGGTAACTTTTCAGCATGACCTCATATATAAAAATTAATATGGAAAAACCCATTCTCTAGTGGGAATGAAGACAACAGATAAATGAAAAACATTTGCTCTAATAATTTTATGCCAATCCTGTAATTATTTTTTGTGAACACAGAAAGGTCTATTAAAAAAACTAGATGAGATAACTCTAGACATGGGCAGTGGAGCAAGAAGAGTCTACCCCCGTAGATTAAGTAAATGGTTCAGTTCAGAATTCCCTGTAGCTTAGCTGGTTTGATATATACCTGATGAAGGCCAGAGGACACAATGGTTTAAATGTTGTGATAACAACAACAAAGGACACTGTGAGGACAACAGTCTGCATGTAAATAATGTAAATAATAACACTTAATTCCAGATAGTTATTTTTTAAAAATCAATAAAATTTCACCTATGACATTGTAGTAGGATTAGGTAGTAATAACATGATATGAAAATATACACTTTCCTCTTTACTAAGTGAGTGACAAAGAAAAATCTCTCTCCCTCTCTTCTATATATTTCCTTTCCTTTCCTTCTTTCTATTGTTCCTACCCTCGGTAATGGACATGAACCCACACTTAGTTTTTGTGGGTCAGTGAACATAATAAAAGAATCAACCAATGACAATATGTCCCACCAAAAATCAAATAGGAAACATGGATGTGTCAGCCCCAATAAAAAGAAGAAAACCACATGCAAGACTAGTGACGCGGCAGTGAAGAGGAACTTGATTCGAGGTAGCAGTTCAAGACGCAAGGGTTGGTGATTCATTGGTTGTGAGTTTGACCTGATGTACAACTCCAGAAGAGAAAGAAGAAGAAAGGATGAATGCAACAAATTAATCTCCATCAACCAGAAGGAACTCAACGACCCTGTATGAACTCTCAAATCAGAAAAAGAACTATGACAATAGTCAACCATTTTAAACACTGTAACCCAAATGGAGTCAACAATAAATAGTACTATAGACAGTAAAATTTGGCCTTTACTTCATCTCTATATACCATAACATTAATGGGTGCATGTAAGATATTTTTATGTTGCTCATAACATTCTTAAAATATAACATGGTTTCTGATGACTTATACAGAAGTAGAAATTAACACATACAGTGGAAAATTATTATTCATTGAATCTCGAAACAATCTCTGAACAATAAAACACTCTTTACCCATCTCTGTTCAGTTAAGGAAAACAGTTTAGAATATAATTTTTTTTCCTTTAATAATACTGATTTTAAGGAAAGTTACAAGATATTGTGTTATACCCTTTTGAGGCTGGTAATTAATTATTAAAAACACCAAAGAATCAATAACAAATAATGAACATGGGGACAATGTATAAAACATCTACTGCAGACATAAAAAAGCACTGGGTTACCTTTTAACAAATACATATTAATATCTATATATAAGACTTTCATTCAGATATCTATATTTATAATTAATATTTAATTATCCATAGGCATTCTTATTCCTCTTTATATTCATATATACGAGGTCTGATCAAAAAGTATTGGCATTTGTGCTACAAAAAGAAAACTACAACACATATCATTTTGGCATTTAGTTTCTTTTGAAGTAATCCCTTCTGAAGCCACACACTTTATCTAGTGTCATTTTTTTTTTCTTTTTTTAATCATTTAACTCCAAGCAAAGCATGAGTGCCACTGTGGCGAATAAAAAGAAAACAGCAACCAGCGAGTAAATTCAAGCTCTCCCAACTGGTATTCCAACCTCAAGTTGTTCCTTCTTGAGTTCTGTCTCAAAATCGCACTAACAGACTTTTCTAGCTGCCAACCGTGAACGTCACTCGAAGAACCCTCCCCACTGGGAAAAAGTAGTTGCTTTTATATTTGTTCATATACCCATAATCACTTGTGTCTTCATGTGATCCCATAATTCATTGCGTCCATGTCCCATAATGCATTGCATCTTTATTGCATAAAAATGCAATGCAAGTCCCCCCTCATTCTTTTACGTTATCTGGCCAAGGACGGATCACGGCAGAGCGGTAAGTGCTTTTTTCTCCCTCATTTCAACTGCAGTAGCTTTACATGCTAAGCAAATACAGGCTCTTTTTTGGTGGGGACAAGGCAAGTCGCTACCAGTTGTGCTTGTCCCAGGTTTTGTCTCATGTCTGCCACACTCCCCCTCTGATCTCCTGATCACACAGATGACAGTGCGGATACAGTTTTTGTTCCGGGTGCTCCTCCAAAGGGGGATTGGCTGAGCTTCTTCATCGGAGGAGCTCTCATTAGACGACATGTCCCGATCTATTGGCAAACTACTGATATCGGAGTGATCGGTTGTTGAATCCAATTCTACGTATAGTGGCTGTTCACTATCTTCTGTGTCTTCTTCGTCAGTTGTGGGATTTGAGCCCAAAAAAGGGCGCAGATCTCTAACATGACGAGGCGTTCCATCGACCCGTACTGACTGCTGATTCACCACCTCGGTCACATGTCCGGTTCCAAATTTGGTCATGCATTTATCATGTGGAGTCTTAACCCAGACAATGTCCCCTTTCTTGTATTCCCCTTCAGTTATTTGTGATTCAGGCGGGGGCGTCGCATCAATGCCTCTCACCCGGACGTGGTATGTGTGCAATACATCAGCCGGTGCCATGGAAGGTGAAAGGTTGTCCTTGGGTGTTACGTTATGCCAGTAGACCGCTTCCAAGACTGAACAATTTCTCCTGGCCGCTATGGTTTTGACGCTTCTGTGGTTGCGTTTCACAATGCCATTTCCAGACGGCACGTAAGCGCACTGGAACCTTAAATGCATGCCCCAGCTGCTTACAAATCCTTAAATTGTCTGCAAGTGAACGTGGTGTCATTGTCAGTCAGTATTTCAGTCGGTGAGCCTCGTTCATAGAAGACTGTCTCCAGCTGACGATTGACACCAGCAGAGTCTTGCCGTCTCAGTGGCCGCCATACTGCAAAACGGAAGGGACCACAATCAATGAGTGTAAGAAAATGGCTACCATTGTAATGGGTCATGTCCATTGCTAACCTGCTCTAGTTTCTTCTCACACTCAAATTTCCTTTTTTCCAATGCACTGGTGCTGGATCAATCGATTGGCAGGCTTCGCAAATTCTAACAACAGATTTTATCAGTTCCTTAGACACCGTTGGATCTATGGTCCTAGCAAAGTACATTGTTCTTTTAACATCGGGGTGCCCATTCTGCTGGTGGATGTGGGTCACCTGACGTTTGTTCAACTGGCTCGTTGCAGTGGCACAACTCACTTGCACTGGTTCTCCTCCTTTCTTGTGCATCTCTAACCAGCATTGCGGCACTCTGGTGAGACTGTCAGCGTGGTTCTGACAAGATTTTACCAATGTCACAGTCATAGTCAGTGCGTACTTCTCCACCAAAGCTCGCAGTGTCTCTAAGCGCCACCTCATCAGCATTTCACCTGCCGCCTTTGTGTTCACGCACGTCTTTCCTGTCAGGGTGTCAGACACCCACTGATGCACACATGCTGAATCGGTGAACACATGCATAACTGGTGCCTGCCACTGCAGGGCAAGATTCACGCCCTTGATCACCGCATCAAGCTCAGCAAGATTAATGTGTCTGGCATCATTAGTTGGACATAACCAGCAAGCATCTTCCATGATGCTCCCATTCACCTCTAGTGCTACTCCCATAGCCACAGAGCTTGCATCCACCCAAACTGTCATTTCATTGCTGTTCACACACCAGTCTCCACCGACAGAATCTGATTCCTGCACTCTGGCCACTGTTTCCTCCAGCATACGTCCAAGAGGGACATCCTTTATCTCATCGTCCCATCCTTTGGTTAGTGTACTTGCATAACACTTAATAAATGCAGTTGCCACCCTAAGCCAACCGCACACAGGGAAATGACCCACGAGTTTCCTGCACAAGGAAAATACGCTTCGGCGGGTCACCATTTGAGCAATTTCTGGAACTTGACCTCCCCGCTTCCATCGAAGGGAGTTGCTTTCTTCCCAGACTTGCAGACCCAAGACCTTAGTTCCGTCTCTCAATCGCTCTAGATCTTTGGGTACTCCAAATGAGTCAAGTGTTGAGTTGGAGGAGAATTTCCGAGCAAAGCATTCAACCTTATCTGCTGCAGATGTCAGAACTTCAAATTGACAGAATAGAGAAAAGATTGAGGATTTGCTGTTGTTCAGCACACTCGTGTAGAGCCACCAATTTATGGAAGCATTCCTGGAACTCCTTTTTTGGAATAGCAAGCAACTGCCTTGTCACATTCTGTTGGATTTTCTCAACTTTGAAATCTTGTTCCTTTCAAGTGGGACTTGATTTTTGAAGAGGAAAAAGTCACAAGGGGCAACATCTGGAGAATATGGTGATTGTTGAACCCAGAGAATTTTGTGCCTTGCCAAAAACTGCAGCACAAGCTATGGTCACTGATGGACGTTTTGTAGTGTGGTGAGATGACCACACACTACACACTTTCTTTCTGTGCACTGCTATAAACAACAGAAGTAAGTAAGAATATTATAACTTAGTGTGCATATATGACAGAGTTCAAGGGTTATCTATGTATTTTAGCACCATTACCATAGCAAGCAGTTCTGATACTTTTTGATCAGACCTTGTATGTGTATATGTTTGTGTGCATGATTTACTGAAGTGTCAAAAAATAGGGAAAACTATCTAAAAATATATATTCCTTCCTTTTGCTTAAACAATGAGTTCTATGTGATATGGCATGGGGTGTAAGAGGTGTTGGAGTTATAGCATGGGTATATCTATCCAGGCATATTCTAAGGCTCTCCCTAACTGAATTGTATTTGTTGAGTATGGTTTCAGGGAATTCAGTGATGTCTGTAATATATCTCATATTTGCTCTATGAAGAGAGTACATTGGTCAATGAAGTAACTGAAAGTTGGCTGAGTGTTCCTGAAATCAGTTTCATGTTACCTGTGCCTGATGGAGGGTTGCATTATCTTTCTGGAACAAACCTTCACTACCAGGAAACATGACAAGTATAAAGGAGTATAAATGATTTTTGTTGGCACTTTTGAGATGAAGATTTATCACTATTATATACTTTCAGATCAGCATGTTCATTTTCCTTGTTATAATTGCAATGTTTTGCCCAGGGCACCTCTGGTCTTTTTCAGCTATTTTGTTAGCCTTCTTGGAATTATGAATATAACCCTTTATTCAATTAATGTAGGTAGATTTTTCTCATTACAGATTCCATCTTTAGGAGATATTTCATATTAGTTATCAGATGGACCAGTTTTATTCACCTTTGTACCACTTGTATGTTTTTTCTGTTGAACCAGAGTATGTGCTGTTTTAGCACTACCAGAACCAGGGATTGAACTCATAACTACCAGGGAACCAGATATGTATTAGCTAATACTTTAATCCACTTTAATCTAAGAGACAAATGGCTTAGTGGATTGGTCACATAAAATGTAAATATTATCTTTTGTAGAAACAATTGTTAATTTTTTTCACCTGAATGAAAATTAATAATAACTCAGTGTCCATGAATATGAGAAATAGTTACCCCTATACTAACTTGTTTTATTACTATTGTTCATTCACTCAGTAGTTAGAAAAATAGCTTGGAGAATGTCAGGTTTATGCTCATTTTCAAAGTTTGGATTGCTAAAGTTTCTTTCATTTGTTCTTGGAAATATGAACCTTTATTGAAAAGTGAAGAAGAGAATTATTTTTTTGTTTTTTAAGTAAGTAATCACCTTACTGTCAATTTGTTATATTTCGTGCTAATAGGAATATATACTTGAAAAACAAGATGGATAAAATAAGTAGAGGTTTATTGTACAAAACCAGTACAATAAGAATAAAGGTAACAGTTATGCACAAGGTCATTGCAAGTCAATCCAGTAGTGAGTGCTACTATTGAAAGGTTGGTAGTTCTCACGTAAGTATGAGTCATACTCAACAGATCCCAGCTAATATATTTAGCTACCCCCCCATGAGGGTTGCATGTGGCATAAGGCCGTTTTAATGTGGGTTCTCCAAGCCTGTAGGCTCGGCCCAAAATATTCCCTATCGAACATGTATAAGCGGGTTCAGGTGCAGTCAACCTCTGCGAATGAGATTCTGCCCTTCCGCGGTGCCTCATCTGGGTTCCTCTTTGCTCGAAGGCAGAGAGTTTGACTGTTTAGCTGGAACAGATCCCAGCTAGATTCTGTAGTCCATTGACTTACAGATACTTATAGGTAGTTACTACCTATAGTGTAGTTACTCATGGGGTTGACAGTTTATTCCATTACATCACAATTAAAAAGAGAAAAGATGATTATATATTGTTTATTTTTTTCAAAAAGATTGTTGTTTTTGTTGTATTTAGTTTTAATCATCTTCATGCAAAAAGATTGCTTTTGATTATATTGTGACAAGTTATAATTTTAGGATCTTTTTTTTTTTTAATGCAGTCAAATTTTTTTTTAATTCAGTCAAACATTGAAGATGGAAGAAAATAAGAAATATTTTTAGAATATTATAATTTTTTTTATTTTCAGGAAAGTAAAAATGAACTGAGACCCAAAAATGAATCTGTGCATTTTATAGAGAAGGTACAAAGAATGACTAAATGTGCCAAAATAGAATACTTCCCATACAATAATTCTCAGCAGACCAGCTGAAGTTGACAGAAATCAAATGAAGATATTACTTAAGAATAATCAATTAAATGCAATACAGAAGATAACCAAAATATCCAAATTAAGCAATAAAAATAATTTTTCCCAGATTGGTTATGTTAATTGCTTGGAAATATAACCTCCAATTAACAAGATATTAATTAAGAATAATTAATGTTATACAATGCAGGAGATAGCTAAAATATCCAAATCAAGCAGTGAAAATCCTTTGCATCAGCTTAGTTATGTTAGTCACTTTGATGTATAGTGCCCACATGATTTAAGTGAAGTGCCTACTTAATTTATTTAATGAAGTACCTCTACCCATACCAAAGACCAGTCTTCAGCCAAACAAAGAACATTGTGTATACAGTAGGATTGACTAGAAAAAGTTGTTTTAATGGCTTGATTTGTACTAGTACTGTTTCCAATTAGGTCAATTAAAGATAGCAATCAACATAAAGTTTCTGAAATTAGTTAAAAGAAAGTGCATAATACTTCATCAGGATAATGATCAGCAACATGTATTTTTGGTGATCAAGCAAAAGTTACCAAAATCATTTATCTAGGAGGCTTTCACTTATCTGTCATATGCAATGGATACTGCAAATTCAAATGACCATTTGTTCTGGTCTTTACAAAATGCCCTTAAGGAAAAAACTGTAAATTTCTTGGAAGACTGCAAAAGTCATTTAGAGCAGTTCAATGCTAATTTAAAAGTTCTGGGTGAAAGATATAATGAAGTTGGCAAAAATAGTGGAACAAAATGGTAAACATATTCTATGAAGTCAGTGTTGTAATTTAAAAAGATAGTCTTATCTTTGTATGAGGTTATACAATAGGCACTGTAACTAGAAATTAAAAAAATAATTTTTCCTATTACTATTGCTTAATAACCCTGATTTTAAATTTCTACTGCCTTGCAATCATATCCAAAAACATGGAAAAGGCTATGGAAATAAATCCAAAAAGAAAACCCAGAGTGGAACCTTGAAGCCAGGTGGCTATCAACACTGACAACTTTCCAGAAACTCTTGTAGTCAGGCCATCTCCAAATGTAATTCCCTGTATTCCTTTGGGTCTTGTTGGTACAACTGAGAGGGGGGCTATGTAGTTTGGGTAGCACACGGCCTCCATATACCAACACCAGTCTAGGAGAAGGAAAGCTATGAATTCAAACCACCAGCTGTCTTGTAGGTCTTACCTCTTTAACTATTGAGAGGAGTGATGAGGTAACCTCAACAAGGAACCAAAGTGCAAAAGGAACCACCAAGCCATTGCACTATTCTGCCTTGAATGTCACCATGAACCACAATTGTGAGATAGAGGGGAGTGGTGACCACATCAGCATAAAATGTCCTAATTAAATAAATAAATGAGGATTGCTTAATCACTCTAGATTATGAATATAAATAAAAACATTTATTTTTAATTAAATTCTATAAAAGTTAATAGGCGGGGGGTCTAGTTTTTTTTTTAATGTAAATTCATTGTAAATTGATCCCTCTAAGCCAGGAGTGGGCAATTGTTTTGGCTGGAGGGCTACATTGTCGGGGCAGAGGGTGGCGGAGGGTCTCACTGATTGTATTCATTAGTGAACATGAAGTTTTATTTCTGAAAAGGTGTAATTTCAAGCATAAAAATCAATAAACAAAACTTAAGCATTTGAGGTAGTTTTATTCATTTATGAGCAAATTTTACATCACATTTAATTATTTAATGGGACAAGTGTATCCTATCACAGCTTTTAACAATTCTTTTGAAATCTGGAGTAGGTTTGCTTATTGAGATCCTCATTACTACCTGCAAATGTATGTCTGTTAAAGAGCATCTATATTTATTCTTGTTAATTTTCATGCAGGAAAAACTTTGCTTGCAAATGTATGTTGATCCAAATATACAGAACATTTTCCCAGCAAATCTCTTCAGACATGGAAATTTATCAGCAGACAATGATTTATAAAACTCAATTAATGTCCCAGCATTGTACATTTCTTTCATTGTGTGATCAGCTTGTATATCTATTAACTCAAGCTGCAACTCCTCAGGCGCTGCATTAACATCAACAGTGAATGGATAAGACAACAAATTGAATTCAGGATTAATTTTCTTGAAGTCTTGAAATTTTCTTGGGATTTCATCCTCCAAACTCTGCAAATAACCCCTGTTCTTAGCAGAAACACTTTCAGGCACTTTCTTTTTTCCTAATAAAGAGAAATGGCAAAACTTGCCCTCACAAATAAGCCTATTTTTGTGTTGAAAGATTTTACATTTTTCCACATTTCATGTGCAAATAAGCCCTTTCCCTACAATGTCACATTCAATTCATTCAGTTTGTCAAATATGTCTGTTGTAAACATCAGTTCATATCTCCACTCCTCACATTCCATTTTGGTCACAAAATCACATGAAATTCCTTTCATATCTAGAAATAATAGAATTTCATTCTGCAATGCCCAGACTCTTTTTATCACTTTACCCAGGCTCAACCACCTCATACTGTTGTGATAAATCATGCTTTCATATTCTGACTCCATGTTCTCAAGCAGAGATTTGAACTGGTGGTGGTTGAGTGCCCTTGCTCATATTGTATTCACATTTACAACTGGATTGATCACATGCTTTAAGTCTAGTGCTGCTTTACAAAGGCTTTCCTGGTGTAAAATGCAATAGAAAGTCAATATATCACTGCTCAAGTCTTGTGCTTCTAATTTGTTTTTTAAAAGTTTAATCATTCCTACATTTTTTCCAGTAAAAGCTCTGGCCCCATCTGTGGTTATGCTTTACATTTTATTCCATGGCAAGTCATATTTCTCAACACAATCCATAACACATTCAAACAGGTCCTGACCAGTGGTTGTATTTTTCATGGATTCCAGACCAAGTAATTCCTCTGTAATTACAAAATTTGTATCAATTCCATAAAGACAAGTAATTGTGCAGTATCTTCATTATCCATGCTCTCATTGAGAGCCAATGAAAACCAAACAAAATTTTTGCTTGCAGTGTTCAACTGTTCTTTGAGTTCTTCACTTATTAAGTCAATGTGCTGTACTATTGTCCTTCTTGATAGTGAAATATTTTCAAATTTCCCTTTAACTTCAGGACACACTACATGTGCACAATCCACCACGCACTGCTTCACAAACTCACCATCTGAAAATGGCTTGTGTTTGGCAAGGTTGTAAACTACAATGAAACTGACCTTTGTAGCACTATCATGAAGACCAGCTTGCTTGATGAATATTGATTGTTGTTTCTTAAGTTTCGTAACATATTCTTCATGTTTAGTTTGGTGGTGCCATTTCAGATTATATTCCTTAAATATGGCAACTGTTTTATTGCAAATTAAGCGTACTGCTTTATTACCTGTGTTGCAAAAGAAGTATTTGTGTATCCACTTGTCATTAAATGCACGGCATTCATCACTAACTTTGCGCTTCTTGAAGGATTCATATTTCCATGAGGTAGGAAATTTACTGACTTAATTGTTACAAGGACAAAATCGAAAGAGAAAAGGAAATGGAAAAGTGGGTAGGTTGACTGATTGTGCATGCATAGTGCATTGTTAAACACGGATCCGAATCTATTGCACAAGGAGGGCAAGCCTCAGCCCAAGGCAACAGTTTACTTTGACCAGGTTATGAAATTTTAGATGTGCTTTTTTTTCCAAATGTCTCGGCAGGCCACAGAAAACTCTGTGCCAGGCTGCATGCAGCCCATGGACCACAGTTTGCCCAGGCCTGCTCTAAGCAAGCCAAAACAAATATATTCATACTATGTGAATTCTTAAAATGTAAAAAACTAAAATTTTTAAAATTTACAACCTGGAATGCTTCATTGATAGTAATATATAAAAAAAGAACTTCAAATAATGACTTTCAATTTTTTTTTAATGATTTATGATTATTTCTGATTGCAATATCTAAAACTAATGTTCAAATTCTGACCTAGTTTGTTCACTATTGCATTAATGCCCTTGGGAAAGGAATTAATCTATCTCTTATTTCCCCAGCTAGAAAGGTAGACCAATCTCTTGAGCCTTGGGTGGTAACCAGTCTACAAAAAGGAAAACTATGAATTCCAAATGGTAGAAGAAGCAACAGGAAACCACTCTCTTTACAAAGAAGGCATGACAATTCAAAAACATAAGTGGTAGAAAGATTGTAGTGTACCAATCTTCCTTGTCTGTCTGGAAAATCAGCATTTTAAATCCTGGCTTTTAGAACACTAACTATTAATATCAATGGTAATGGCACAGCTACCTCAACCATCAAGTAGGCATTATGCATTGTGGGAGTGTTATAGTAGAACACACCTATTCTATAGTTAATAGACTCTCCCACCTGTAATAAGTAGGAGTAGTAAGAGTAACGAGGGAGTCTCTCAGTGGGTCAGTCAGTCGATGCCGGACGACCGTTAGTTGGATACTAAAGTATCAGTGACCGCAACTAGATTACTCTGCGTCATTACCTATTATATCAAGTTCCTAACGTTTTGTACGTCGAACCTATTTTAGGACCGACTTAGTACAAATACAAGCCTCCACTGTGAAACCACTCCATAAGAGGGAGAATGTGATATATAAATTTCTATATATCAGAACAATATTAAGCAAATGTAGATATATTGCAAATTGAATTCCAATTGTAGCAAAAGGCTGAAGGGGAAGTGGAGTGAGGCTGAAACCTAGCTAATCAAATTCACAACCCATTCATCCATTAATATTTACTCATTTACCACAAGAAATTATCCATTGCCATTCAATCCACCATATACCATAATACCACATACTCATAGGACCCTACAAACACACCCATGACATAAAAATTTCATGACATAACAAATGTCCTTTTTTTTTTATATATATTTATTTATTTATTCAATATTAGGCAAATGAATGATAATGTGGAAAAAATTCTGTTTTGTTCTCTACAAGGACTTTATTGAACTAGATTTGTTTTTGTTGATGGAATTATATATATGTGGAAGAAGTGGAGGAGAAATATAAAAATTCAATTGTTGTATATAATTATACACTAACAGAAAATACTGAAGTTGTTGGAATGCTGAAACGTAGTATAGCTGATTTCATTCAGTTTCTTTATGCCTTTGTTCTTGTTTGATTTATATTTTTTAGTTTGAACTTTTATTATTAAGTATGCCACATTGTGATAATAGAAAATCTCCCAAGATGAAATGTTATAAGAACATAAAATTACCATAAATTTACTATGTATGATCTAGCAATCAAAGCATTTTATTTCAGTGTTCCAACATCTTCAGTGTTTCCTATTGGTACATAATTAGGACTGACGCTTGCATCTTTATATCTCCCTCTCCACTTCCGACACATAACAGGCCACCTCCAAAAATGTATTCACTCTTTAAATAACAATAAATAAAGTGTTTATTCACTTGAGAACATGATTAATGGTTAAAATTAAAAAACATTAATGTTTATTGATTTACAAAGAAGATTAACAGTTTAAATTAGATATTAAATGAAATTAAACTCATGCCAATAAATATTCAAACTGATAATAAAGTCAGAATGTGAATAAAGAGGTGTTTTGGGAACATCCTGTATGAGTCTATCAACAAAAACATTACTTTAGTTCGATGAGGTCCTTCTGGTATATGAAATGCATTACAAAGAATTTTTTGATTTTTTTCATTCATTTGCCTGGCATCATGCATTGTGTAAATACACAAGTCTTATGGTTGCAATTATGCCTGTAACATTTGTGTTCTGATTACCATTCTTTCTTATTAGCTTTGTTAATTGTCTGAGTGTTATTACATGTTACTTGTTTTAATCTAGTAAGAAATTTTCATCTGGGATGCTCTTCAGGAATATTTAAAAAAAAACAATTAATTAAAGATTGTTCATTTTATATTTTTAACCCTCTGTTTGAACATCCTGCAAAAATGTTTTTCCTTAATATTTAACAAATTGCAAGTCAAGTTTTTATAATTAGTCAAGTAGCTTTCTGAATACCTCTGTCAAGTATCTACAAATAGTTTCTGGTTTGGTTTGTTTTATTTTATGTCATATCTACCACAATGGGTTATTTTTATTGCTGGTAATATTTCCCTTCAAAAATGTATAGCTAGTAATTTTTTTTCAAAAATGTATAGCTGGTAATAATTTTTCTTCAAAAAGTTTATTGCTGTTATTAAAATCTAATTTACACTTTCATAGTGTTTTGACTTCAGTTTGGTGGTCAACTATTTATATATAGTTGGTACCCTAACAGGTGTTACCACTCTTGGTTAGGGTGGACCTGGGAATACCAGCAATTAAGAGGTGTTTCCACAGTCCTGATCCTCCTGATCAGAGGCCTTACTATTGGACGTAGTTTATTGTCTTACCCAGGACGCAGATATAGTTTATCATCATATGCAGGACAGAGTATTTCCTGGTTTTAGTTATAATATTTGCTTGAATTACAAGCAATTTTATTTGTTTATTGAAAATAAAATTAAGCCTATTTTAATTTTTGAAATCTACAAATTCATTTTTAAAAAATTGGCTTTTTAATTCAATTTTATGAAATAAAACTTTTCATTTTTATTTATCCTATAGTAGAAAGAACACTATGTAGCAAAAAAATTTATAATTAAATGCTACATCTATAATATTTTGAATAGGGCATTTGAAAACCCCACAGTTCTAATGTTGTGACAATACTTCACAGAGGGTTAAAACCAGCCTATTATTGGAGATAATCTTTGATTTTACAAACATGTTTACACTATTATAAATGCTGACAAAGAACACTCTTCTTTTCCATATCTACACTTGTAAAATCTGCAATATCCAGGTGGTATAAATAATGTTAGCTGCAATTCAATATGAGTTCCATCATAAAGAGGCTTATTTATATCAATTTGGTGTCAAGCCAAATATATATCCTTGAATACAGAAGAACCTGTCACTGGAATGCAACAGAAAACATTGTGATTATTGAAGCGAGTCATTCAACATAATATGCATTTGAAGACAATTCAAAGAGGAACACATTTTATTCCATTTAATCATTATAGGTTTTTGTCCCTATACTGTAAATTGATATGCTCTTCATTATTACAAGTTTATTACTATTTTTACTCCATCTTATATGTAGTGATATGTAAATTGTAATATGTGATATTGCATAAAAGGCAATATCACTGTAACTATGGGAGAGTTATCTTTTCTTGACAAGACTACATCTGTCAGAGAGAATACCTATCATAACAATATATTACTTAACCACATTGGAGGATCCTGAGTATGTGAAAACCTGGCTTAGGTGTTTCATAGTGTCGACTAGAGTAAAAAAGTTAAAGGACACCAAAGCTAGTGCAGCAAAAAATTAAGTTAAGGATTTGTTTTTGGCCTCAGCAGGGTGTGAGATCATAAAAAAATCTTCATCATGGTCTATCCCAAAGTGTTAGAAGATTTAGCATATGAAAAAATTTCTGCCACATAAAAGCAAATGTAAAACCAAAAAAACATTAGTCATAGTTAAAAGAACTAAATTTCTCAAAAGTAGACAGAGACCAGATGAAGCTATTATGCAATATATACAGCGATATAAAGAAGTGTTGAAATATTGTGAATTCAAAAGAATGGATTCAGAATAAATGTCTATTGAAGATGAGCTAATTTTGCTGAGACTGATTGAAGGAATGTTTGACATCTCATACAAGCATAAAATTCTAGAGCAGCTTCAAGCTCAAAGTATGAATTTGGAAGAATGTGTTGAGTTCTTACAACAATTGAAATTGATTCAAATTTTTAATGCCTCCAAAGGCTGCATGGAGACTTACATTGCTACTAAAAGTTTACTTGTATGCAGATATTGCAATAAGAAACATGGAAGGAGCAAAAATAAGTGCCTGGCCTTTGGGAAATCGTGTTTTAAATATAAAAAGTGGAATCATTTCCAGGTGGTATGCACATATGAAAAACGAGTAGAAAAAGTGGAAAATATAGATCCTCTGATTGAAAGTATGGAAGTATTTGAGATAAAAGCACAGGATAAAAGTAGGGAAATGGTAAAGTCGAAAAGAGTAACTTTACTCATGAAGGTGGATACTGGAAGTGATGTTATTTTGATATTGAAGAATTTTGGGGAAAGAATGGATAGACCAAAGATAAAGAAATGTAATCTCCAGTTGAAAGTTTGATGGGTCAATCATTATAATTTTTGGATGCTTTGAAGGCACGTTTGAGACAAAAAAGAGATTTGAGATAATATACATCTTAGTGTTGGAAAACATCAAAAGCCACAGTCTTTTAGGAATTGACATGTTAAGAGTGAATACATTGAAGCTGGTAAATTCCATGAAGTCTGTAGAACCAGATATTGGATTATTAAAGGGATACATGGCAAGTATTTGTCTTAGTATTCTAGCAGTCAACCCAATTATTTTCAAGGCTGTAAAGTTCCTGTTCACATCTTACCTTTGGTGGTTGCTAAACTGAACAAAATCATGGAACAAGGAATATTAGGAAAAGTCAGCCAAAGTGGTAACAATTGTGCTTCACCCATTGTGGCAATTACCAAGACCAATGGAGATTTGAGAATTTATGGCGATTATAAGATGGGCATGAATCACCAGATTTGTTTAGATTCATTCTTATTGCTAAACACTGAAACAGCATGCCAAGAGTTTGTTGGTATGAAGTACTTTGTTAAAGTTGACCTTTAGTCAGAATATAATCAGATAAAAATTGATAGCAAGTTTCAAGAAGTCACCACTATGGACACCCCTATTGAATTACTAAGATGGACTCATCTGCTGCTTGGAGTAAAAATGTCAAATTACATTTTCCAAAAAAGCTATCAATAAGTTTTAGAGGAGATTAAAAATATAATTGTCCATCAGGATGACATTGGAATTGGGGCATGCAGTAACAAAGATCTCAAAAGTAAAATGGAGCAAATTTTGAGAAAATTAAATAACGTGGGTATAACAATTAATTGTGATAAATGCGAGTTTAATTGTGAAAAATTTTGTACCTAGGATATCAAATATCCAAAGACAGTATATCGCTGGATGATTAATAAGATATCAGAGATAACTGCACTCAGAAATAAAAAAGAGTTAGAATCTTTAACCAATTTCTATGACAGATATCTACTGCAATATAGTGACCTTGTGGAATCATTTAATGAAATAAGGAAACGAATACTGAGTTTTGATGGACAAAGATAGGAGATCACTTTCGAGAAATTAAAAAGGCACTTATAAAGAAACCAATTGTTAAAATTTTCAGCCCAGTGAAAGAAATGACGTTAACTACTGATACCAGTGATTGTGTTATAGCTGCAATATTGTTACAGGAGGATAACACTGTAATGTACTTATCTAGAAAATTAACATTAGCAGAGGTGAATTATTTGAATATTGAGAAGGAGGCATTGGCGATTGTGTGAAGCACAGAAAGAGCTTGAAATTTTTTGCTAGGAAGGAAATTTCTACTAAAATCTGATCATAATCCTTTGGAATTTATATTCAACCCCAGAAGAGAGTTGTCAAAGGTCACATCTGCCAGGATATTAAGATGAGTGATTAAGCTTATAGTGTTCAACTTTGACATCACATATATTAAAGGAAATACTATTTTGCATGCATTATTTCAGTTAAATTTTGAGAGTAAAAATGTTGAAGCAAGTGAAAATTGTAGGGATAGGATTTTGCACAGGATAGAAATGGACATATTGCCCTTAAATTGGCTTAGGTTGGGAACTAGGCAGGATCCAGTGTTGAATAGAATTATGGATAGAAAAAAAGAAATACACAGAGTAATTGTTCTATGGCTGAGAGGCCTTTTAAAGAGTCAAGAAACAAATTAACAATAAAAAAAAGGAATTATATGTAATGGAGATATCATAGTACCTCCATAGTCTCTGAGAAAAAAAGTAATTAAAGCTGTGAACAATGATATACGCATAGTTATATTGGCGATGCGAATGAAGTTAAAATTGCAAGCATAGCAGCCAGGCTATTCCAGAGACATGTAAGAGTATGTTAAACAATAAAGAAATTTAGGCAAACTATAATTCACTCTTGGCTAAATGAAATGGATCCGTGGACATGAGTACATACAGATCATGCCTACATTAAAGGTATAGGACTATTTCTGATATTAGTTGACTTGTATTCAGGTTGGCCTAAAGTTATTAAAATCATGGATAGAAAAGCCACTACTGTGAAGCAGGTGTTGAGGATAGTGTTTTCAAGAAATAGAGTTCCAAAAACCTTGGTCTCTGACAATACACCTGAGTTTTGTAAAGAAAGTTTATATGCATGGTTAAAATGTATTGGCTGCATTTTATACAAAACACCAACTTACCACTCACAGTTAAATGGAATTGTGGAGAGAATGGTTAAAATGGTAAAAATGGGATTAAAGGCATTCTCTCAAGTGGATTGTGATATAGAAAGATATTTACCCAGATTATTCCTAAGTTATAGAGCTATTCCACATGCAGACAGAAGACAAAACCCATCTGCATTGATGTGAAGACAAATAAGAGCTCTGATTACCATGTCATTTGCAATGTATAAAAGTGTGTGGTACAGAAGGGACAAGGATTCAAGTCCTGAAAAGAAAAATTTTGTGGTGTAAAAGGGATTTCACACAGCTGTGTTAACAAAGAATGGACAGAGCATACTGGCTCATGAAGACTAATTTAGAACCATAACAGAGCATAAAGTTATGGAAAAGGGGGAGGAAAATGAAGCAGAACAGATAATGCAAGAAAGGATGAATTAATCCAGTATTGAGAGTAATCAGGAAGATCACCAGTGATATGAAAATGAAGGAGAGAGAGAGAGAGGATGAGTGAAACCAGTATTAGTGAGGAACAATCTGGGGATGAGAGTGACCAAAGGTATCATGATGATTCAAATGAGGAGAATCAATTAAGATCTAGATCTCCTATAAAAAGAAATAAAGAGATTCACTCTGTGAGGTAGATTATGTCTCCCAGGACTCTTCGTAGGTCAAAGATCAACTAAAAGTATAAAGCCTTTTAGGTTCAGGGAGGTGTAGTGATATGTAAATTAGATAATGTATAAAAGGCAGTATCACTATAATTATGAAAGAGTTATCTTCTCTTGACAAGACTACATCTGTCAGAATACCTATCATAATATTATTATTGGTGCTTTTTATCTCAATACGCATTAGTAATTCTTGATAGTCACCAGTTGTGAAGGGTGTATGTATGTAATGCATCCACTGCATGCCTTACATTTTTTATTGGATAAATATTTTTGTGTAAAAAAAATTACTAATTGATAATTTTTTACTATCCTCTTGGAACTCAGAGTAATTTTTTAAAAATCTCTCATTTCTTAAGATAAATTGTGAACCATCAACATTACAGAGTAGTACAAGCAGAGAAGCCCCCCACCCCACTTCTGTATAGTAATATTTATTATTACTTTCAGCATTTGAAATGTACATGACTACAATAGTGAATATGTTCATTATTGAATGGATCAGTTCTTTCTAAAGCCAAGTTGATGTTGGTAGTTGTTGAGTTGAAATAGTGAATATTTGTCACACCATTTTGTTGTGAGTGAGTAGTTTGTGTGTAATACTGAGAGTGCTTATATGATGTGTGTAAATCAGTTAACCTCATCAATTATTGTCACTACTTGGTTGTATTACTACTGTTTAAATCTGATATGCTTTTACATTTATAGAGAAGAAGATGCTCAGGCAGGCATAGAACAGAATCCTGGAAAATGGTATTTTGAGTTAACAGAAACTATTTCTTGTATACTTAAGTCAATTTTTTGTTAGCATGTGAAACTTGTTGTTTCACAGCCATCTGTTTGTAAAAACTACTGTTGAAGGAATGATCCAATTTGCTGAAGAATATTTTAGTAATGAGATATTGGAGGCATGGGAATTTCTTCAAATAATACAGTAAGAATGAATATGCAAACAATTGCATACTATTGCATACAATTAACAACAGATGTTCTTATCATACATATATATATGTGAAATTGCTAAAAAAGTTGGGTAAAAAGAAAGAAAGGAGATGAAACTTTTGCACTATTTTTGCACGTTTCTTACATACCATCTTGGCAATATCATCTAACAGTTGTTAGCAGTAGTTCTTTGGCAGACAAGTGGGGTAATTCCACATTAACTTTCTTATTTGACTTCTTTAAAAAGTTTAGATTGCTGCTACATAGCTTCCAATTTGAATTGAACTCACATGTTGGGAGCCCCTGCTTCATGAATATCATTTTAACCACTTTCACCACAAAAGACTTTATGATTACGCAGTGCACAAATCTTTATCTTCAAGTCTATTCTCCTTTATTTTCTTCAATTATTTTTAAAAACTTATCAGAATAAGATTATTTTATTAATAGCTTTATTTAAAAAAATATAAAACAACAACTATTTTCGCAATCTTGGACCTTCATGCCTGCAAAAAAATGATTTGTCAAAAGGACTTTTTTTCCCTTGACACTGCTATTATTTTAACTACCTTCACTCCTTGGCAATATTTATTGTTTTAAAAAGCAGTGATTAAAACAATAAACGCTGATGAAGAGTGAAGTTATAACAATAACAGTGTCAAAGGAAAAACTGTCCTTTTGACATTCTGCTTTTTTGCAGGCACAAAGATCTGATATTGTCCTACTTTTAATGATCAGAAATAACCATATGTAAAGGAACACAAGAAGAAATAGAACAATGTTTAATTTGTTTTTGCCTCTGGTATTTATTTATGCATGTGTGGGTACACACATTAGTAGGCTTAGTCCAGGTATCTGAATCGATCTGTAACAAGGGAAAATTAATACAGGGCACAATCAACTGTGGTGAATCCTTAATGAAGAAGAGTGGAAAGAACATTGCCAGTTCAACCTTACATAATAATTTTTATAACTAAACACTCAGCTTACTTCTTGCTTGCTGTTGTGAGTTAATTTGATCAAAAAATTATAAATTAAGAGAGATAATTAATCACTACAGAGGAATGTGTAATGAGAATTTGACTAATTTTTTAAATGGTTCAATAAAAAAAATTGATATATTTTTGTAAAAACTTATTTTTAATAAAATGAATAATATTAAATTGCATGAAAAACTAATTAAGAAAATTAGAATGTTACTGTCACATGTATGACAAAAGATATAAGATAAAGAAAAGAAAATTGAATGACAGGAAAACCAACTAGGTTTTATAGTAAACAAAAAAGGTTTTATTTTAATTTTAGTGATTTAGTCAGTGACTAAAAAGGAAAAAAAATAAAAGGCTTACTGGTAAGAAGTTAGAAACACTTTAAAATAACTTCAGCCAGGAGTTGCTGGGTTTTGTGGTATAGTTCACATGTCAGGTCGCAAAGAGTAGTAAACAGACTGCACTGAAGCAGGTTTCAACTCTTTGTCATTGAGCCCACTTCATTTTGGCGCCAACCAACAAATACAAACACTCAGATGAATGACCTCCACTTGTAAGGTCATCTGACCACATCAAATGACCCAGAATTTGGAAAAGTTTCATTCATAAAAATAGATTCTCTTAATAGTTACTAACATGGTTTCTTTGAAAAATAAACCACAAAAATGAAGCCAGATGGTTTATAAGATAAAATGAATCAAAATTTATGTGCAAAACTTTGTAAAATATGGGGCAAATGTCAAAAAATATGAATGCACAAAGCGAATTTGGCAGACGAGTCACAGAAGAGAGAAGAGAGGCAGAAGAGATGGAGACAAGACCAGAGACAAGATAGAGGCTCACATGATTATCTGTGATGAAAGCCTCCGACTTCAGCCTTATGCCAAACTTTACCAAAACAGCCAAATTTTGCCAAGTCAACAATAATATCACTTCCAATTTAGCTGTGGATTGGGCTGATAATTAATTGCATCAAATTCTGATATAACCAATTATTGTATGAAGAGCTGATATAAAAAAAGTATTTACTTTTGTTCAATTTATTTGAGTGTTATTATTTTCTTTTCTGTATGTCTTTGTTCTGCTTGGACCAGCCAGACATGAAGATACCTGTGATGATTCAGTCTTGGCCTCCTTATGATCAAACTTAAATCACAATGTTGGATAGGGCAGATCTGAGATCAAAGTGATCTTCACTGATCAGCCACGGTGTTGGAAGTCTTGGACAACCAGGGAGGGTGCTGTATGATTACAATATATATGACTTCCATTTGTTATAACTAGTGTATCATAGCATGGAAGAACAAATTAAATAACAGTACCGCTGGTGTGGCAAAAGGAAAAGAAGACAAGAATTGTAAATATAAAATTCTTTTGTATTGTCAATACCATGTGCTGGTGTGTCTCTAAATGTAGGTAAGGTAAATGGCTTTATAGGAAGGGTAGAGTTGGTAAGGCCTGGAGTTGATGTGTTTATCAGGTCAGTTGACCGACCAAGTTCATGGTGGTGATGTTGAGAGTATCCTGGAGTGGATTAGTGAAGCCATGAATCTGACTCCAGCATTTATGAGTGACTTTCTTAAAGCAAATGTGGTGGCTCCCAGACTCATCTTTTTTCTATGTTTTTTGTTTGGTGACAACATCCATGATTGGCTTCTTTTATGTTGTGCTTTATATTTTTTTTGAGGGGATTTGTTTTGTGGGCCAGATGTGATGATCAAAACCCCTGTACAAAAGATAACTTTTCTATTTATTGCTTTGCTATCTTAGCATTTAGATCTGGCTGACATGTAGAGTGAATAATAGAGATCTATTTTGAAACTGAGTATAACACAATTAAACTTTTAGGGGAGCTTAAGTTCCAACAGGTGTTAAAAGCAAGGGGCCTCCTTGAAAAAACATCTGTTCATTGTGATAGACGAAAATTCAGGATTTGTTTGGTGATGATGGAATGTTACCAGTTTATTTGTTTTTTTCTAAACATGAGTTTATCTCATGCAAATGCCTTTTCCAAATCTGTGAGAGTTCATCTCATATTTGAGAATGTCTATTCTGAAAACCTGAATACTTTGTCAAAAGGGTCCAGTGAAACGTCTTCCCTGAGATAGGTTGTCTTTTCTTACTCTTTGATCCACAAACTTTTCAATTTATGAACTTTTCAAAGTAAGTAAAGTTCTTTTGTTGTTAAAAAATGATTTACATGAACTGTTGTTCTATAAAAAAAAGTAAGTAAAATTCCTTTGTTGTTAAGGAAAAAATATGTTTTTCATTAACTTTTGTTTTGTAAGAGAAAAAAAATTGTATTTCAAAGAACTGTTAATCTGCTTTGATAGTTTTTTTTTGCACAAGGGAAATTTTATGTAAGACCTTTATTGTATTTTGTACAATTTATATATTGCAAAAATAATTTTTTGTTAATAGTAGTATCTTTACAAATTTCATTTTGAGTCTTGTATTCTTTTGTTTGCACCTCTAAATGTATTTGTAAAAACAAGGATAAGAGACTTGAATTCTCCTTCTCTTATTCTTCCTTTTTATTCTCCTTTTAAATCTGTCAGGTCAGGTAATTTGACTATATAATTAGCATTTTTGTTTTTGTGCATATTAAGTTAATTCAGAATATTTATATATTTAATGTGAAAATCTCTGAATTATGTTTTGATTAAATGGGTCAAAATGTTTTTGAGTCGGGTTCTAGATGTCCAAGCACAAAAAATACTAGTCACAATAACCTGTTTTCGTAGCACACAACATTAACAATGAAAAAAAAATCAATGGTTTAAAAAAACAAACAAATTGATGGTGTCAAAACTATTCAGGCTAGAAAATCTTAAAAAAAGTCTCCAGCTCATCGGTAAAATAGGATATATACACTTACATTATTAACCAAGTGTTATTATTTAATGATATTGGAAGTGTGCCAATAACTAAAAGTAATTTTGCCGTCATATTGTCTGGCCATGTGGGCTATTATAGTCCGAACGGCTTTCCATACAAAAATTGCCCTCAAAAGCAGACGACGCGCCAGGTACATGCGCAGATTTCTGTTGACCATTTATTGATGCAAAATGGCAGATTGCATGGCAGGCGGAACCAACAACGTTCTTCTCGTTACTGATTCCTACAAAGTGAGTATTAGATTATTATCAAATTACGAAGGAAAAATCCTTTAAGTTTGCCTTATTCTGTTAGTTAATCGCTTACTATTTTTTTTCTTTTTGAAGAGTTAGATTTGGCGTTAATTTTTTTTGTTGATGCTGGTCAACAAGTGGTTGCGATGTAAAAATGCTCCTTAGATACGATGATAGTCGCATCATCACAGTTGTTATATAAATTCGCTTTTCAAATTAATCAAAGAAAAATGAAAGGTTTACATTATGATTAAATTCTCATTTTTTCTATTTTTTCTGAAGAAAAAAGTGCTTCCTTATTTTTTAAATAGACATATAGCAAAAGAAAAAAACAAATTAATGAGATTATTTTTTAATTCATAAATAAATAAATATTTTTTTCCCTGAAAAATAGCTGACATTGGAACAATGAAAATATTTACAATTTACATCATTATTACAAACAACTTCTTTTGAAAACGTTAAATGATTTTCCTTTCTTAAAAAAAAAAAAAAAAAAAAAAAAAAGAACTCGACTAAAAGAAAAGCGTATTTAAGCCATTGGAAAGAGAAAATAACAAAAAAATAAAATATGGTCCCATGTAATTGTAAACATTAAATTTACATTTTACAATTAAACTAAAAAAAATAAGTTAATGTTGAAAATTTGTTTTCTTTTTTGAAAAAGTATTCTTTCTGTTGAAAATTACGTTTCTTTTTTTCCCTTTTTCTTTTTACAATAATGCATAACTTGAATTCTATTGTTTATTAAAAAGAAAATATTTCTCAATATCAGAGCTAGACCGTTTGTAGAGATAGTGCAGGGTAAAAATACTACAATACACGGTGAATGGCACTTTCTTTCACACCTTAAAAAGCGATAATCAGACCATGTTAAAGTGTGAAACTGACATTCACCGACATGGTCTGATGATCACTTAGGGCATAAAACCGACATGCTGTGTTGATTTCTATGTCCGCAGTGTTTAAAATAAAAAAAAATAAACAAATTCGGTGAAATCCTACTTTACTCATATGGCAAATAACCCCCTTTTAAATTAAACTTTATTGAATCATACTCACCTGTTTTCAAATTCTTTAATTTACATTTCGACCTTGGTGTAAGTTTAGTAAAGTGAAATCAGTTTTATTTTATTTAATTCCCAAACTAAACACCAAAAGTAGGCGAATTCCCGGCCAGTGTCCACTGCAAAATTGATAGTTATTTTAAAAGCATAATAATAACTACAAATCTTTTAAACATTTTTTTATAATGATTAAGAAGGAAACTATTTTGTATGCATGTTAGTGTTTTTTGTATCTTGTATTCTTTGATTGTGTAACTGCATTGAATTGATTATGAAACTTCTCATGTTTTTGATGAACAATGAACATGGAAAACTGAAAACACTTGGAGAGAAACGAAAAATATATACATTTTGTCATTTGATAACAAAAAAAAAGAAAAGAAAAAGCATATGTTAAAACAGAATAATTATCAAAATTATAATTGAGTCACTACAAATTCATAAGAATATACAAACAGTGTCAAATAGTAGATTTCTGAATTAATATTGGCGATGGATTCGATATCAGATACCAAAGAAAGATTGAGTAAGATAATTTTTTGTCAAATATCAGTCAGACAAAATATAAAAATAAAATAAAAGGAGTTATTTTACCACAATAATTTATCCAAATAATTAAGTTTTTAACAGGTAAAATAACAATAAAAATCGAGAAAGTCACGCTAGGTCTTCTGAACAGGAATAGAGGATTATCTCTTGTTTCCTGTTTAGGATTGGGTTTTTCTGGTTCCTTCTCCTAAAGTCTTCTAATTTTCTTTCTCTCTCAGTAACCTCTTGCATCTTACTGTCATTTTCGCCCTGCTTGGGGTGAAATGATTAAAGAAAAAAAACAAAAACCAAAAAAGCAACAAAAAAGACGATTTTTAATCTTTGAATAATCTTTGAATACATGGAGTGGGAAACTGCACTCTGCAAAGGCTAATGGTAACCTAAGAGTGAACAGAACTGCTTGTTTCTTGACTTTAGTAATATACTACTACATAGCAATATGTAGTGCAGACATAGGTGTAAGAAAAGAATTTGTCCACAAAATTTTGCCAGTGGTTCTACATTTTGTTTTACTTTGATATGATTTTAACTTATTTGAGCCTATTAAAGATACCAAGTGAAACTTGGCAAATAAATATCACTATATTGGTCTTGTAGTGGGAATGGCGGTTACCACTTGTTGAGGGTTCATGGCGTGGCTGTTATGTTGTTGATAGAAGTCAGACGTAGAAGAAACGCAAGTAAGGTTCAGATACTCCTGCCCGCCGAGCCCAACTACATAAAAAGGTTGGACTTTGATTAAGTCCAAAGAAGAAGGCAAAGAAAGCAAACAAAACACAAGACCGATAATATATGTATATATAAATATATATTAATGACAAGTTACAATACATGGAAACAGTACAAAGGAGGAAGTGTGTGTGAATATTTTGTATGTGCGTGCGTGTGTGAATATTCTGTATGTGCGTGCGTGTGTGAATACTGTGCTTAGCGTGTTTCCACGCTATCCCTTGTTAGCGCCTACATTTCGAGGTTGATAGCTGAAATCCTGAAGGAAAAAAGAGATAGAGGTGAAGAGTCAGAGGCTATTTATAGCCAGGGAAGAGAGACCCCTGGTGAAAGGGTTAACGGAGTGAAGGAGGAGTTAACTCCGACAGTCTCATAACCGTTATAAACATGTGTATAGTAGCACGGAAGAACAAATGAAACAACAGTTTCACTAGTGCTGTGAAAGGATAAAAAAATAAGAATTGTAAATATAAAATTCTTCTGTATTGCCAATACAGCACATACAAGCAGAATGTCTCTAAATGTAGGCAAGTGAGGCACTTAGAAGGAACGATAGAGTTGGTAAAGCTTGGAGTTGATTCTTTTGTCCAAATTCATTGTGGTGATATCAAGAGCCCACCAGGCATTGACAGTTAGCTTGTTCTCTTTGTTTCTGTTCCAGTCATTTATGAGCAGCTTTCTTAAGAGCAAACCTGGTGGCTCCTGAACTCATCTTTTTTCTTTGCTGGCAACATTCATGATTGGCTTCTTTTGTGTTGTGCTTTATATTTTTTAGGCGATTTGTTTTGTGGGCCAGGTGTTATGCTGGGAGCCACTGTGCAGAGGACCACTTTTTTATTTTTTGTTTTTTTTTCTTAGTGTCTACATTTGGCCAACATGTAGAGTTAATCAGAAAGAGATTTAATTTGAAGTGGAGCATAACATAACTGTACAAGTGTCATTGCTTTACAAGTAAGAGAAAATATATATTATGGTAAACTTGTACCTTTGTGCCTGCAAAATATCAGAATGTCTTAAAGAACATTTTTTCATTGACACCACTATTATTTTAACTCCCTTTACTCCTCAGCAATGTTTATTGTTTTAAAAAGTGATGATTAGAATTGTAATAAAACATAAACATATGGAAGTGAATTTATACATTTTCTTTTTTCCCGAGAATTCACAGCAAAAAGGATAAACACTATTTATTAGATTGTTTATTTACATTATTATATTGTTTAATGGAAAGGTTGGCAAAACATGGCCTAATTGCCAATTGATTCAAACTTTATAAAATGATAAATAATAAGGGTTTCCTTATAATTTAGTAAATTTTTATAAATTTAAGAATAAAAAAACGTTTTTATATATTTTTAGAAATTGGTAAATGATAGATATTGCATTGCATTAGTTTTACTTGTATTAGATTTTAGAATGTTGTAAGTATAAAATTATTTTCGCAAATAAACTATCTAATAAATAATTAATGTTTATTATTTTTGTTGTAAATTCTCAAGAACAAAAAATCAGTTAGTGAACTGGTTAACACCTTGGAGAGAGAAATTGGTGAGCAGAGTTCAAATCCTAATTGAGTTCATGATATTCACTTTCACATAAATACCCTAGGAAAGATATGAATCCATCTCTTCTCTCTCACCAGCTATGGGTTAAATAGCAGGGCAAACTGGGCTTTCTTGCATTGAAGTGCCAACCAGTCTAGGAGAAGGAAAACTATGAATTCAAAACCAACCTGAAGAGGATGGGTTCTGTCAGGCTATCTTACCCTAGACACACCACTGCTACTATAACTGCAGTACAAGACTCATGACATGACATGGCATGTCTCTTAAAAAAGATATGAATCTTTTTTCCACTAGCTATAGATTAAATAGTAGGGTAGACTTGGCTCTGTAGCCTCAGTTAGCACCCAGTCTAGTAGAAGGAAAACTCTGAATTCAAAAAACGTTGGGCATGGGACTGTCCACTGTAAAAAAGCTACTTGCTATAAGAAATTGCAACAGCAACACCTAGTGTGGTAAGAATGGGGGCCCTATTCTCTGCAGGGGAGTGGCACTAAGGAGGAAGAGAAGGATACCCCTTGTACCATGCATAAAAAATAACTGGAATAATGAAAGGTGCTTAAAATTCAATAATTTTATTATTGTGTATTTGCATTGTGAGTAAACTAGAATTTTACGAAATTGTATCTATCATGCTACAGAATTTTTGGTGATATTGTAGTCTACAGTCTCCCTCAGTATTTTAGGGTTACCATATTGTTGAATGTGGTCTACCTAAGAATTTCAGTCCTGAGTCTTCGTGAGTAAAACATTCAAGATTAGTTTAAGTGAAAAAAGAAATATAAGACCCCATAAATAACAAGATGCTTACCAAAGACTTTTACTGAGCTGTCATTTCTAGTGAAGAATGTTATTTTAAAATAGTACAAGAAACGAAACTATGCCATAGATGCAGTTCTGCTGAACATGACTATTTTTGCTAGAAAATAAAACCAATTTGTTTATAGCTTTTTTACAAGATGCACAAACTGTTTACAAGCCTTAATATATTAAATGCTTTTTACTGATGATGTGTGAAGTGTGACAATCAAGGTGACTATTGTGACTTACCTTCTCATTAATAGACAGACTATATATGTATCAGGCAATTATACACTTATATGTAAATGAGGCAAGATTTATTTCAATGTCACTAAAATGTTTTTTTTAAATTTTTATAAATATTTTTTAATAAATAGGTGCAAATGTGTAATAAAGTTTTACTTTGTACTAAATTTTAATTCCTTAAATCAATTTTGAAATATTGTGGTCAACCACATACTACAATAGAATTTTAGTAACCCTTATTTCAATTTCAAACATTTTCTTGAATTTCATTGGTTGTTAAATATAAAATAAGCTTCGAGAAATTTCCATAACAAAACAATCAAATTTTGTGCAAAAATAGGCTCAACTGACTTTAAAAAAATCTTTCTCAAATTCATTTCTAATTTAAATGTTTCAAGAAATCCCATTGAATAAAAAATAAAAAAATACAATTTTGCCCATGCACTTCTGAGAATTATTGGCAACATCTGGCGAAACTTTGTTGAGCCGATTTCGTCATTAAGAAAACTATAAATAGAAACAACGAATGAGTTTTCGGTGCATTGAGATTCTTACAGACAAGATATACACACAGAAATTTACTTGTATCCAGAAAGATATTTATACACTCAAAGAGACACTAAGAAAACTTAATTCTTATACTACATTTTGAAACCAACTTTCTTTATGAGAGATTAGGAAAATTTACACTACAAATTTTTCCACTCAATATCTTTCATAGAAAAAACTTAGATGCCAAAGAAACAACTTAATCTTATGCTACTGCATTTTTGAAACAAACTTTCTTTATGAGAGATTGGGAGAATTTACATTACAAACTTTTCCATTCAATATCTCTCATAGAAAAACCTTTTGTCTAATTTGAATTTGACCTTTATAGTAAAAGGCAGACAACTTTTACTTAATTTTGAAATTGAACATTTCTGAAGCAGTAAAAAACTTTTTTTTCTTGAATATACTCTTGCAAACATCATTACAAAACAAAAAATTGTAAAATTGTGTATATAAAATTTAATTTGTTGTTCCAAACATGTCCCTTTTGTAGTAATTGAATATCGTTACCATTTGGCCATTTTTTAAAATTTATGTTTGTGGATATTGCATGCTTTATTTGCAGCACAACTTTTAATAATTCATGCAACCTTCCTAGATCTAGAACAGAATCATTGTGGTAGACTGTATATTACAATAGCACCAAATTTTCTATTGAAGAAATGATAAGATTATTTAATTGTAACTAAGCCTGTATATAATTTAATGGTTAATGAATTCATTTTGCAGACTAATTTGTTCTAGCAGTTATCTCAGTCATGACTAAGTTTAGTAAATTGCTATATGCTTGCTTGCTGGGTTAGAGAGTTGTGCATTTTCTGTTGTTCTTGCCCAGCTAAAATTTAAGAGCTTGAATGCTAATTTATCAAGGCAAGCATCCCCTTCCCACTTGAAAGATTAGTACAACACTGTCTTCCTACCCTACCATGCTAAGCTAGGTTTGGTCAATGTCAGTAGTTAATTACAGTGTTTTATGATAATAAACCTCCAAGGAAAAAAATTATCTTCTCACAAATTTTGTATTGATTACTTGTCAGTTATCAACTGGTTACCATAAAAGGGTCATCTTATCATAGCATAATGGTTAGCAAGCTGGTCTCACAGATTATTACCATTGAATAGTGAGTTTGATCCTCACTGGTTGCCTGGTACTTGTGGCCTTGAGTCTAAACTAAACTAAGCTTAGTTAATTGGTTACCACAAGTTTGGGGAGAATTTTTAATTATAAATGTAACAACTGTTCATATTCATCCCCAGACAAACTGTACATATGAGACTGGATAGAATTTTCAAAGTGAGACTTCCTTTTGATTATCGTGTGAAAGAAGATATGGATCTGTGGATGTGACTGGATAAATTAAAAGATATGATACATTCTTTAAGTTTTTGGAGATAAATATTGGTTAGCACCAAAGTTTGACATTAATGCACTTAATAATCAAAATATTAATTTTTTTTTTAGAGTATTAAAAAAGGAAAATTTTATTCTACAAAATAATGTTTAAGATCTCTGAGTTAGTCTGAAAGAAAAATTTTAACAGCCTACATAGCATTTTATGATTTAACCCAGTTGATTTTTATGCATCTGAATGTGTGCACATTTCTTGTTTCAGGTTCAACAGTTTTATTCATTCTTTGACTGGCATCTTAAAAATGCCTTGAGATATTTTCTTGGAATTGAATAAGTAACAGTTTCAGAATCAATAGATGAAAATTTGTTTATAATTTGTTTATTTTTATTTATTTTAATAGGATACATTGTGTTGGAAAATTCTTTAAAAAGTGGAAAAGAAACTTTAAAAGCGGAAAATATTTTCCCAGCATAGGGAAAGTTTGATCAACATAAAAGTTCATTTTGAAATTGGTTTGTGTTTAGAGCAATGGTTATCCAAATTTTTCATTATGAAGATCATGTATTCTGCACATTTTTGTGAGCCAAAGAGAAAATTTAAATAAACGAACGGGTTTGATTTGAATCTTTATTTATTTGTAATCAATGTAATATGATTCAGAACAAAATTGAAGTCCTACATGTCAGACAAAGAAGAACTCTCTCTCTCATTGAGAATGAGGTAAGTCTTGTTCACCACTTCTGCCACTTGACTTGGGTTCCGGTTTACTATGTCTGCTACACAATTGAACCTATGTTTGAGTTCTCTCAGATAATACTGAGTGATATACCAAATTAAATAAGAAACATTAATTTCTTGTTTGAAAAATATAGTTTAGTAATGTAATAGCTGCCTTTGGGCAGAAAAACTACATTTTGTCTCTCAGTTGTGTTTTTGTCTTCAGAGTGACACTGAAAATATCATTGAGAGGGGAACAGCTGTGCACAGCAGTACCTCCCTCATTGCACTAAAGAGGTGTGATCGGTACTATTACTGATGTCAACGAAACTTTGATGGTTGACGGGGATGGGTTATTTTTGGACCTAGCTCAGATGCATGTGCTCAGGATCACCATGTTAAACTGATCTGAAAAAAAAATAAGTTGTAAAAATTGTTGCTTTGGATGCTTCATTATTTTTTTTTTAACTACATTCTAGATTCTCATTATCTGATTTGGGGGACAGTGAGCATTTACAGGTCATAACCCATAATTAACAGAATTTATTTTAGAAACCTATAATTAGAAACAGATATGGTGGGTATTAATGGGTTAAAATTGAAGTTTTATATTTTTTTAATTTCTCTTGAATGATTGATTTCAACTTTTATTAATATCTAAGCTTTTAATGAAAATTTGAATTGAGGGTTGCACAACAGCAATTTAGCTAGGATGATATATAAAGCAAACTTTAAGAAACAAAATAATGAAACCAAGTGAGCAACCCTTTCTGGAAATATTTCTATTTGCTGAAGACTGATATTTTATGCTTTTGGTATGAATAAAAATATTATTTTAAACCATTTATTCAGATCTTTAAAAAGTGTCTTTTCCAATGTTTTTATATTCTTTTCTAATATCATTTTCTTTCCAAAATACAACAAACAGCATTTTAATTTCTCTTCAAGCTATAAACTTATTTTGTTAAATTTGTCAAATTAAATGGTGTTTAATTAAATTGTTTATATTACAAATTCAAAAACCTCTGCTTACTTTTTCTAAACAAAAATCATAAAACAAGATTCAACAAAAATTACTGGTATTGATTCATTCAATTTGATATTTTCTCCTTTGCTTGTGTGCATCCTTAAAAAGATTGTTGACAGAATCCATTTTGATTGCCTAAACCAATTTAAAATATTTTTTAATTACCAAAGAAGTTCTTGATTTATTGATGTTCAGCAATTTCTAAATTTTTAATTTTCAATGTTATACTTGCTTCTCATTTGCAATGGAATAGATTTACAATTTTCAAAATTAAATTTTAATTGCATTTTGTGGTATATTTAATATGTGCATAGTATTTAATGGCACCATTTTCAACAGACACAAATGTGTCACATGTTCATAAATCAGTTCACCCAAATTTTAACTGATCCACTTTCTAATAATTGCTAAGTATTATTTAAATACTCATTGGATTGAAAGTTGTACCATGTGTTGGTTGACCTCTACTTTAGTATATAACAAAACAATATTTATATTTTTCATTATAGTTTTAGGTATTATTTTTTAATAATAAAATATAACAATTAATGAAATTGTTATGTAGCATTAAGGAAATAATTTAAAATCAAAACTAAAGAAAATAATTTTATAACAATGTAAAATGTTTGAACATTAAAATACAAAAAGAGAAGACAAATTCAGTTTATGATAAACTCTAAATTGATGTACCATTAAAAATAGGAATAACTTCCTGCTATGTTCTATCTTTACAAGAATGAGATCAGACCAAAAATGAAGCATTCTTGCTATATCTGGGTTGGAGCTGCCCGGTTTTCACTTTCCAAACTTGATTGAGTTCAAAGCATTTTGTGGACACATACACGTCTACTCATTCTCATTCCCTTTGGTAAGGAGGAATTTCAACTCAGACAGATTTTTCTCCAGAACTGCTACTTTGTGGAACAGACTCCCAAGAGGATGCTTCTCTGATCACTATGACCTTAACCTCTTTAAGTTTAGGGCCAACTGTTATCTAGCATACATTCTCATAATATGCATTTCTTAGTTACTCCCTTTACACTCCTACAGCAACATCATTCAGTTACTCACTCTGAGTGGCTCTTAGGCTTTGTATTGTGTGAAAAATATCATAAAAAAATTAATAACATCTATATAGCTCCTACCTTCACCTGTTTTGATTTTTTGACAATTTAGTTAATTTAAATGTGGCTATAAATTAGAATAGTTATTTAACATGATTTTTACTAATACTTAAAAAAATTGTATTCATAATGCCTCAGATTTCAATGGGAAAGTATTTTATTGGAAAAATAAATTTCAGTAAATGAGGAACAATTTTTTAAAGTTGATGACTATTTACAATGGAAAGACTGAATTTGACCGAATTCTGGAATTTAAAATGTTTAAGGCAAATCCATTTTTATCAGGATCTTAAAATATCAGAAACAGTTTGTAGAACTCTTAAATATTTTGTAAATATTCTTCAGAATAGCCATTTCTTGTAAAAGAAGATGGTTATAATTGGTCTGTGTGGAAACATACTTGTAATAGAACTAATATCTTTTTTTATACTCATTTGCAAATGTGAAGGATTTTATTTTTAAATGAAGAAAAAATACAAGTTATCAAATTTTCATTATAATTAAAAATCTTTGAAGGCGCTGGAACACTTGGCCAGTTTTTCTGTAGGTAAGTTATTTTAACCATTCATAATTAAGAAAATAATTTTATTCTTTCAATAATGAATCATCTAAAATAAATTTTCAAATATTTGCAGGTTACTCATCATGTACAATATCCTGAAAATACAACCCATGTATATTCATATTTTGAAAGCAGAGGTGGCAAATTCCCAAAGACTGTTTTCTTTGGTTTGCAATATCTTCTGAAACGATGGCTTGTGGGACAAATTGTCACCAAAGAAAAGATTGAAGAAGCAAAGGAAATATACAACCTTCACTTTAAGCAAGAAGTTTTTAACGAAGAAGGATGGAACTATATTTTAGAGGTTAGTCAGCAGCAACTTTCAATTTTATTTACTCTTTTAACAGCAAATATATTAAAAAAAGAATTATCATCTGACTGTAAAGTAATATATTTAATTTCCTAGCCTTAGTGAAAAAATGTTTTTAGATTTTTGCCGAATGTTTCCTACAGAAAAATGGTTGATCTCACCATTATCATTGCCATTAACTTAAAGTACTTGATTTAATTAAAAGTCGGATTGTTTATTTTGTAGGGTAGTTTGTAAAGATGACTGTGAATTTTTTGCAATATCATATACCTGTGTTTTTTTTTTTTTTAATAAGGACAGGATTGTTGCCCTTGATACCTTTGTATTTTATGAGCTTCCAGTTAGTTAAATAAATATTGAATTCTGTTTGAATTTTTGAAATAAGGTATTGTTATTTTATTCTGATTTTCATTTTTCCTTATTTTCTGTTTGATACATTCCTTTACGAAGTCTTTTACCTGAGACCTGAGGTAAAAGAAAGATTTTCTGAGAATTACAATAACCGAGTTTTTCAAAATATATGAATGGTGCTCATAAGCACAACCTTTTGTATCTCAAATAGTGATGGGTTTTCTGGGAATTTCTTAATTCAGATGTCAATATTCTTTTTAATCATTCCCAGTGCTCTTATTATTACTGGAATATTAACCTAGAACACTTACTGATTTTTTATCAATGTTTCACTGAAATTTGCTTTTAATATTTCCTACAATGAAATTATGACATTTCCAGTTAAAATTCAATATAGTTATGAATTTGGTCATATTGGCTTCTGAAATTTATTTATTAGCTGTCTTCCTCTTTGAATTCCATCTACCATTTTTGTATATTCCTAAATGACCACAAAATTAGAAATTTTTTTCAGGCTTTATGCCTGGTAAGGTACCATTAAATTATAACTAATTAACAAATAATAGAAACCATTTTGTTTAATATTAATGAGATATCAATTCCTAATTTAAATATAGTACAACCACACACAAACAAATACACACACACACTCACATGATATATGTGTGTGTGTGTGTGTGTGTGTGTGTGTGTGTGTGTGCGTGTGTGAAGGAGTACTAAAAGTTCCCAGCCCAACCAAAAGAGGATTTCTACTTAAATTTTGATTTTTGGTCACTTTTCAGCACCTTTTTATATGTGGGTGAGTGAGGGATTTAGTGAGTGTATGTGTGTGTATATAAACAAATGAAAAAATTTTCTTTAACAATCCATTTCATCCTCTAAGTGACTTTATCATGGTAAATGTAAAGATTTTATTTTGCAACATGTATTTATGAATACAAGTAAAGTGAAGGAAAAATATTAAGTTTTCAAAATTTTAAACTTTAACATCCTCCATAGTTTACCTTGACTTACACAGTTAGCTTTAAGAATATTTTAGAGCATTCTTAAATTTAAAATTTTGAAAAGTTAACAATATTTTTCCTCTACTTCTGTTAATAAATACATGTTGCAAAATAAAATCTTTACATCTATCTTGATAAAGTCCCTTAGGATGAAACGTGTTAGTAAGGGTTAGTATATTATTCATATGGTCTTTTTACAGTTATATTTTATTTATATCTGAATTTTTACATATATATAGTATATATGTGTGTGTGTGTATACACACACACACACACACACATGATTGCATGATACCACATGAAATTTTTAGTTGTGGTTGGCCACTGTTCACCAGGAATTTATTGAAAAAATATTAAGGCTCTGATAGTTAATATAGCATTGAGCTCGCTTTCTTTGGTGTGCCTCTGTGGTAGACTCCCTTAGGAGTTACTTATTTTATATAAAGTAGATATATAGATACACACACACACAAACACACACATATGTAGACACACAAACACAGGAGCAAACATACAAGTTCCAACCTTTCAGTGATATGAGCAAACCTATTTATAAATTGAAATTTTGAAACCTTCCTGACTTACTTGATAAGTGGTAGTATTGTAAATTATTCAGTCTGAACAAATATATTTTTGTTTGGATTTTCCTTTAGCAACATCAATACTAGCAAGGCAATGTAATAAATAAAGCAAATCAACCAACAATATAAATATCATTATTATTATTATTATTACTATTATTATATGTCTGAAGATTTAGACTTTCAAACAAACCTCTATAACTGTTTCTCAACCTTTTTAAGCAATAGCACATCTAAGAGCAAATGAAAATATCATGGCACACTTAGCAAAATTTTTAAAGTGTATACATTTAAATGTTATGAAATAAAACCATAGATTTTTTTAAATACACACACAAATATGACCTTACTTTATTTCAATGTTTCTATTCAACTACTTTTTTATTCTTTGATTATATTTTAAAATAACATAATTAAAGAATAGTGAAAAGAATTATTTGAAAAAAAGTTTAATACTTATTCATTTATTCAAATACTAATGCTATGCCATTACTACTTCCGCGCACACACACACACACACACACACACACACATATGTATATACTATGACAATATTGCATGGCACACTTAAGATCACGTGGCACACTTGTATGCCATGGCATGGCAGTTGAGAATCACTGACCTAGGAGCTATCCTGTTCATAAATAAGGAAACTCCTGTACTTGGAAACCAAAATTTTGATGCTGTAGTAATATTAAAAACATATTTAGTAAATCATGTCAAAACCAAACACAGACAACATACTGAAACAACATACATATTAAATTCTTTCACTTGATGACTCTGCATTATATTTTTTAGCTCTACTATTTGTATGTAATCATTACTTGAAGAGGAAAACAATACAAGTAGAAGAAAAGAAATAAATGGAAAATCTATTATATCAATACTTTTAGTAAGTACTTTATTGATTTAATGATAAGCATTTTACTCATTGCTCTTGAATCAAGTGTTATGCACACATGTTTAATATCCCCACTATTTATTTAGTCTTATGAAAATATTTACTGTGACTCAACAAGTTCTGATTGCTGTAAGATCTCTTGAGAATATGGGATCAAGTTGCCTGTTTTTAATCATTGCAAATCTGTAACATTGCCAGATATTTACCATCATCTCAAGTGACGCTTTATGAAATCAAAGCAAACTGTGTAGATACACACAATGAACACACAAAATAACAAAAATCCTAAAAAATGTTATTGTAACTCCAGATAGAAAGAATATCTTAATTCTTTTCACCTATTCCAGAGAAAGTTTTTAGCCAATGAGCAATGCAAGTCATTTTAAATTATTAGTTTATTAGTTTTAATTGCAGCAACATTTTTAACGTTGTTGGATTTTGTTATGGTCCAGTTCCTTGTACCACGGTGATGGTCTAAGGTAGAACCAATAAAGAACTTGAACATGGATATGGAATAACACAGATATATTACAAACAGGAATATATACAGAGAAGTAGAAAGTGTTAGTACGAACAATCAGGGTTAGTAGGGAGAACAATGTAGTCTCGACCAGTATCACTATTCCAATGTCTTGTAGTAATTGTCTGAACGTGACTCTGTTTCAGACTGCCTCTGACTCGACTGACTGACTCGCTCGCTCTGACTGATAGACTTCTGACGAACTTCACTCCAGACTTCAGACTGAACAGCATTTAGTCACCCCCCCCCACGAGGGCATCATGTAGCACAAGGCCGGTTTAACGTGAGATCTCCGAGCCTGTGTGCTCAGCCCAAAATATGCCCTTTGAACCCATATAAACAGGTTCAGGGTCGGTTTACCTCCCTGAGAGAGACTCAGCCCTTCGGAGTAGCCTCATTCAGGTTCCTCCCCACCCGAAGGCAGAGAGTTCAACCGATCAGCCGGTCACCCGACTTCAGGCTGAACTCTCTGCTTCCTCTTGAGGCGCAGTATTTATTACGTATGGAATAGTCCATTATGTTATTATGGGTAAGGTCCCATAACAGATTTATAAATAAAAATCCTTAGAAGTTTATTTTTTGCTAGGAAGGTTGGTTCGCTGTGTTGTGCGGGACTATTTTTCTCACTAGAATATATCTTGCACATTTAGAAATCTACCTTTTGTTCATGCATTGAATATTGCTGCTACATCTGAACTGGTGCTTCCACTATGTATTTAGAGATTCTTGATAAAATACAAAGTAGAATTAGCAATATTATCAGTTCTGACATGGCATCTCAGTCATTTCCCCACCACTGTAATATAGCTTTGCTGTGCCTTTTCTGTCAATGTTTTTATGGTAATTGTTCTGATGAGCTTCCTTTGGTATCTAGACTTTACAAATTTAAGTGCAGTACTAGATTGGTGGCAAAGTTTTATCATTTTACAGTTGAAATGGCTACATATGACAGTAAGTTCTATGCCAACAGTTTCTTCTCTTGCACTTTTCGCTTATGGAACTCCCTTCCAACTTCTTGCTTTCCAGTCAACTTTCAAAAATTTACATGAAAGTTTATGATATCTCTACTCACGTTATATAATAATAAAAAATAAGTTTTTGTATATTATAAATAGGTACTGCAGATTTTTACAAGGTTGTAATGAGCCAGTGTTCCAAGTTGCAAGGAATTTTCTGTCTAGAAAATCAGTAGACCATCCCTCTTGATATTTATTTAGTCTTGTAGACAGGTAATTAAAACTAAGTCATAGAAAGCTGGAGTAGGAAGATTGTTTTAAGTCAGTCTCTCAATCGGGGAATATTTATCTTCTTTGAAAACTTGTTTTAAACCTTATAGTTCAAAATCCTGTGGCTAGATGAGCTTATTTTATGCTTATTTAACACATAGTCCTTTTATTTTGTTCAACTTAAAATGAAATTCTTATAATTGATAAATTTACTAGTGTTAAATCCCAGCTCATTTTATTTTTTTATTTTTACTCTTTTAAGTGTTAAATACAATAATAAATTGGATTACAAAAAATTCTAATTACATATTGATGTATAACTGTTTAACATTATTATGTTAACTTGATTTATTGTTCTGATAAATTTTCCTCCATGGTACCTAGACTTTATGAATTTAAGTGCAGTACGAGATTGGTGGTAAGATGCCAACATTTTACAATTGAGATGGCTAGATGTAACTGTAAGTTCTATGCTAAGAGTTTCTTTTCTCTGTTACAGCTTCTTGCTTTCCAGTAAAGTTTGATGTTCAAAAATTTAAATGCAATGTCAATCATTATGTTCCATCTTCTTAATTCCTGTTCTTTTATTGTTCTCATTCCTTAATAATGTTTTTCTCCTTATTATATTCTTTCAAACTCAGTAACACTTGTGTCGACAGCTTTATTGCCTTGCTTGGGGTGAAGTGATTAAAAAAAAGAAAGTCATTACAAATAACTTTGTATATAAATATATGATTATATATATATATATACTATATGCCATTAGTAAGATTTTGACTGGTCTTGTAAACCATAATATCCATGTTCATTGCTGATAATTATATAATGTTTTAAGATTTTGATAATTGTAGATTATTTCCATAAAATCTTTATTGCATAGCTATGCTAGTCATTGTATGATATCTGATATCACAAATTATATATATATATATATATATATATATATATATATATATATATATATATATATATATAGTTTTCTGTTTCAAATCAGAGTAATTGTTTTGTGATTGTAAGGTAAATTTTTCTATCAGCATCAATGTTGCAGAAGTAATTGGTGTTTCATTGCTGGCCTCATAGCAACATAGCCCTTTACATTGAAGGCTACTTCTAATATTGATTGAATCTTAGTACAGACTTGTCTCAGCCCTTGACATCAAAAACAGGCTCCAAATTAAGTTGTTTTTATTACAATATTAATGCTTGTAATTGGTAGATTTAGCCAACCGTATTGTGCTTGATTCTCACCTGCCAGCTAACTGCAGTTGTAAGTACCATGATATCAATATAACAAACATGGACCACTTGTAGTTATATTAGCTGGCTGCTGAAGCATCTATCCCTCACTTGAATTTGCTTATGAGCATTGTTGGTTAGTCTCAACTTCAATTGTTAACTCTTATCTTTATTTTCAATTACTTACTCTTAAGTTGACTCATGCTTTGTAAGCTGATTATTAAGGATTCTTTTTATGTTATTTGAGATCACTAAGATTAGAATGTTGAACTGATGATTCCTTTTGTTGAAACAAAAAAAAAAAAATTAAACTAAAAAAAAACAAGTGTTTTTTAGCAAAGGATAAATATATATTCTAGGGTTTCTCTCACTCTTCTTTTAAACTCTCTCTCTACTTATAAAAAAGTATTAAGTGATATAAATATGTATTTATGAAAAGTAAATGTTGTTTCCTTGTTGAAATTTCAAGCTGACTCTATATTAGTCAACCAAGTGACGTCAAATCTTTTACAGTAGGTTAGCAGTTACAGTTGTTAGTATATCTGAACTATATATTTCTTGAACTCACACCCTTTTTGTCTGCAAAGCTACAAGAATCTGATGGATTTTCAGAAGAAATCTAACCTATAACTCTTCATTCCATTCCACATTTCTTTTAGTATCATATTTGTTTTTGTTTTTGCCTTAGTAGTATTAGTAGCAGCATATTTGTTAATATATGAACCATTGTGAAAGAATATTATTAATTTATAATATTTACTTTCATCTTAATTTTTAATTTATTTTTATTGCAACTTTACTCAGTCTGTCAATCAAAAAATAAATAAATGAAAAAATACTGCTTCTAATACATCAAAGTCAAATATGGCAATCAAATAAAATGAAAAATGGTGCTGAGAGAAGCTGTGGAATGGATTGATAAGTTTGTTTTTCTCAAAGTTATCAAAATCTCATAGTTTAATTGTTAAGTAGTTGGACATTCAACAGGTTTCATTAAGGCAAAAGAAATATAAGTTTAAATCTCACTAAGTGTTTATTCTTTATTTTTGATCATTTGCTGTCTACTCACTGGAGAATATCCATAGCCAGAAGAAAAAGCAATAAAAATCAACTCAAAATAAAATGAAAGTAAATACTAGACAAAATGAATAATAATGGTTCATAATGCTTTCTCTAAAAATAAGTATGGAAGATAGTTTGGAGATTTTTTTCTTAAAACTTAAAGGAGCTGATATACTATAAAATCTAGTATTCTGATTATATTTCATTTTTAACTAATCTGAAGCTGCTTATTGATATGTGAAAAACAATTTTTCTTTTTACGAGTCTTACCTGATCCAAGCCAGTTTTATTTAATTTTCTATGATAATCTCCTATCGAGAAATTAAAGTTTCAAGTAGAAGGCCTTTATTTTCAAATTTCTTATACATATGTTTTTAACTAATCAGATTATTTCTCTAAAGTAAGTATTGATTTTGTTGTAACCTAGGAAAGGTTACTGAATGAGGAATAACCAAAACAGAGGTTGGAAATTAAATGGTAATCTTTATAACATCAACAAAATACAATACTTGTCAGCGGCGTGAAGTAGGTAAACCACTGTTAGTGGTGGACTACTCAGACATTACATTACCCTCACTTACAATAATGCCCAACGTATTTATGAGGATTGGGACATACCCATTAGTGTTCATAGGTATGGTATTTAACAGATTTTTATAAACATTTTCATCACTTTAAAAAGACAATTACCATCATCCATTAAAAAAATAAACCATGCAGAAAAATTTTAATAATATTATAAAATATTTAGAACATATTTATTGCTAGTTAAATGATTTTTGTAGGATTGATTTTCTTTTTCTCATTTTGATTATACTTCCAAGAATTTCATTTAATGGACAAATTTCAAGTGACTACATTTTGTTCTTTTGTACCTCCTACATACACTAAAAAAGCCTTGGGTCAATTTGTTACAAGATCAATCAGTTTTTCTGTTCACTAATTTATTTAAAGTAATTTTTCACACTTTTGTCAGTGTCAGACACTTTTTTTTAATCATTTTGCCCCAAGCAAGGTGTTAATGCCACTAAGACACGAGGGGTTACTGGGAGTTGTAAAGAATAAGAAGACTTTAGTAAGGAGAAAGGACAATAAAAGAACAAGATTCAAGAAGACAGGAGGTGATGATTGATATTGCATATAAATTTTTGAAATTATAGGTGGCATGGAAGTGTGAGAAAAGAAACTATTAGAATAGAACTTATGGTTACATCTCGCTATTTCAATAATAAAAATTATGAGACTTGGTAGCCAATCTAGTAATATGCTTAGATTTACATTATCAAAGGCTCATTAGAATAACTGCCATGAAAATATTTTTAGAAAAGGTCAGAGGGAAGACATATTATGATGGTGGGAAAGGATCTGAAGTCAAGATGTCCAGACAGGATCAATAATATTGCAGACCTTTCTTGGGATTTTATTGAAATATCAGAAAAATTACCATTATTGCTTTCATTGATGTTAAACATGATAACTCTCTGCAATGTCAGTGTCTGAGTGTTAATAGATAACTGAGAAATTATATTTTATGTATACAACTTATTATTTCTCTACATTGCTCTCTTTTTAATCATTTACTTGCCTGCATTTTTAATATACTATTAAATTTGTTTATTAAAATAGTAGAGGAAACTACAAAGTCTGTAATTGCAAATGAGTTCATTGACTATTATAGCTGTCAGGGCCAGAAAATGGAGTATTATCTCTAAGGTTGTAACTACTATAGAGTTTTTTGGTGGGTAACAGTAACAAAGACATACCATGACAAAAGACAGACACAGGATAGCCCCCTATATATATATATATATATATATATATATATATATATATATATATATATATATATATATATATAGATAGTTTATGCAAAACTAGGTAATCCATATGGGTAGACCCAAGGAGGATGATATCCGGAGAGTTCAATGTAAATTCAGAGCAAATATGTTTGAATAAAACAGACCACTTTAAGGTTCCATGTAATAAATTTTTGGAAGTAAAGTCTGATGATCCAGAGCCCTTTAAAAGGGCTGTGGTGAAATAATCTATTACATGGAACCTTAAAGTGGTCTGTTTGTATTCAAAAAAATATATATATATATAAAGTGAATGACAGAGTTGAATCAGACTAGGAAACAGTAGTATTAAAAAATGCTGAATACACATGTGAAAAAAATATAAATAAAAGTAAAAAATAACATGTAGAGCTTATATATATATATATATATATATATATATATATATATATATATAAATAAGATTGAGAGAATGATTATCTCCTGTATTAAATAGGGAAACTTAAAATTACTAATAAAACTACTCTATTAAAATATACTAAAATCTCAAAATAGTTAAGATACCTACTTATGTGTTACTTCTCCCCTCATCTCAATAATACTGGCTACACAATGTGGCATTAAGTCTACTAGATGCTGGATTTAGTATATTTATCCACCCACTTTCCAGGGTTTTCCCTGATTTGTGTCTGCAACATGTCCCAAATATAGAGGGTGGTCCGAAAGTCTTGTCACCCTCGCTAAAAAGTAATGAGAACAATAGCTGTAATACATTAATACAAAGCACATGTACTGGATTCAGTTTATTCATTTTCATTGATGCTGTCACACATCAACAAGGTCTGTATGAGCTCCATCATTCTCGTGGCACAAAATAATGTGGCACCATGTTCTGTGAGATATTTTACAAAGCTGTGCTTTATTGATTGTTGCAAAGGCTCTCCGAACGGCGTACTTCAACTGATGGGTATTCTGCTTTTATTCATGTGAAACTCTCACCTTGATAATACCGTACAGAGTGTTGTCGCAAGACATGAGGTCTGGAATTCTGGGAGGCCAATTGACAAGTGCTGGAAGTTGTTACAATCCTTGCCCCATCCACCTATCCAAAAAAAACTTCATGTAGGGGTGATAAGACTTTCGAACCACCCTATACTTAATGTGGTTTAAATCTGACAAGCATGGAGACCAATAGTGTACCTGGAGTTGAATGTTCTTGGAGCCAGTTTCATATTACTAATATTACTCATGTAGGATTTTCTAGAAAAAAAACTCACCACCAGGAAACCTGGTAAATAAGCATAAAGTGTGAAAATTCTTTGCAACAAGATATATGTCATAGTTGTGAAGACAGCTTACAGTTTCACTCATGGTCCTTTTGAACTTCAAAAGAACACTCCAACATCATTATAGAACCAGTACCAGCTTGCACAACACCCTGCTGACAGAATGAATACATAAACTCACAGTCTCCTCTACTCATGAACTCAGTAGCCTGACCAAAAGAGCTTGAAATATGAATCAACTGATCAGGTGACAGAGCACTGGTCTTTCATAACTTAATGGTAGTATTCTCAGACTCCCATGACACACAACTGATGTTGTGGTATTTATAATGGCACTATAATTTGTTCATGACTACGTAACCCTATGTAATACAGTGCACATAGTATATTCATTGATTAATCGGTTGAGTGACATCAGCATTGAATTGTGATGTTATGTTCCCATTTGTTGGGTGGTTACCATCCTTCTGAGTTGTCATTAGTTTCATTCTTACATTATCTGTGGGCAGAGTTATCATGTGCCACTAATGTCTGGCTGGGATTCACATATTCTTGATATATCCTCGTTGCTTTTACATCCCCCACCAAAAAAAAAATCCTATAGTAGTTGCGACCTTGGAGATAGTACTCCATTTTCTGGCCCTGACAATCATTCTTTAGTTGAATGATATAAAAACCTGTCTACATCCTATATCTGTCATAGTTACACTACCTCTTTACCTATTATGGATACACATATACCATCTGGCTAAGTTTATTTCTACACGTGGAGGAAGGTAGAAATATTTAATATACTGCTGTCTTAAACTTTTTGACACTTCAGTTTAAGAAATTTCTTGTAACAAAGCTCATATATTGATTTTAAATAAAATTTTGGTGGTTAGAATAAATACTTTTTTTGATTATCTATTTTAACCACTGAAATATAGAGAACATGAACTATAAGGTTTCTGTTTGCAACATCATCTTGCAAAAAATTGGAAACCCTACTTAAAAATCATAAAGAAAGATTTCTTCAATTTAAAATATTGTATACTTTTCTTGTGTAAAAGGAACTTACTAGATAAGAATAATGTATTAACTTAAATTGAAAAGTTAGTATTTACAAAGAAAGGATTTGTTTTTGATGACTGTCTTGTAAAGTTTTTGCACGGATCATTGTTGACTTTATGTGTTCAAACTGTCTTTATCATTTCTTTCAGATTTTCTGTGATGATGATTTTCTATCAGATTGAGGTTTGGTGAATGGGGCATCTGTTCCAGGGGCTCAATATGATTCTGAAACTTGTTTTTTTAACATGTGTTTGGCATGGAGCACCATTATAAAAAATGGTTTCTCATTTGCATGAATAGAATCATTCATTCAGATAAGAAATAATTTCATTTTTTTTATCCAAGATTTTTACAATTGTAGATCAATTTATTTTTATAATTAACATAGAACTTATTTAATTTTCAATTATTGATATTGGATACAATTTACTCAGTAGTTTTGATTCTTCCCAAATACTAAGGAGTGCTTGCTTTTAATGTCAATAAATAGTTCTACAGCTTTTATATATTTGCATATAATATAAATACTTATATTTCTGAAATGTTATCAAATATCTGATAATATTGTAAGAAATGAAAAATGTTATTAGATGATGTCATTTTATGGTCACATGACTTGTGATGTCATGTGTAGCATAATGATCAAATGATTATATTAATTGATTGATCATATTTTGTTTGTAGCTGTTTCTTTCTTTATCAACTATTGAGCCTGTTAAATACATCCTGAAATAGATCACAATGTGGAATATTAGGTGTTACAAGTTAAAATAAAAAGTGTTATGATCCAGTTTCTCAGTAAGACTACTCTAGATATTGTATGCAGGTTGAGTGTAATTGTTTATAGAAATAAATTTCACATGTCAGTTTCAAATTTGCTGTCTGTACCACATATGTCATAGAATATTTTTAGCAGTACTTCATACTGTTTCATAAAATTAAATCTCTTTTTTTTTTTCAAGATAATAATATTGATTGTCCACAAAGATAATTTAATAGCCTAAGCTGAACATTCTAACAAGTTAAATAAAGTAACAGTGAATCAGAATATTTTTACATCTTACTTCAAAAGAACACATTTTGTTTGATACCAGTTTCCAGCTGGTTTCATGGAAGCAAATTCAATCAATCATTCAGAAATAGAATGTAACACAGGAGAATTGCAATTAGTGCTAAAAAGAGGAGAATGTGGAGCAAGAAAAAAGATAGAAGTTGGCAGCCATTGTGACAGACAAATTGTCAGAATGATGTGAAGTTTGTTCACTTTTGCTGACTGATTGTTGGCACACTGTCAATGCACACTACAGTTTGGACATAGCTTGGTAGGTGACAGATATTAAATACAATTGTTGTCAGTAATTACAAATTAACATCTATATCTATTTTTGTCCCCAATTTGTCAATGGAATATTCAGTACATGTGTTTGTCTCTTGTGTACAAACACAGCATTATTAAATATTTTTCAAAATGATTTTCAGAATTATATTTTAAGCTCATTAGTAGTTTTATTCTGTCAGCTCCAATTTTAGCACATAAAGAGGAAGGGTGTAAAAATAAAGTAGGCTTCATTATTATAAAGAATGTCTACTTTTAAGGATAAGATTGAAAGATAATATTTAGCTTATTGGAGAATAAATCTGTTTTTAAAATTTTGTCAAAAAAAAGCCATTAAAATCTTTTTAATATTATATTATCATTAAAAATATGTATGTAACAGTGAACACCAATCTGTTTCATGCATGAATGCAATCTTCAGCCACATATATATATATATATATATATATATAATATATATATATATATAGGAAAACCTTCCTTCGTTTCTTCATTTGCTAATGGTCAAATCAATCTCGAAGGAAAAAGGTTTTAAAAAAAGAAAGAGCTATGAACATGATCCAAAGCCCGAAGAAAAAAAAAAACCAATGTGACGGTTACACACCTGGCCCAGGGTCGAATCCCTTGGTTACGGCACCAACTGTGACGTCGCTCCTCCTGGTCGCTCCTCCTGGTTCCAAGCGTGCCGCTCCAACCCCTTGGTTGGATGATCACCAGCCTCGCCTTTCCCAACTCGCTTCCAATACCTGGTTACTGAAGCAACTGTACTGATCTCCGGTCTGTCTACCCACGCTGTGTTTAGATCTTAGACAGACGGGACCAGCAGGGATTGGGGCCGATATGTTGAGTCCGGCGGGGTGGCAAAAACACAAGTAAAAGAAAAAAAACTCATGAGACAAAAAATTACTGATAAAAAGGGTGACAACCTTTTATATCTAATGTCCGTTACATAAAGAAAAAATTGTTCTTATTTCCCAACCTGCTTTGTGGACCATGGCACCAAGCCTCTATCATACAACTTAAAGATTTCGAGTTGTCTACTCTTCAGAATTATGTATGTCGGAGTGTGGTCTAGTTCGACACTGGGGCTAATTTCTATCGATCATTCGCAGTTGATTCTTCTCTTCGACTTGAGTTGTATTTCTTCTTCTTCGTCGACTAAGATAGAACTTCTCTTGTCTTCGACTTGGCTGCAACTTCTCTTGTCTTCGACTTGGCTGCAACTTCTCTGCGGCTTTCGAGTAATCTTCTTCTTCGTCTGCTTGGGCTGGAAGTTCTCTTGTCTTCGACTTGGCTGCAACTTCTCTGCGGCTTTCGAGTAATCTTCTTCTTCGTCTGCTTGGGCTGGAAGTTCTCTTGTCTTCGACTTGGGCTGGAAGGATTTCTTGGCTCAGCCGCAACTCTCTGTCGTCCGAGGTGATCTCTTCGCTGCCGTCCGGGGCTGAACTCTTCTGTCTTCGACTTGGGCTGGAAGGATTTCTTGTCTTGTTCTTTTTTGCCGCAAAGGGGCGAGTGAATCGGGCCCGATGGGCTCTTTCCTGCCAGAAGCTGCAACTCCACTCCAACTGATTTCTGTCAACTGGGGTCCTGCTTTTATTGACGCGCAACAAACTGGGGTGGGTCTGTCGGCGTCAGGGTTTTCTCGATAACTCAAAAAGTCGCATTATTTCTGTCTTCTCATTATCGCTATTGTTTTCACCCCTGCTTCCTCACAGTGCCCTTGGTGGGGCGCACACCCATCTTTCCCGGTCCCTCGTATGTCAGGTGACCGCTCTCGACCAATGATTCCTGATCGGCACTTCTTTCTTTCTTTTCCGCAGATCAGGACCGTTTCGACCAATGGTTCTTGATCGAGCATCCTTTCTTCTTTCCGCATATCGTGCGCCCGGCTAATGAGATTGTGGTTGGGCGTGGTTTACATCGTTCTTGTTTTAAAAAAACAAAAATCTAATTTTGCCTTTTTTTTTTGCCCGAAAAATGACAATCTTGGCTTTTTCTCACCTGGGCTCTGTCAAAACAGCCCGCCCGCTAATTAGATGTGACTTCAGGGAAGAATATTGGCGCTATCTGTGAACTGAGACAATCGTTTTTTCACCTCTTGTTTTTGTCAGACCCGACAGTCAGAAAATCATAATTATCTACATTGAAAATGTCCCCACTTTGTTATCATGGGTTTCCAATTCTTAATAGGTCAGAATCTGTATATAGTCCCACGGTCACTCCCCTCAACCCAAAAAGACACTTTTCTCCGATTAAAAAAAATTTCGTTTCTATTGTTCTAAAAAGAATTTCCCTTTCTCCAATTTGACAATGAGTCTTTCCACGCAAAAAAGTAGGCTAGGTGCTTTGTCCGATTTTTCTTATCAATTGCCAAAACACTGTCATCAAGCCTGGTTCTTTTCTCCCCTCTAAATGATTTTTTCATTTCAAATAACAATTCTCTATTGTCCTTTAAAATTCCACACAGGCCAAGATGCTTTCTGACTCCTGTCTCCACCAATGACTGGGTCATGCATCATCCAACTCTCTTTCTTTCTTTTTTTTTTTTTTCCCCTTTTCTTTTTAGGATCGTCTAAGTACAATCTTAGTGAATTATTTTCAACTCAATTATTTTCCGTTTAAAAAAAAAATCCACAACCTGTTTAGTAAACCGAGTAAAAAAAAAAATTAAATCATATTTCTATGAATATTTCTAATAATGCAAGGTGCCACACCAATACGAGTAATCAACTATAACATGTTTCACTTTTATTAAAGCTTCATCAGAGAATGAGATATGGAGAAAAAGAAGAAAGGAATTCTTTTACATTTGTGTTTGGTTTTGATTAGTTAATAATGTTTTTGTTAAACAAATGTTAGTATAATTTATGGTGTTCTGAATTCAAGGGTAGATATTCAAAGTTCCAAGAAATTAATTGACTCCAAGCTTAACTGAAAAACTATAAATATTGCTTTATGTATGTAAGTGTATAATAATTCTAGTTTGTCTGTGTGGGATTCAGATGATAATGTATATTTGTAAGTGTGTGTTTAGTAGACATTATGTTTGGTGGTTTTTCACATGTTGATTTGGGAATGTATTTATGTACAGTGTAACCTGGATATAAGAGACTGGGATATAAGAGACCGGGATATAAGAGAAATCCGGAGATAAGAGAGATTTTCTCTGGTCCCAAATTAGAGCCTGTGTTAATGTATATAAAATAGACCAAACCCGGATATAAGAGAAACCCGGATATAAGAGACTTCTTCTCCGGTCCTGACAACTCTCATATCCGGGTTACACTGTACATACCATTTGTTTTAGATAATCATATGTCAGATTCTTTAAGAATTCAATAAAGGTTAGTAATGTAATGTAATGTTTTTGAGATGTGTTTATAGTTTTTTAAGTAATTTATTTGAAGTAATGGTATTTGAATTGGTGTTGGATTTATTTTTCTTCCTAATTATATCTCTGATTGTATTGGACATTGTGGTAAAGATCCTAGTATTAGGGAGTATTAGTATTAGCTAATTTATTTACAAATTTTGTAGTAAGAGTGTTAGAGAGTAGGATTATGAATTTTGTGTTGCTGTTAGAAGTACTATCAGTGGTGTTTAGTTTTTTTTGATTTGCAGATTTTGTAAGCTCTTTTTTAACATTGAGGATGAAATGATGTGGGTAGTGAAGGAGTTTAAATATTTTCTCAATGTATTTCTCTTCTTCATCAAGGTATTTTGGGCTACACATCGTAAGGGCTCTGAGGTAGAATCCTAAAACAAAATCTAAAAGCCTGTATCTATGAACACAAAAGAGATTTATGTTTAGACAACCATTCAAACTTACTTGTAATACACAGTAACAAAACTGGATATAACTTTGATTTTACAAATGCCACCCTAATTAAAAAAGAACTTAATTCTTTATCAAAAATACTTCAAGGGGCTACTAATAACAATATTACCAACTATAAACACACATCAAAAACATTATATATACAGCATGTACATAAAAAGTTCCCAAATCAACATGCAAAATCGATTAAACATAATGTCTACTAGATACACAAACACACGTGCACACACTTACGAATATACATTATCATCTGAATCCCACATAGACAAACTAGAATTATTATACACTTGCATACATAAAGGAATATTTATGGTTTTTCAGTTAGGTTTGGAATCCGTTAATTTCTTAGAACTTTGAATGGAGGCATCATCTCTCCTTGAATTCAGAATGCCACAAATTATACTAATGTTTGTTTAACAAGTCAAATACATGTGATACATGATTAACCAATGAAAATCAAACAACTCAAAAGTAAAAATACCAGAATGCCTTTCTTCTTTTTCTCTATATCTCATTCACTGATGAAGCTTTAATAAAAATGAAACATTAAATTAATAAACATTTCTTATTTATTCATTATGTTATCATTCTATTAGATTCTGATCTATATTTGATTCCAACTCCTATATATATATATATATATATATATATTATTTATATTATTAGTAGTACTAGTAGTAATCTTATAAGTATAAGAAACTATACTTGTTCAGAAAACCTTCAGTGTCTTGATTTGCAAATAATCAAACCAATACCAAAGGAAAAAAAAAGGTATAAAAAAAAGAAAGAACCAAGAACATGTACATTAGCCGAAAATAAGCGTCTAGCATGCAAGTTCAAAACCCAAAGAAAAAACCCCGATACAAGTACGCAAAAAAACTAAATAAAATGCTCAATTACAATAAGTAGAGCAGACCTAGTTAAACCTAGAGATCCGCTAAGGTGAAACTGTGGTAGGTTTGTTTGGCTCTCTAACTCTATATATATATATATATATATATTTTTTGCGGGGCCGAGGGATGTCGCCCCCGCAAAGGTTTTTAAGTATACGATAAATGTGAACAGCCAAGACAATGACGGGACAAAGGCAAAGGTTTTGTTATGAACAAAAGTGTCGTTTTATTCACACATTTACATTGTGGTCCGAAAACTGGTTAATCGACGAACGTAGCTGGTTCGGTCGATTGTAGCTGGTCTGGTCCGGTAGTTGGTCTGGCCCGGTAGTTTAGGTTTGGTAGGCGAACGTTTGGTTCGGTAAAATGTAGCTGGTCTGGCCCGGTATTTAGGATTGGTCGGCGAACGTAGTTGGTTCGGCCGAAAAACGGAGTCCCTAAACAGGGCCAAGGCAGACTAGTGATGTTTACAGGGCGGATCGACCGCGGAACGGGATCGCGCCAAAGTGTATCAAAGGCGAAAAACAGGGCCAAGGCAGACCAGTGATGCTAACTGGGCGGATCGACCGCGGAACGGGATCGCGCCAAAGTGTATCACCAGGCGAAGACGGAGTCCCTAAACAGGGCCAATGATGCTAATCGACCGCGGGGAACGGGATCGCGCCAAAGTGTATCACCAGGCGAAGACGGAGTCCCTAAACAGGGCCAAAGGCAGACCAGTAATCAACTCCACAGGGCGGATCAACCGCGGAAACGGGATCGCGCCAGAGTTATCACCAGGCGAGGTAGGTTTAGAGGTGTTACACCTTCCAGGGCGGATCGACCGTGGAGACGGGATCGCGCCGAAGATAACACTGACAAAAGCACCGGAAGTTCACAAAGGTAAACACTTTGATCCAGGCCTCCGGCCGAGCTGCCTAGTTTGGGCGAAAAAAAAAAAGTCTAAGGATATTTGCAAAGATTTGTTCAAGTACTCCCTGGCTAGAGGAGTAGAAGGCCGTAGATAATAAATTATAGTCTATAGTTGCCGATGTTTAGAATGGCTCAATAGTCAATGCGTACTAGGTATGGTTTGACATCAACGATATTGGACTAGCCGTCCGGTTTCTGGCCTGTTGCTTGACTGATCTGCGAGATCGAGAGTTGTGAAGGTCAAGGTCGGCTTTGTAGATATAATCGGCGACCGCGACAAGGCCCTTCCCTAGAAAATTGATCGTAATCAATTAATAATAATAATATTTACGAAGGTCTTTAGGGAAAGTGACCCTCCTACCGGATCGGGTCTGCCGCACAACTGGGGTGTCGTTTGATGTCTGCGGTGCTGCGTCTGATGGGTGCGCTGGAATAGTATTAGGGGCCGCAGAGCCGGGTTTGCGTCATACTGTCGCTTCTCCAGAAAAAGCAGGCTTGGTCCGATCGATTGCGATGGTGTCGGTCGAGTTGGCGCGCTTGATCGTAAGGTGCTTGTCGGTGCGTCGAAGAACCTGAAAAGGACCTTGGTATGCCGGCGTGAGTGGTCGTCTCACGGCGTCGTTCCGTACGAAAACGAATTGCAATCTCGCAAGTGTTGAGGGATGTAATGAATTCACCGGTTGCTGTCGTGGAGTTGCATATTTAAGCCGGGCCATTTTGTGGCGGAGTTCCTCGACGAAAGGAGATGTTGGTTTTGAAAACGTCTGAAGGGAGTCGTCGAATTCGCCGGTAGCGCAAGAGGTGTACCGAAAACCAGTTCGGCGGGTGAACAACCTAAATCCTCCTTTTTACGGTGTTCCTCAATGCTAGGAGAATTAAAGGTAGGTCGTCCACCCAATTGATAGTGTCAGGTCTAGGTGGCCAGGGAGGTTTTAAGGGACCGATGAAACCTCAACCAAATTGGCGCACGGATGATAAGCGGTAGTCTTTATGTGCTTGGCGCCAAGTAGGTTGGTAAACTCCCGAAAAGGGACGACTGGAACTGTGACCCCCTGTCGGTCGTGATAACGTGGGGCGTGCCGAAAGTTCCAATCCACTCTTTCAGGATGGTCCTAGAGACTGTGTTAGCAGAAGATATAGGTATGGCGGTCGGCCACCGCGAAAAACGATCCACAACCGTCAAAAAGATACTGGTAATCCTGACACATCGGAAGCGGTCCCACTAAGTCGACATGTATGTGTGAGAACCGTGCATCGGGACTGCTGAAGGTGCCGACGGGGGATTTAGTGTGTCGGTGGACCTAATTGGCACTCCATGCACGTGGAAACCCATTCTCGAATGTCCGCATTCATATTGGGCCAAACGAATCGGTCGGTAATAAGTTTGACCGTAGCTCGCTTACTTGGATGAGACAGCCCGTGGAAATGTTGGAATACCTGTCTCCGAAGTGTCGTTGTATAGGGCTTTTGTCACAGTACAGGGTGTCGTCGCTGAAGGATGCAAACTCCCGAAGTTTAAAGAAGTATTCGAAAGGACGTCTTGCAGCGTGGGGTCGGATTTTGTTCAGCGGCTATGGAATCTTGACCCAAGACGCCGGTCTGAAGAGATTGAATTTCCGCTCGCGATAATGTGTCTGCGACGGCGTTGTCCTTCCCCTTTATGTGACGAATATCGGTCGAGAACTATAGTCGAGATGCCGGATCTCGCGAGCTGTATACTTGTCAGTTGTTACTCATCGCGGTTGTCAACGGTTTATGGTCGGTATAGATGGTAAAATCTCGACCTTCCAGTAAGTGCCTGAAATGCCTGACGGCCAGATAAATGGCCAGCAGCTCTCGGGAGAAGGTGCTATATTTTCTCTGGGCTGGCGAAAGCTTGGCTGAAAAGAATGCGATGGGTTCGCGTTGTGAGTTGAACTCTTGCTCAACCACCGCGCCCACACCAGCGTCGGATGCGTCGGTTGTCAGGAATAGTCGTGTCTCTGGATCGTCGTTGATATGCGAAAGCCTGGTATAATTCGCCAATGCAGCCTTCGCTGTATGGAATGCGTGCAGAGCATCTCCTCCAAAGAGATGTCCTTTTTCTTCTCTGCAGCAGGTTCGTCAGTGGCTGGAGGATGGTAGCGCAATTTGGTATGAACCGACGATAAAATGAGCATGCCGAGGAAACGTCGCAATTGCTTCATGGACGTCGGTGTAGGAAAGTCCCGGATCGAGCTGATCTTGTCTGGCAGAGGTGCTATGCCGTCTGCGTCGGTGCGGTGCCCGAGAAAGTCAACGCTGGGCGCCCCGAAAACGCACTTGTCCAGGTTCAACTTCAGGCCGTAGTGCGAGAGTCGCTGGAAGACTTCTCGCAGGTGTTGTCTGTGAGAATCGGCGTCTGTACTGGCCACCAAGATGTCGTCGATATAATACATGCGGAAGTCCGCGCAGGACTTCGTCTATCGTTGGAAGGTCTGGGCAGCGTTACGTAGACCGAACGGCATTTTTAGAAATTCGTATAGGCCAAACGGTGTTGTGACTGCCGTTTTTGGGACGTCTTCCGCAGCGACGGGGATCTGGTGGTATGCCTTTGTCAGGTCGATTTTCGAGAAGATGCGAGCCCCATCAATCCGGATGCAAAATCATGGATATGAGGGACAGGATATCGGTCTGGTACGGTCGATGCATTCAATTTCCGGTAGTCGACGCATATCCGAAATTCTTCACCACCAGGTTTAGGCACTAAAAGTAGTGGCGAGGCATAAGGGCTATCGGAAGGACGAATGATGCCATCACTGAGCATTTTGTCGAAAATACGCCAGTTTGTGCGGAGCGAGTCGTCGCGGATGGGAGTGTGCGGGAGGACCTCGGGTTCTGATGTGGTGCTGAGTCTGATGGTCACCTGAAGCCGTTACTTGGAGTGGCAGCGTTATATCCGTGAACTGCGTCAGGAGATCTAAGTACTCGCGACCATGGCATGTTGCGACGCTGATTCCTGTGGAGCCTTGACGTGTAGGGGTACCTAAGACACGGAGATTCGTCGTCGTATCGGACAGAGTCCTAGGGTTCATATGGACCGCCAGTGCGTAATGCGCCAGGAAATCCGCGCCGAGGATGGGTACCTTCACGTTGGCCACGGTAAATGTCCGTGAAATCGCGTCGCATGCCGATATTCAAAGTAAACCTTTCTCCGTACGTGTCTATCGCGGAACCATTCGCTGCTCGTAGTTTGATCAGGGTGGGCTTAGCGGTGTGGTCGTTCTGAAGGGTCCACGCTGATGGCCGCACCTGTGTCCACCAGGAATTTCAACTTGTTCCGTCGATCCCAAACGTAAAATAGACGACATTGCGTGTTGGCACCGGAAGAGTTAGTCGTCGCGACTCTCCGGTTTATTCGTTTTCCCGGGCCGACGGGTGTGTACAGGGAGGTTTACAATTCCTGGCCTCATCGCCGAATGTGCGATGAAACCAACAAACACCCTGGTCGCTTCGCCGTTCTCGGCTGGGGGTTCGTCTCCGTCGAGATGGGGTCGATGTCCTCGTCCGCGGGCGCAGGGAGATCTGGAGCTCATGAATTTGCCGTTGAAGGTCGGCCAACGCCCGTTCCGTTTTACTAGGCTCGTAGCGTTCGTGCTTCGCTATGTCGGGGGCGCGAACAGCGTTAACGCTGTGGTCGAACTGTGCAAAAACAAGATCAGCAGATTCTGCCAAATCATCCAGAGGCGTGGCTCTCGTCATTGGTGCGATGATTTGTGCAACAGATTTAAACAAATGCTCCAGCCATAAACCTCGAAGAACCTTTTCTGATACGTTGTGCTTTCCCAGCTGGTTCCTCAATCTGAGAAGCTGGGATGGCGTTTGTCGCCTCTAGTGACGTTCCGCAGTATCTCTTGGATCATATCTTCCTCGGAACGTCCGGTTCGCTTGAGGATTGCTTCCTTTAAGTGATCGTACGGTTCATGCTCGCGCAAATCGGAGAGGACATCATTTCGTCCATCATATCAGATGGGAGTTTCTGCATTACATTCGCGAATCTGGCTCGCTGTGAAGTAATGCGTAGCATTGAAAAAGATGGATTCCACCTGCAAGAACCAGTTCTTGGCATTATGGTGGTATGCAGGCAGAGGTATGATCGCAGCCGTCATGTCCAAAGAATCACTTTTAGCCGACTCCATCATCGCTTAGCTGTCTCACGTCGGGGAAGTTTGATTGCGGGGCCGAGTAGGATGTCGCCCCCGCAAGGTTTTTAAGTATACGATAAATGTGAACAGCCAAGACAATGACGGGACAAAGGCAAAGGTTTTTGTTATGAACAAAAGTGTCGTTTTTATTCACATTTACATAAAACTGGTTAATCGACGAACGTAGCTGGTTCGGTCGATTGTAGCTGGTCTGGTCCGGTAGTTGGTCTGGCCCGGTAGTTTAGGTTTGGTAGGCGAACGTAGTTGGTTCGGTAAAATGTAGCTGGTCTGGCCCGGTAGTTTAGGATTGGTCGGCGAACGTAGTTGGTTCGGCCGAAATGCGAACGGAGTCCCTAAACAGGGCCAAGGCAGACTAGTGATGCTACTTCACAGGGCGGATCGACCGCGGGAACGGGATCGCGCCAAAGTGTATCACCAGGCGAAGATGGAGTCCCTAAACAGGGCCAAGGCAGACCAGTGATGCTACTTCACTGGGCGGATCGACCGCGGGAACGGGATCGCGCCAAAGTGTATCACCAGGCGAAGACGGAGTCCCTAAACAGGGCCAAGGCAGACCAGTGATGCTGCTTCACGGGGCGGATCGACCGCGGGAACGGGATCGCGCCAAATCACCAGGCGAAGACGGAGTCCCTAAACAGGGCCAAAGACCAGTAATACAACTCCACAGGGCGGATCAACCGCGGAAACATCGCGCCAGAGTGTATCACCAGGCGAGGTAGGTCAAGGTGTTACACCTTCCAGGGCGGATCGACCGTGGAGACGGGATCGCGCCGAAGTTCTCGACAAAAGCACCGGAAGTTCAAAAGGTAGTGTACTACACTTTGATCCAGGCCTCCGCCGAGCTGCCTAGTTTGGGCGAAAAAAAAAAGTGTCTAAGGATATTTGCAAAGATTTGTTCAAAACTCCTGGCTAGAGGTAGAAGGCCGTAGATAATAAATTATAGTCTATAGTTGCCGATGTTTAGAATGGCTCAGCATAGTCAGATGCGTACTAGGTATGGTTTGACATCAACGATATTGGACTAGCCGTCCGGTTTCTGGCCTGTTGCTTGACCTAGATCTGCGAGATCGAGAGTTGTGAAGGTCAAGGTCGGCTTTGTATAGCGGATAATCGGCGACCGCGACAATATATATATATATATATATATATATATATATATATATATAAATTAGTAACATAAATTTTAAAAAACTGTATAGTATGTATGTATTTATTTTTAGTTCTTTTGAAATTTCTTAAACATTCTTCCATAGCCTGATTTAAACTGCTGGATTTTCCTGATTATAAGTCATTTTTCTTAATTTAAACATTTTTTCTTCTTTTAGATTTTATAGTTGTCATATTCTATTAACTTGTGAATGTATGGATTTGTGAAGTAAACATCATTTTATCTGAGTAATAAATAAGTGTTTGTGTTTGTGCGTGTGAAAAGAAGAGGAAAGCTGTTAATGAGAAAAATCATCCCATGTTATAATTTAGATTTACCCAAAGAATTTATTTGTATCTTAAGATATTTAAGTGAATAAGCATTTCATTGAGTAAACTCATTTGGATCAAACTTTATTGTGTTTAGTTACTTGAAGAAGCATTAAATTCTGTTGGATCATATCTTCTTGATGAGTCATAACTGAATGACAACTTTACAAGTATAAGATAGAGAATGCTTACAAATTGGTTTTAAATGCCAAATTGCAATGTTATTGTGTAAATCTTTCCCTTACTTCCCCCATAAACTAGTTAACATTTAACAAAAATTACTGTTAGTTAATATATAAAAGTATTTTTCCTCAGCAAATTTGAAAAGAGAAGATACTAAATATAGGTAAATCTAAAATCTCCATTTTATAGATTTTAAAAGGTCTTAAATGTATTCTTGCCTGGCTTTTGCTGGGTAAATTTCAAAATAATATTAGCTCAAGCCCGAGGGGGCTATGCCCCCAGGCAGTACCCCTCCTTCATGAGGGGGCTGGAGTCATTAACCCACACCTGAGGCGTCATCAAAAGGGGAAGTGTCAAGGGGGCTTGAGCAATTTTTCCACAGTACTGTCATTAAATTAAAAAATTCAACCTTGTGTCACATTTGGTATCAATGTGAGCACACTGAAAAATCCGATCTTCTTGCTTTAGACTTACTAAAAATAATTTAGGATTTTTTTTGTAGTAGGTTAAATCCATATGAATCTCTCATATAGAATGATCATAAAACTTGTTTATATTGCTTGACTGGAAACTAGAAAGGTGTCTTTGTTTCTCTCAGTAGTTTTCACTGATTAAATGAATTATTTACTTTTCAGGGAGAAGTCTTAAAGCTATTTTATAATTTACACCTCTTCTAAATTAGACTGATTTTATCTGAAAGGAGTTATATTTCAATATTGATGAGGATAAGGTCTTTTCATTATTTGATATTTGATTAAGCAAGCCAAACTTATAAGATAATTCTTATTTTAAAACTTTAGTTTGCTAATATGAAACAGAAAAAAAGGGAAATTTTTCTATAATAATTTTTTTTCAAAATTATTTCCAAAATGATTTAATATTATAAAATACATTTTTATTTTTTTTTTCAAAGGACAATACCAAAAATATTCATCTTTCATTTTCATGTTGAGAATCAATCAAATTCAGTGTGCAGAAATTCTTTTAAAGTAATCTTCTTACAATACTTATCATAAATGTTTTTGTGTCAGTTTTGTTGATCAATAAAAAATATCCACATTAACATTTTCTATGCTTTAAAATCTAGCATATATAATAAAATATATTATTATTCATTTTAGGAACATGATGGCTACCTCCCACTTCGGATCAAAGCAGTTCCTGAAGGAACAGTTGTACCTTACAAAAATGTGTTGTTCACCGTGGAAAACACTGACCCAAAATGTTTTTGGCTTACTAATTATTTTGAGGTAGGTTCTTCATTTTCTTCAACCAAATAATCTAGTTATATCATTTTATAATCATTATGTAACAATTTATAACCATTTTATAACGAAATAAACTAGTTAAATGATTTTTGACTTACTAATTATTTTGAGCTAGGTTCTACTTGTTCATTGATACAGGATTGATTTTTATTTAAATTCTTTTCTGTGTCACCTTTGTAAGTCAACTAATCTCTGATTTAAAGATGCAGGATTCAAAAAAATAAAACAAAAGCAAATAACAATGAACTCAGAGTGCATGTATTTGTATGTATAGGTAAAAACATTGATATGCATTTGATCTAGAACACCCACATTTATCTTGTATATATATATATATATATATATATATATATATATATATTCAGTTGTATGGATAATATTTTGTAACGGTGTTTTGGTGGACTCTCCCATTAATTTCAACATATGAATATTTTAAAACTGAACTGCCAGACTATCTACATTATAGTGGGGAAGGCATATGAAGAGCCAGTTACGTTTTTGGGAAGAACTGATCACTGAGAAATAGTTCAGTGTGTCAGAAAATCTCCAAACAATCCTCCACAGGTTTGAATTCAGAGTTTTCCTTCTGCTAGACTGGCTGCCAGCCAAAGTTAGAGAGCCCAGTCAGCGCTGCTAATTAACCCATAGCTGTGGAGAAAAGAAACAGATTCATACCTTTCCAAAGAGTATTTGTGCAAAAGTGATGGCAATGACCTCAAACGTAATATTCCACTTTCTGAACCAATAACCACTGTTGCATGCAGAGGGATTTTTAATCATTTCATCCCAAGCAAAGCAATAATGCTACTAAGATGCAAGAGGTTACTGGGAGTGAAAGAGAATGAGAAAAATTTAGTGAGGAGAAAAGATGATAAAAGAACAGAGTTAAGAAAATACAAGTTTGTAATTGTTGTTGAAGATTGTATGTGGTGGGGAAGAAAGAAAATGGAAGAGAGTTCTACAGGTGAAACATGTGAGGAAAAAAAAAAAAACTATTAGAATAGAGTTTATGGTTACATCTAACTAATTTAACAGTAAAATAATGACCTAGTCACCAATCTAGTAGTACACATAAATTCATGCTGTCGAGGTACTAAGGAGGAGACCTAATTAGAAGAGCTGTCAAAAAAAAATATTTGTAGAAAAGCCAGAGGGAAACTACATCATGGTGTTTGGAAAGTGACTGAAGTTAAGATGCCAGATCAGAACCAAAAACATTACAGACCCTTCTTTGGATTTTGTTGAGTATCTTGAGGTATATCATCAGATCAGATGTGGCAGCAGTATTCAATGTACGGATAAATGGTAGATTTATTAGAATCCATCTTACACATTTATAAATCTACTATTTATCCATTTAATAAATGGTAGATTTATAAATGTGTAAAATGGATTCTAATGAGAAAAGAAATGTCTGTATATATATATATATATATATATATATATATATATATACACTGGGAGTAGATGTGTTCATGTATAAATGAGCATACAATTTATATATATAAGGTAATGAATGTTTTTTCTTTGTCCATGCATGTACATAAATATATTCTCTTGTGAATTTGTATATGTGGAATATTTTGCTTGTCAAGAATGCTGTCATATATATGTTGTGCATATAAGTGAAAGGATGTAGAGTTATTGATTTCTTTTCTAACAACTTTGAGTACCATTGTCATATATTCCTGATATGTGCTTATTCATTGAAGAATCCAACCTAAAAATCCTTCTAATCTGATCCAATCTGGCAAAAAGAAAAACAATAAAAATGTGAGCAGTGAGATGCAAAGAAAGGAAGAACCGGAAAAAAGGAATCCTTTTTTTTTTTCTTTTTAGCTTCATTCCCTCTCTACTCCAACCATGCATCCCTTGCCCAACCCATATGCTGATTCCATCACCCGAGGTGCATCTCACCACTGTAAGATGTACAGCTATTTTATTGAAATGACAACCCGCTCTATTGTGAAAATTAAATGTTCCATTGTTGTTAAGTGAATTACCTGTATGTATGTGCTTCATTGATAGTTCCACAGATGTTGATGCTTGTTCAGCAAAAATGTATTTTATTGATAATCGAGGAAGTTTTAGCACCAAGAGACAACAAATAAGTAAACAACTACCAAAAACAATAAATAATTTAAAAAGAAGACAGAATAAGGCAAAGATTCCTTTAAGCTACTTCATCAATTCACAAACATCAGATGAAAAACAAATGTTCATATTATGGTAAAAATATATCTATTAGGCATTCCTGGCACAGTTACATAGTTGCTTTGTTAATATCAATATTATTGATGCAATATTAAGTAAAAGAAGCTATTGTGTATGTCTCATATTTCTGATAAAATAGTTTTACCTGATTAATATGATGTAATATTGTACCAAAACATTTTAATATATATAATTCATGATTAGTATGATTTAAATCAAAATTGATTAAGAAATGATTGTAGTTTAATTATGCATCTAGAGTTGTTCTTATAATTAATTTTGTGTAATATTGTGTATCATTTTATTTCTGATATTGTGGAATTTTGCCCAGTTTCTTAGTAATCAATATTATTAATGCAATGTTATAGAAAATACACACCTTTATCTTTATTTTAATAAAAAACTGAGTGTCTATTTCAAACATGGGTACCAAAAGTGACCCATTTGGCAATCACATTTGTTACTGCATCTACAGAGTGGTTGTAAATGTGGATTGAATGGTTGTTCCATATTTGGGAAAGTCAACCTGTTCCACTCATTCAGAGTTTGAGAGTATTAAAATAAAAATACAGGGCGTCTATTTCAAACATGGGTATCCACTAAAAATAACACTTGAAGTAATAAAAATATTCAAACATTATTTATTTGAAGTAATAAAAATGTTCAGACATTATTTTTAGTGGATAACTGTGTTTGAAATAGAGGCCCCATGTTTTTATTAAAATAGAAAACATGGTGTCTATTTCAAACACAGCTGTCTACTAAAAATAATATGTAAAGTAATAAATATGTTGCATTAAAAGTAAATCCATTGATTGTTTAGAAATTGCTTTGTTTATGGATAGAAAATTGAGCAGCTATGGGCTTTTGAGAAAATCTGAACGTGGGAATGTTGTTTCCTTAAAAGGGATAAATAGAACCTTTTCTAGACAGTGACATTCTCTGTAGCCAAGTATTCGAAAGCACACTAGGTCAAACAGTGGTTTCTCCTACAGGTGGTGGTGGTGAAGGAGAGTCGATATTTTTCTTTAAGTTTTCTCAAGTGCATGGACCAGTAGTTATAATACACACGGATTAAAATAAAATATGGGGCATCTATTTCAAACACAGGTATTCACTAAAAATAACAATTGAAGTAATAATGTCAGATTAAGAATAAATCCATTGATCCTTTAAAAAATTAAAATATTGTTTATATTGTTCCTTTTTAAATAGTACCTCAGTCGAATCAGGAAAACATTTTGCACATTTCTGGTATTATTGAAAATGCAATATATTTCTTAGTTATATTTCCTCATGACTATAATATATTTGCATAATAGTTGTAATAATTAGATAGTCATAGCTTATGGCATTTTTATTTCAACCAATACATACTCATTAAGTAGGTGCAATTACAGCAAAGTAAAAACTTTTAATCATTTTGCCCTTTAAGTTTTGTACAATAATTTTCTTCAATTTCTTAAATTTCTCTACAAATTAAAATTTTGTTTGCATAGATTGTATAAGAAGCAAGTTAAATTTACTTTAGTAAAAATGATTTTAATAGAATAAGAATCTTGAAATAATAAAACTCAATATTTTTCACAAAAAATAGTCTATATTGTGAACTTTTACTTTATAACATAAATTCTTATAACATAAAAATATAATATATTTTCAATAATTCTGATTAAAATCTAGTAAATATTATTCAAATATGAAAATAAATTGTAGTTTTACCTCTTTTCATAGATCTTTTTCCAGTCTCCATCAAAAATGATAATTCTGTTGACATTGATTATTTTACTTTATCAAATAACATTTTTAATCATAGAACTTTTGGCAATGTATACCTTTATGTCTGCAAAAAAACAGTGTGTCAAATGTACTTATTCTCTTATATACACTTGACTTGTACAATGGGATACTTATTATTTGCCTTTTTATAAAGATTTATTTACCATTTTATAAATAAATAAATTTGAAAAGAAATTGTTTTATTCAAAAATTTATAAAAAAATTACAAAATTATCAATATATATAAACCAAATACAATGCAATATTTAATATTTACCAATTTATAAATAACTAGGAAAACATTCATTATAGTTGGTTCACATATTTTTATAATCTTGTAAATATAAAATTATTCTTGTAACTAATCAATCTAATATATAAATAGTGTTTAATATCTTTGTTGTCAATTCTCAAGAATAAAGAAAATGTATAAATCCACTTTCATATGTTTAGGTTTTATAAAAATTCTAATCATCACGTTTTAAAATGAACATAGCTGAGGGAGTCAAAAGTGTATATAGTAATAGCTGTGCCCAGCGCTGGTGTGTCATCAACTAATAATATACATTGTGTATCTGTATGGCAGGTGCTGTCCATACTACACAGGAACCCCCTGACAAGGTTGGAGACCAAAAGTACTAGTTTCAGCAGTGTTTTTTTGCTTTTTGTACTTTTTACTTTTTTTCTACCTAAGTTATATTGTCAATCATTAACTATAATAATCGACAGGACGTTATAAAAGTAAATAATTAATGAATATGTACTGAAATTTTCATCGAAATTGCATAATTCCCTGATTTTTGGTAATTTAAAAAAGCACTACACTTCCCCTCCAATTTTCATTTGAGGGTCTGTGAACCCCAGGTTAGGAAACTTTGAAATCGACATATAGTAGAGTGTGCATGTGGGATGGGGGCATCAAGGTTTTGTGTGTGGGTGAGACCCCAGTGCTGGCCCTGGCTGTGCCAAGGGAATAACCATCCTTTTGACACATCGTTTTTTGTAGGCATAAAGGTTAAACATAACTAAACTTTTCACTAATTTTATTAACTTTTGCTGGATTTCTGTTTAATATCACTGAGATTAAGAGCAATAAATAACTAAAAGGAATAAATTTGAAAAGTTGACAATGGATCTTTGGATAAAGATGCTGAAACTTTTCTCTAGTATTCAAGACTTTTAATATAGAAGAGGTAAACTGACAAATAAAGTTAATGCATTACTTTTTGGTATCCACATTATATTTTTTACTTCATTTCTGTGTTCTTGTATTTGTATTTTCTGGAAGTGTGGTTGGTGATATCAACAAAGAAATTAGAATCAACAAGTCGGATTCAAATTCTGGTCAAGGCTTTTAACTTTACAATAATGACCTTAGTATGAGTCTATTCATCTAAGCATTCAATCTTAGCAAAATGTCTTGTCACTGGCATGCCACAATTATAAGAGAAAAGAAAAGATGAGTCAGCACTGGGACAAGCATCTATTTCATGAGTAATTGTTCAGGCATTAGCAGAGCAGTAAAAAAACTATTACTTTTAATGTCAACCTTGACAAAAAGCAATAATTCTTTAAGCTTAGCTACTGTTTACCCGGCAGACTCAGAAAAAAGCAGTAGTGGTTTATCACCTGCTTATCTCTACCCTTCTACCACAATTATACTTCCTCTTGCAGAATTTTGTTTTGTCTATCTCAACAATTATACCTTCTTCTCCAATTACCTGTCTTGTTCTATAATTTTCACATAAACTTCCTAGTAAAATTGTGCCAGTCAACTAATGTTATGAGACTACCTATCCAAAGTTCCCTCAGCACGAATTCTTAGGATACTTTGTTTACCCAATAATATGTAAGCTTCAGTATATGTTCTATTTTCAAGTGTAAACCAGCATACCAATTGTTGTACTGAAGAGATTTCCTAAACCTAAATTTCTACCATTACATCTATAAACTAACTTTTCATATTCATACAAATTGTCAGTAATTAAGTTAAAAATGCTACTTACACAACAATTTGAATGAAATAGTCAGCTAAAGGGAATAAACCTAATTGACTAAAATAATGATGCAATCTCATTACAATATTTTGACAAGTACACTTCAAGACACAGTGAGCAATCAAATCATCCTAATTGAACTATTATTATTACTTTATCTATTGTTAATTGAAATTATGTTGAATATAATTGCTTATTGATAGCGGATCTAGCACAATAATAGGCAAGGTTATCTCATTTAAATTATTAGTTGTTATTCTTAGATTTTCTTGGAATTCATTTTGTCTCTAATTATCAGCACACATGTTTATCAATTCCATTTCGTCAACTGTTTTATTAAGGTTGTTGATTTGCACCAGGACCATGTGCCTGGTAAACAGTAGTCAAGCCATTCTTTGTACAAATAATTTGTTTACCATAACTGTAGTTGATCAAAATGTTGTTTATTCTGTTTGAATACTTGGTTTTTCAATAAAGAAATAATGGTAAACTTGGATCTTTGTGCCTACAAAAAACTGGAGTGTTAAAAGGACAGTTTTTCGTATTGACACTGCTATTATTTTAACTACATTGTAAATTCTCAAGAACAAAAAAAATGTATAAATTCACTTTCATTATATGTTTAGGCATTATTACAATTCTAATCCTCATTTTTTAGAGCAACAAACATTGCCGAGGAGTTAAGGTAGTTAAAGTAATAGCCGTGTCAATGAAAAAACCATCCTTTTGACACTTTTTTTGCAGGCTGGAAGGTCCAAGTTTGCTGAAATAATGAACTGTTTTAAACAGAAAAAACTTTATTCAATTAGAATGAGATTTTATTTAAAAATGAGATTTCAGTTAGAATGAGATTTTATTTATAAGCATGAGATATTTTTCATAAACATTCCTTCATTGATTAATGTTTGCTTTCTGCCTAAACAAGAAAGATTTTTTGGCTGTGTTCATTTTTTTTACACTTAACTTTACTACATTTATCTTATGAAGTTTTTATTTTTTGTCAATTGTTGCAAAACTGTTTTTCTGTTCAGTTTATAGACTTAAAATTGTTTTCTGTGATTTTTCAAGTGACTATGGTAAACTTATGTTGATATTAAAAGTTCACTACAAAGCCCTACAAAAAATCATTTTATGTATTAAAAATTGAAAATATTCTTATAATAAAAAAGTTACTTTGTTTTAATTTTTCAGAAACACTGACTTCATTGTAAATTAATATATTCAGTATTAATTCATTATCTGCATAAAAGTGAATTTCTCCTGTTGGCTTAACATTAGCATGAAGAAGAAAAATGTTTTTTTTTTAATAAAGAGATGATTTTTGGAGTAATTATGTATATTGAACTGATAACATACCTGATTTTCACTGACTGAAAAGTTTGTGAATGTATAGTATTACAGAAATATTGAATATAGAGATATTAGAAAAATATTTTCACATTTTGACCATTTTTTCCCCAGACCCTGTTAGTCCAAGTATGGTATCCAATGACTGTTGCCACAAATTCCTACTACCAGAAAGATCTAATAGCAAAATGTATGCAAGAAACAGCTGATGACTTTTCAGGTTTACCATACATGTTGCATGATTTTGGTTTCCGTGGATCAACATCTGTTGAGGTAAGCAAGTTCTTCCATTTTTGACCATTATCTTAATGCTAGAGACTTTTTGGAAATCATATATTAATAATTTTGAGAGAAAAAATCCTAAATAAAACAGTACTTTTTCCTAAAAAAATGGCTAAAAAATATTTCCCAGTTCCAGTACTTCTTTAATATTGTAATATTAAATGAAAATATTGCCAGCAAATATTGTGTGTTAGTAAAAAGGTGTTAAGAGCCAAGTACTTCTTTATACTTCCCTATTACAGCTTTTTTGCTGGTCCATTTCAAAGCCATTTGGATTAAAAAAAAAACAATGCAAGATGCTTTCTTCTCTGTTTTCTTGAATTACATCTAATGCAAAGCAATTAAGATGATTAATGACCCTTATTTGTTTTTAACATTGTTGCAATAGGAGCAAACATATTCTCTGCCTGAAAAGCTTTTATTTCCTTAGACTTACAAACTTTGGATTTTCAGCAGATAACTTACAAGCATAGAACATTAACCAGAGCCAGTTTTACTTAGTTAAAATTAAGCAACATTATTCCCAACCAAAATGAATGAGGGACCATTTTAAAATACAAGGAGCTGTTTTGGTTCTTATAGGTTTTAAGGTACTTTTCATCATCAATCACACCCTTGGCTGCTGAATGTGAATACCAGGAAACTTGTTCATCTCTTATTTTTAAAACAAATGTTGAGGTGTAAAAATTTCACCATTATCATTTACTATTGTTGATGAGTTTCTCTACAACAGAGTTCTTAACCAGAGAGAATTGCAGAGGTTTCAAAAGGAGGAAGGGAAAAATCTTTCACTTTTTCTTGTTTTTTATTTACAGAATTTTGTTTATTGAATTACAATACCCTGCTATTCTATTGAACTTTTTGTTTATTGAAATATGTTTCTGTTTATCTATTTAATAGTTATGAATTAAAACAAATTACTGTACATGTATTCAAGTTTACAAATCCATCAACATTTTCTGTTGCTATTAAATTTGTAAAACTCCTCTATAAAAACAATCCACGTATATGTACTTATATGGAAAAAAATGAAGATTTTCAATAATATATGTATATTATTTGGAATGTGCTTTTTTCATTGGACAATCTTGGAACAAAGGTGAATGACATTCTGACTAAAAGGATGCATTGGACCACTGTTCTAAAAATATAACTTTAATTTTACTACATCACAAAAATTGTATTTTGGAATTTGTTTTTGGAAAGATAATTTTTATTTAAAAACTTGGATATGCAACCCTTTCCAGCAATACATGGGAAAATTTTACATGACTGCAAGTAAATATTTGAATATAAAATATATTCTGTTATATTAAAGTAATCAATGAACAATAATTTAAACAATAATGTAAGTGTCCATAAGTGAGGATTTGTTGATTAGTGAAATTAATCTTTTTGCTATTTCATAATTCACTACAGTTACTTTTAGGAAAATAGAAAGTTGTCTTTGATAGGAAAGTCATGAGAAATCCTGTAAAGTCTGTGACTTTGGTCTATAAAATGTTGTAAGATTAACTATTTATAACATCTGAGTATCTTGAACTGAGCTTGAATTTCAAGACTGATTGTAATTGCCTTCAACTTTTATCTGACTTGTTTTTGAGAGAACTAACAACTATGTGAAGTATATCTAAGGTTTTTATTTGTCAAAACATACTATTGCAGCTGTGAAAACTGCAAATAATTAAAACAAAGACATTAAAAAGCATGTTGATACAAAATAATACAAAATATCATTTAACAAACATGCAAACATTCAAAAAATATTGCAACAGTATATCTCAAAGCCAAGTGTGGCACAAAAAAATGGCAAAAAATGTGAAAATTAGTCAAAATACAAGGGAGAGAAAAATTTATATGTTAATAAATTATATATAAGATGTGTGTATAGCACAAATAACTAACAGCTAACCTCTTCTACAATTAAGGCATAAAAAAATTTACTCCTTAAACTTACCACCCAATACATGGGGGAAAGATTTTGAAAAAACTAAGAAAGTTTTTACTTTACTAGAAAGGAAAGTGTTAAAAATAGTAAATTTACAATTTAGTAAAAAAACCCTATTGTGTTTAAAGTAAGAAGAAATATTATTTATCTTGTTGGCAAGTAGGCAGAAAGCAAATTAAGGGGATAGAGTAGCGAAAACAAAGAAAAAATACTGACAGAGGTATCTTCTAATATGCCTGACCCCAAGAGACTAACATCTCTTGCCCAGAGTCTGACTCCAAAAAGATTTGATTAAATCTGAATTGCTGCTATATAAGGGCATGTAGGAATAATGGTAAGCATGAAAGTCCAGCAGCTCAAAAAATAAATTAGGGTTGCCATACCATTCTGTCCTGCCAAGAATTTTAAATATCCAACTTGTGGAAAAACTTTTGTTGTCAAAATACCAATTTATAAAGTAAGTATTTTGCTTATAAGAAAAACAAAAAGGCATTGTTTTGGCATTAGGGTTCTTTTTTTATGAGAGAGTGACTAAAACTCACCATTTCTTTAGGGACTATTTTAGGGAGTGAACTAGAGTGACTGTCACTAGAGGAATTTGGAAATGTACTGAAAGGCACTTGTTTATTTATCTAGAACAAAATAACTGATGGCAGCCACACTGACCTTAATAGACATAGTATCTGTAATAATTCTCAGTCTATATAAAAACTCCCATTCCCAATTTTGAAATATCTTTCATTTATCTCACCAAGATTTTGACTCTTTATATATATGTTATAAAATGTGTAATAATAGCATGAAAGAACAAATGAAACAAGTACTGCTGGTGAGACTAATGGCTCATGGAAAAAAGACAAGAATTGTTAATATAAAATTCTTTATATTGCTGATACAGAGGATGTGAGTGAACAATCAAATTGTGTGCAGGGAGGTGGCTTTTAACAGAAGAGTAGAGTTGGTAAAGTATGGAGCCAATGTGTTTGTCAGGTCGGTTGGCTGAAATCACAGGTGGTGATGCTGATAACTTGCCAGGCATTGACAAATGGCATATTCACCATGATTTTGTCTCTGTTGTTTATGAGCAGCTTTCTTAAAAGCAAATGTCTTTACTCTTGAGGTCATCTTTTGTTCATGTTTTTTTTTTTTTTTTTTTTTTTTGTTTTGTGGCAATGTTGGTTTATTTTATATTGTTATTTTATATTTTTTTGAGAGGATTTTTTTTGTGGACTGGATGTGATGCTCGAAGCCTCTGCAAAGAGGATGATTTTTTTTATTTTGGATTTTGCTTTCTTAGTGCTCACATCTGGCCAACATATAGAGTGAATTAGAAAGAGATCTAATTTGAAGTGGAGTATAAAAGCTCCCCTGATCTCAATCTAATTCATAAGTAATAAGTAGATATGAGCAGAAAGAATGTATGTATTTATTTTTGTGTTGGTGTGTTTGCACTGTTGATATTAGTGCATGATGAAGTCTTTGAAGTGTTTTGGGGGTTGTCTCCATGTTTGTTTTTTGTAATTTTTGTATTAGTTGTGGATAGTGTTTGAGTGGTTTCAACAGATCTGGAGTTTTGTGCCTTTATGTGTTCCCCAGACAAAAGTGGAAGTGACGAATTCAATGATGGTTGAACGAGATGAAAGGGCAGCTACAGAGGAAGTAATCAAATTTGGTTATGGCCCATTTTATAGCAAATGCTTCATGCTTGGTGGTAGATCAGTTATATTCTGTTAGGCTTAAAGTATGCGAAGCAATTGCTATAATCATTTTTTCATCCATTTTCAGTTTCTTGCATGAGGATGGCTCTGCACGCAATACTGCTAGAATCAGTAGTGAGTGTGAAGAGTCCAGTACAGTTGGGAAATAAGATGATTGGTGTGAAGAGAGGTGCTTCTTGATTTTGTTTTTTGGTCCAGACAAATAGTTCACTGGCTGTGTTAAGTTCGTATATAGAAGCTATCAGGGCAAAGAAAGAGTCGGATTGGATTTGTTTGCATAGATGGGTCTCAAGGATTTGTTGGATCCAAACAAGACATCCATTGAGGTATTGCAGTTCTTTTTTCATTGTTGGAGGGTTCATTTCATTAGTTCTCTTTGCTGCACACTGACACAAGTTGTTAGTTTCAGATTTTGGTTGGATGGGAGAACAAATGAAATCAGCAATAACTTGTCTGTGAGGCAGTGTGAATAGATAACAAAATTGTTAATATATGGTTCTTTAGTTGCCAGAACAGAGGATGGGTAAGGAATGTCTCTGTGTGGGTATGGTGTGGAGTGGATATGTATGTTTGACCAAAATTATGGTGATGACTTTTGAGGAACTGCTGGGCATCAACAGCTGGCCTGTTTGCCATGATTCTGTTACAGTCATTTATGAGCAGCTTTCTTAAAAAGCAAATGACTCTTGACTCCTCTTTTGCTCATGTTTTTTTTCTTTGGTGGCAACATTGGCTTATTTTATGTTGTTATTTTATATTTTTTTGAGGTGATTTGTTTTGTGGGCCTGATGTAATACTCAGAGCACCTGCACAAAGGATGATATTTTTTTATTTTGCATCTTGCTTTCTTAGTATTCACATCTGACATACAGAGTGAATCAGAAAGAGATCTAATTTGAAATGGAGTATAACATATATATTTCATTGCCTTTGTAGTATCATATTTATTACTGTATCATGACATTTTCATCCAAACCCCAGTAATGTAACTTTTTTTTCTACAGGTACATTACGCATCCATAAACTCAATAATTGATTTATTAAATCTGACAAAATTTTACCAAAGTAAGATATGTCCAATTTTAGTACTCATCAATGAATATGCTTCTTTGATTTTTCAATGCATTTATATATACAACTCAAGTGAAATGATTCTTTAATTGGATTTGTAATGGGAGAGAGCTATAGAAGAAAGATTTATTCCCCCATTTGAATTCCCCCATTATGGGCATTATTATATCTGTGATATAATAACACCATAACTCACAGACAGAACAAAATGGCTGAAAGCAAAAAGAATGACAAACATGCTTTGTTCTCAGAGAGACTATTATACCACTAAGACATACACAAAACTACATATATACACGTGTCCCATGCAGAGAATAATATATCATATATACACAGCAAAGCAGAGTATAAAGAGAAACAAAAAGGAAGGGTCTTATGTATAATATTGAGATACTCCTGTGTCTGGAGAAGCCATGTTTAGGACAACAGGTTCAAACATGCTGAATTCATCTATGCCTCAGGCAAAGATATATTGTATGAATGGGAAACAGTGAGTTTTGGGTTTTCCCAGATTGAGGACTGTGAGCTGGAGCTTCTTTCTATACCTGGGGAAATATTCCAAAGGAGAAATGGCACCATGGACTTGTAAGCTGCTGGGGGAGCAGTTTAGTCTCTGACTGGACCATGAGGGGCTCGAGCTAATAAAAGCAACCTTTCAGTTTGCTGTTGTAAAACAAACTGAAAATTGACAGCTACCATTGTCACTGTATGGAGTGTCACATGACCCATGTATCTTATCTCCACAGAAGGAGATAATTGCCTTCTGTATCTCTACAAATTTATGAACAAAAGAGGAACAGGAGGAGATTATATAGATTGTCTGTTTCAGATTATTTATTCCTGTAGATATTAATACAATTTTTGTTTTCAAGAAAAGATCAAAAGCAAGAATCTTTTAATGCATATATTTTTGTTTATAAAGCAGGATTATTGGACAGAGAAAGATAAAATTGCTTTTGAGAAATCTTGTCAGGTTGAAATGTCTATACATTTTTATAACTATTCAAACTTGATTTGTACAAAACTATTTTAGTTTGAACTTTAATTTCATCTTTAAAAACAGAATGGATTATTTATCTATGGCTACTTCAACTATTTATAAAATTTATCAAAAATCTAAAAAGTTATCTTAAAATAAATCTACAAAAATAGTATATCCTATTGCTTTTATAGAGTTCTCTAGAAACTCACTCAAAACATTGATGTTGAAAACTTTGGAAATTGTCCATTATCAATATCATATCTAAAAATATTAATTTCTTTTTTAAATCATTTCATGCCAAACAAGGTGATACAGCTATTACGGCTGAAGGGGTTGCTGAGAATGAATGAAACTAAGAAAAATATTATTGAGGAGAAAGGAAAATAAAAGAGCAGGATTCAAAAAGACAATGATAATTGATGTGGCATTTAAATTTTTTAAGATCATAGTTGACAGGAAAGCAAGAAGCTGGAAGAATGAGAGAAGAAGCTGTTAGCATAGATCTTCTGATTAATTTAGCAATTTCAAAAGTGAAATTATGAGACCAAGCTGCCAATCTAGTACTGTGCTTAAATTCATGAAATTGGGGTACTAAAGAAGAAAGCTTATCAGAATAATTACCATAAAAATATTTACAGAAAAAGCACTGGGAAGATAGGTAAATTAATTATAAAGAAGTGTAATAAATACATATTCATAGATATATGTATAGATATGTTATAAACCATTCCTCAAATTATTCTTTTAGTAATAATGTCAAATCTTTTGAAAGGTTATGGCATATAATTTTGAAATTATATTTTTTCATTTGAGATGAGAATGTAACTTAGGAGCATGAATCCAAAAGTGAAATCTTTAAAATTATCATATAGTAATCATCTTTTTATGTGAAAAAAAATCTTTGACTTTAAATGTAAACAGATTTTCTTGTAAAATCCATGATACTTAATAAGTAAAAAAAAAAAAAAAAATATAGTCATTCAAAACTCTGTATCCTGGTTTGGTACCTTAACAGTACAGATTTAGGTAATGTAGTAAAAATCTTTCCTGTAAATACAAAACTCAATTACAAAAAGCACAGAATTTATGACAAGCTATAAATTTGAATCATTTTCTAGCATTATATATTTAATATGCATATTTTGAAGCAGAAATTAAACTTCTGTTTACTTTTTTGTAATTAATCTTAAATTATAACCTTGTTAATAAACTTTTTATGTGTATATGAATTATTTTCATTAGAATAACCAAGAGAAAATTGCATGTATCAAGTATTGAACATTTTGAAAATATTTTATATTTATAGACTTGTACAGGACTAGTGTGTACTTTTCTCGAACTTCCTGACTAGGTGGGCCCCAGCCTGATTAGGGGCCCCAAGCATTGCTTTGTGACTCTCACTATCTTATCAACATTCGCTTTTTTCAACCTACATTTACATATGTTACAAATTAAACTAAGCACAACTCAATATTAAAGGATGAAAAATTTTCATGGGTTTTGGATGTCATTCTGGGTTCTTTTATTTTTTCCAAATCCATGAATTTTTTTTGCTCGTACTAAGTCCCAAGAAAAATACTATATATAAAATCCACTATTTTTTATTCATAATGTTGAACATGTTAAGATATTTCAAATTCTTAACAAGAAAAATCTCAAGTTGATGTTAAAAATTGCCACAGAATATTGTTGATTTATTTTTTGATTGAATGATCTCTTATGACACCTCTAATTTGTATTTAGATGCATTTTATTTATTTTGAATTTTCCAAGATGAATTGTTCACCTATATATATTCATTAGTGTCCATAATTAGGTTACATTAAAATTTGTATTTTATTTGAATACAACCTTATGAAAATTGAGATTTAGTAGAGTGGGGGGGCCCACCCCCTATCATAGATTCAAGGAGGGGGCATGAGACCCTTGCACCAACACTGGCCTTGCACCTGTCATGCCTCTTGTGAGCCACACTCAAAGTTCTACCAGTGCAAAGAATACATTTGTTTGTCTTGTTACTTCCTGACTACTACTACTACTGCTACAACCAACTGACCATTCAACATATAAACTGTTGTTTGCTGCAATGTATGATGATCAAACTCATCCATCGATCAAATCCATCATCGCCATGGTTCAATTGTCTTTCAGCTCTGCATACAACAATCTGTCGGTCATAGCTGGTTATTCTGCAGTAACAAAAATGTAACCTGAAAAATATCGACTTACTCAATGTTTATAAACATTGTGTCCTGTCTTCTTGCCAAGTATTTCATCTTTATTTTTAAGGAATATTTTTGTTTAACTAGCTGTAAAATTAAAAAAAACAAAAAAACTCTTGTTGAAGAAAGCGAGGAAGAAAAGAATATTAGCAAATTTATCTGCTTAATGAGATTTCATAACTTTGCTACTATAGCAACTATAAAAATAAAACAATAATTCTGTTTGTGATGTGAAGATTGTGTATTATTGCTTTTCTTGTTATTTAAGTTTCATTTTTCATTTTGTTGAAGTCTTTCAATTGCACATTGCTATATTCCGTGCTAATAGGAATATATACTTGAAAAACAAAGTGGATAAAATAAGTAAAGGTTTATTGTAAAAAAACCAGTACAATAAGAATAAAGGTAACAGTTATGCACAAGGTTGTCACAAGTCAATCCAGTAGTGAGTACTACTATTGGAAGGTCAGTAGTTCTTGTGTAAGTCTGAGTCGTACTCAATAGATCCCAGCTAGTCTCTGTAGTCCGTTTTATTGATACTTATAGGTAGGTACTACCTATAGTGTAGTCACTCATGGGGGTGACAGGTTATTCCATTACATCACACATGAAGCTGATATCTGAGTAAAATGTATTCAAATTAAATTCATTTCATTCAAATTAGTCTTGCTAATTTTTATAGTTAAATTTTCTGCTACATGAAGTGACTAGAATTGCTATAGATTATAATAAGCTTTCACAGGTTTTGTATTCAAATCTCTAGCAATATAGTTGGTTTAATGATTTTGTCATTTTATTAGTATTTCATAAATAATAAGCTTTTCCTATCATTTTTGGCATTGAAGAAATAATTTATTTTTTATGTATAGCATTAAAATAAAATTAATTCATAGTTGTCAAAATTTTTCATCAGTAGCAAATTACATGAATTTAACTGAACCCTTTATTTCGCTCACTGGGGTAGACTGTTCTAGTTCCATGTGCATGTTTAATGAATGTCAGTTAATTCCCCTCTTCCAAGTTCTCCACTGCCTTAAATATTTAGTTGTATGGACGTCATATTGTGCAGCCTGTAGATGAAGTCTGGAGATATATTCTTCTAGTGGCTCTGGCTCATTAGTGTTAGTATCAGTATTTTGTGTTACATTCCTCAGGGCTAAACGGGCTATCCTAAAGTTCTGACTGTACCGTCTATATTCTTCAAATTTCGACCATACTACCTTGAGTCGCATTTTGTAGGCACCAGCTAGACCCCAACTGTTGAACTTTAGTATGCCTATTTTGCCTGTGCATAGTAGGATTTTGTCCACTTGGTCATGTGGATCTGTTGTTTTCATCCTATGAAAAAACATTTTGCACTGTTGATGAAATAGGGTCATAGCCTCTGCTTTGTGTGGATTGTCCCAATTCATACTCATGTGGCTGAAGGTTTTGTTGTGGTCGGCCATGACAGTTACTTCTTTTATGATTCACCGAATACATCACATCTTTAGTTCGTGATTACGTCAATGTTGTTAGAATGTCCTGTTTGCTTCTATGTGTGTTGTATCCCACTGCTGCCACCATGAAAAGATATGACTCATACAACTTGGATTTTATTTAATCTTTATTTTCTATGTGCTAATGATCAGTATATCAACATGATGTTGATAGAAGTATTACAAATATCAGAGCTCATTATATATTTAGTGGAAAACTGAGAGAAAAAAAAAATTTAAGAAAAAAATAAATTATCTTAATTCTGCTCACTCCACTAGGTAGTAACATTTTTGGGATACAAAAGGCAATTAACTCCCTTTGGTCAAGATATTCATTCATGTGATGGCTGCTTAGGGATGTCACTCCATACAGTGAAAAAAGTGGCAGACAATTTTAGTCAGTTTACAGGAACCAAACCAAGCAGTTGCTTTTTTAGCGTGGGCACTTTAAGGCTTTCTCAGGTCAGGTTATGCCTGCTACTGGTAACATGCAATCCAATACAACCTGCAGCATGGATAGGTGGTTGGCATCTAAACCAGTGCCCCCACTAGTTTTCTGCTGGTTATGAGGGTGGCATATCACACCACAGGATGAAAAAAAAAAGCATATCAAAAGGTAAATGATATTCTGAAAGGAGCTAGTGGTCAATATATATATGATAATGATATATAAATTTTTCCATGTCAAGAACAATTTCAAGAGAAAGATGTATGACAAAGTGGAAAATGTTTTCCTCTGAAACATTTTGTCCTTTAGGTTTTTATCAGAGATAGTTTTATATTTATGTTGATTTAACAAGACATGTGCACAAATGAGAGGAACTGGTAATTTAAAATTTAAAGATAATATTTTTAATGTGTTTTGGGTATAAAATCTAGCTTATTTAATTTAGATTCTTTTTGTTTGTGCTTCTATCACTTTTGTTACAAAATATCCTACATTGTGATGATAGATCTGCTAAGAATGTGGAAATGTTGTAAGAAATTTTTATATATATATATATATATATATGTTTATGATAAAAAACATGTATACACACATATACTTGCACATATATATTTTTTCTCAGGTGTTATAAATCAGTGCTCAATGTTATATAAGAGAGTCATTAAGTATGTATTAGTGAATATACATAATATCCTACATGAGTATTCTGCACCTTAAGATTGCATACCTGCTATATATATATATATATATATATATTTTTCAGCTGTCAATATACCACATAATGCCACATAATACCCTTGAGTGCTTAACCTGTCAGATATATATATATATATGTACGTGTGGTATATATATGTCTATATGTACTTGTGGTATATATATGTATATATGTACTTATAGGTACATATATATATTCCACTTGGGTAGGTGAATGATCAAATTTATATAAAGGATAGAAATCCCACATGAGTGCACCAACTATTACATACCACCCTCTTTTACTGTTATGGCAGTAGTGGGAGGCTCAGTATCATATAACATAAAATCATGAATTCTTTTCCCAGTGGTCCTTTCTTAATTGATCAAACATTGCTGAGCTAAATGAAATCAATTAATGAGCAAACAAAGTAGGTGACAGACAGTAGGAGGCAAAAATATAGGGATAACAAATAACCATTTTATTTTTTAAAATATACAAATGGGGATTAAATATGTTGGGATATATTAAAAGATGAAAGATAAGGCAAAACAAAACAATGAGACAAAAATAAATATTACAAGACAAAACAATGGGAGGGGCGAACTTATCTTTTCAGAAAGGTAAATATTATTTTGACAAACACCTTTTGCCAAACTTGCATCAAATTACAAATGACAAAAAGGCAAAATTAGCAAAGATAAAACAGACAAAAGAAACAAAGGACTTATTATGTTATTTGAAAAAGTTTTTCCTTTTCTTTTAGTGTGTCTTATATGTTTCTCTTTTCTTTTATATTTCTTTTTATGTTTTATCTTTTCTCTTGTCTTTTCTCCTTGCTGGATAGAAAGTTTATCTGTGAAATGGATTTCTTTTTGGTTTCTTTCTTTTTCATCTTGTCCAGGGGTTGAGTGAAGAATAAGTTGAATCTTTCTTTTCCTTGGCTCTCAGGATAATGTAGTATCCTCTATGAGATCACTAAAAAAAGAGCATAGCATGATGAAAAAGCCCTCAAACTTGACGAAAACAAAATTTTATTGTCAAAATGTTTGTTTTTATTAAGAAGATAGTGCAAAGTATTTTTTAAATTTTTCCTTCTTTTTAGAACATTCTAACTTTTGATTAAAAAAAACTTGTTTCTGTTTGTGTCAGCAGAAGTACTAAATAACTATAGCAAATTTTAGGGCATTTTTCTAATGACAGATATTAATTTGGAAAATCTTGCAAAAATAAATGTCGGATTGTAATGAAACTTTCAGAAACTATTCACAAATGATGGAAATTATTATAAATATGTTTTCTTTTTTTAAAGTCATAGCAAAAATATTTTTTTATATTTATTACCCCCCTCCAACTAATTTTGTGAAAACTCTAGAAATTCAATAATGTACAATTTAGTGATTATATTAGTTAAAAACACAAGACTTTGAGGAAAGCAAATCATGTTTAGTTTTTTTTTTTTTCATCGAACAACTCTACTTTAAAATCAGCTCTTGTCAATTGTCACCATTGTTAAGACCTACTTTCTATTATTTTAAATTACTTTTTTGGCACAGAAAGTAAGTAATGTTTGTTTCAAAATATATTAAATAAACTTTATATTTCTAATTTTCTTAAAATAAATTTTGAAAAAGTATAATTGAATTTTGAAAGATTTTTAAATGAAGAATTTCACTTTTGTTTACAAAATTGAAAAAAAAAACTGGTTGAAATGATCGATTTTGTGTCAATTTTGCTAACTCAAAAAAGACAAGATTTTTAATGAAAAATTTCAGATGTGCTAGGAACGATTAAAAAATGTAAAAAAATAATAAAAAAAGTACTTTGATCTTTCCTCTTAATAATAACATTAACATTTAGACAATAAGAAATTATTTTATCAAGTTTAAGGCCTTTTTTAGTCATGTTATACTCTTTTCTGTGAAAGTACCTAGGATAATGTATCTTTCTTTGTTGTGTTGTATATGCTTTTTTAGCATGCCGGAGTTTGATTTCTTTGAATCAACACTTTACTCTTTTCAGCTCAGAAACCTTAGTAGATTTCTATCAATTCTGCACATCCAAATTTATAGCAGATCATAGCAAGTTTAGCTGGATGTCTATTCAGTTTGAATTCTGAAGAGGGACTGACTTGGTGGCAGTCTTTATTCTGTTTATTCTTTTGAATCACTGCTATCAATGGAATCAGGCCCTTGAATGTATTGTGCTCACTTTCAGCATATGACAGCAGCCATTCATTGTCTAGCCACAGCTGCAGTTCTCTGTCGTATTCATCTCGGACAGTGTCATGCACAGTATACACCAGCACGCTATTTTTCAGTCTTTGGGTGTTTGACCACTGGCCCATTTCCACAAGGCAGTTCAAACCTTCTTCTGATAGTTGAATTGCACACTAAAGTTTGTTGATGGAAATGGCTGCTCACTGGGGTATATCTTCTTTGGGAAAGTGGACTTCTCCCAATTTAGTGATGCACATTCCCCCAAGCTCCCGGATTGCATTGATCCCCATTAGCAGATCAAATCTTAGCAATGTTCCATCCACAACTAGGACTTCAATATACAATGGCTATGCACTTCTGTTCATCTACAGGCACTTCGATGACTGGTAGTGCATGTGTGTGCCAAGAAGTTGAGAGAATGGTGGTGGCAGTGAGTGAATGTATCCATTAGATTTGCGAAAAGCTTCCTACAGATACAGACTGACAAGGCATTGTGGCCCTTTCAAACCATGCTGATCAAGGGCAATGGTATTGCCTTACACGATTGGGATTTGACTTAAATGTTGCACCTCTCGTTATGAGGGCTATCATAGACTTAATCATGTCCCAAAAGGCCACATCAGCTTATATAGACAACATATTTGTCAACGAAGCTTTAGGGACTATTTATCCAATTATGGACTTGCTTACAAAGATCCAGAGAGGCTGAAAGATGGGACACTTTCCAGTGTGTAGTTGATTAAGAAAAGCAACTGCCTATATCAAGTGACAAGCAAGTGCAGTGTGCAAGGTATGGAATGACACAATCGATTATACCACCATCTACTGCATGCCGAGACAGTAACCAGGGTACAAGAAATGGATCCTGTTGTTGGTGGGGACTGGTGTGTGAGTGGACATGAAATGAAGGTATGGGTGGATACCAGTTTGTTAACCACAGGAGTGGCATTGGAAGTGAATAGAGGCATTGTTGAGGATGCTTGTTGGTTGTGTCTGGCAGGATATGCTAAGCGTATCAATTTAGCAGGACTCTATACAATGATAAAAGGCATCAATTTGGCCCTCCAATGGCAGATGATGGCCTTGCACCTGATCACCGACTTGCTGGATATCAGACACTTTGATTGGGAAGGCACGCGTGAAAATGAGGGTAGCCAGTGAGATGCTGATAAGACGGTGACTGGAAACACTTTGCTCATTGGTTGACAAATATGCATTGACAATAGATGTGAAGCTGGTCAAATCAGTGCTAAATTGAGCAGACCACCTCACCAGAGTGCCTCAGAAGTAATTGGAGCTGCACAAGGAAGGAGCCAAACCTGTACAACTAGTTTGCACCAGTATAAGAAAGTTGAGTGAGTGTTGAGTAGTTGAAATCCACTAACAAAGTGGGCACCTGGGTATGAAGAGGACGTATTTTGCCAGGTCTGTCAACCCTTCAGTATCAACAACAGTCACAAAGTCAGTCATTAAGAATTGTGAAGCTTGTCAATCTATTGGAGCAGGTTAGCAATAGATATCACACACTACAGCACTGAACATTTCTGAACTTTTATTGATTGTGTTCCATCTTGATTTGTAATATGGCAACTACTTCATTGACAGGACTCCACCAGTGTCATTAACCAATTAACATCAATTTTTTCAAGCATGGTCCACTGACCAAAATCTTAACTGACAATGATACGGCCTTCACATGTGTGCTTTTCAGAAATTCCTCAGTGACTGGGGCATGCAGCTTTGATTCTGATGTGCTTATGCACGTACCGGGAATGGTATAGTCAAAAGGAGCCACAGAAGCATTAAAGCCATTGCTGCTAGAAAGCAGTACTTCATACCAGAGAAAGTCTATTGGCATAACGTCACACCTAAAGACAACTTCTCACCATCTACAGTACCGGCAGATACACTACATAAGTTCATGTCCATATATGGGGCATTGATGTGATGTCTCCGCCTGAACCATGGAATACAGAAGGAGCATATGAGATGGGAGATATTGTCTGGGTTAAGACTCCGCAAGTGAGGTGTATGACCAAGTTTAAGACGTGCCATATAACCAAAGTTAACAGTTCAGTCACTAGAGGTTGATGAAATTCCTCGGCATGTGAAGGACTTGTGTCCCTTTTATGGGGGTGGTTGTATTATCTATCTAAACATGAAGGTGATTCAACAGAAAGCGAGCTGTTAGTTGACTTGAGATCAAAATATTTTGTCACTGTCATATTTTCTGCACTCATCAATGATGACATGTCTATCTCCTGGTTTATTGTGACATGAAAAAATAACTCACTCACTTCCATCCTCTGAGCTTACTTTTCTATTTAGCATAGATCTGATATTTAATTGGTTAATCAAGACATACCAACAAGTCTAATTTTAATTCTGACCTTATGTCCCCACCCATAACTTTCAGAAAAGAGGTAACTTTGTTTTTAAGTTTCCTTAAAAATCATTTAATCACCAGTTAACATTGGCTGAAGCAGTACAACCATAGTATTGAAACATGAAAGCTTTTGTGTAGCGATTTCAAAACGTTTTTATTATAATCTCTTATAATAAAAATATAATAATATATATAAGGCTAGGATGGGGTCTCAAGCCTTGAACAACAACCATCCCAGAGATGGTGTCTCAATAAAATACTTGGTGTACTAGTACTACCATGAGTGTCTGAGTTGGGTGACAGGAAGAGAATCCAGCCTTGTAAAACCATGTCTCAAATCATTATGTCGAGAGATCCACTGTCAGGCAGGACCCACCTTACTTTTGCAAGATTAATCCCGGTCCTGCCTCAGCAAAAAATAACACAGCTATGAGGATGATTAAGACAATTGTAGTCCAAACAACAGTAGAATAATTATTTTGTGAAGAATTGGTTGTTAGTCTATTACACTTAAGTATATTGTTAGTTTAGTTCACTTCCACACAATTCTAATTATAAAACTAATTATTAATAAATGTTCACACCTGTATGTGGGTTGTTATTCTAGGCAACCTGCACTTCATGCTATTCTCCAGGTACATTACTTATTCAAGAGATTATGGCCCCTCTCCAAATTATATTGTATTATAAATGGCAACTAGTTGTTTAGTTATTTTTTGTGATTTTATTATTAACTTTTTATTGTGCTTGACCTCTGAATTAGTCCCAATAGCAACCAGACCAGAATTTATTTGCATTCAATCAGAATCATCACTTTTTTCTTCAAATCTTATAAACAGATATAAAAGTATTGCATACCCAAAGGCTATAAAACTCAAAGGCAGAATCAAGACCTGGCAATCATATTAACCCTTTAAAACAAGATAAACTGCTAGGGGGATCTGGATTTTTCTTCTCAAAACCTTCTCTTGTGAAGTTGTTTTTATTGGCATGGAAAGCCAATTTTATTATTCCCTCTCTTTTTCTCTGTTGATGAAACATGTTTTCTTTGCTTGTCTACGGGCAAATAAAAATAGGATAACCAAGAAAGAACTACACTTCCTTTTATCTTTTTTTATGGTCTTTGTGGTATAAATTATATTATCTGCACAGTTTGGGTATGTGCTATATACTATTTAGTTGCCATATTTTGTTTTAGTTATTATTTCGGTTGAATAAAAAGATTTTCAATTTATTTTCTTTGTAAGCTCATCTACTCAAATCAATGAAAAATTTCATAATCCTTTTTAGAGAAAATTTCCCAATTTCTGATAATCTTAGACTCAGAGTTCTGTTTTGTAATCTGTGACTCTTTTAATAAAATATGAATTCATCCAGCAAGTATATCAATGAGCTTTTAAAAAGAATCCTGCCTGCATAAAATATGTTGCACAAGATTTAGCTTGAAAGCAAATTAGGTAATTATTTTTTCTTAGTTTAAAACTCAGTTAAATTGCAACTATATTTTAAAAAGAAACAAGAACAAAATAATTCAAAAATATAAAAATGCTAGATCATATTAAAATGTTGTATACTGATATTTGTTGATTTGTCAGTGGCCAGGGAGTAGAACATTGATTAAGTTTAGTTTATAATCAGTAAATCAAATTCATCAGTTATAATTACTAATTAAAAAGTATAAAAGAATTTGTTTACTCTTTGTCTTGTTTTAGGGGATAGAAGTATGACAAAGTGGAAAAGGTTTTTGTGTGACACATTTCCTCCTTTAGGACTTCATCAGAACAAGTTTATGTTTACGTTGATGTGACTACACATACAGATGCTTGGAAATTTAAATTTAAAATTAATTTTTTTTAATGTGTTTTGAGTATAAAATTAGCAATTTTATTTAGATTGTTTTTATGTTTCCATTATCTTTGTTATTAAATATCCCACATTCTGATAACAGATCTGCCAAGAATAGTGAAACATTATAAGAACCTGGATACAAATTTACTGTGTATGATCTAGCAATTAAAGCACTTTCTAAATATTTTTATCTCTGAAAATTTTCTCTTTTAATAAGAGTAGCGTTTTTCAAATCAAAATTGTGGTCAGTTTCATTATGGTGAGTAACTAATACATTTAATGTGTTGTTTTGTAAAATATCCCTTTTGTGTTCATATAATTTTTATTTAAATTCCTCAAGATTCCTCTGATGCATTCCTTATGGCAATTATTAAAGGTAATAGAGTAAATTCCTTTAAGTTTTAGCTTATTATTTTGTATTGTTTTAGATATAGTTGTGTCAAATTTTGTTGAGTTGAAATAAATTCTTTTCAATTGCAGTTGTGGTGGAATTAGTGGGTCTTTACCTATGACACTGAAATATAACTATCTAATATATAAACATTAATATATTTTGTCCTATGCTTTTTAAACTAAAATATTCAGAAGCTACAAGACATTTTTCAGAAAATTTAATATAAAGTTATTTTAGATGAAATAGATATTTTTTCAAATATTTTAAACTCCCAACGGATATGTAGTGTTTGTGAAGGAAAATTTAAAAATTAAAATTTGGTAAAATAAACAAATTAGATAGATTCAAATTATAGCAGAGACATTAGTATAATATTCTATTAATTAACCAGATTTAGACAAAATAAAGACATCATTTTATTGAAAATTATGAGTAAGATGAAATATACCTACTGAGTAGACACCAACTTAAAATATAATTAACTTATTTACAGAGAAAGGTAAAAAATTACATAGCATTTAAAACATATATCAAATTATTAACATGCAACGTTTCAGCATTTAAGCATGTATAATTATTAAGTTATTAGAACTTTTATACCCTTCAAGTAATACACATTCAAATTGAGTTGAGCATTTTTCTGTGAAATATATGTGCATTTTGTGTCTGCTACTATGTCTGCCCACCAGGTATAAATATAGGACAACATATTAAGTACATTTAGTCTGCATGATAATCTGAGTAACAGTCAGATGTAACAGTTATAGTTGAAGTAGTAAGAGTAGTCATTAAGAAATTTTCCTGTCTAGTTTATCTCCTGTTGTAAAACCCCTCAACAACTCTTGGAATATAAAAAATTTGGGTTAACACTTTATTTGCTTTCTTCTTTTTCCTTGGGGATGAGTTGAATATTTTTACAAGGCCAATTTTTCACCTCTTCAACCATCCACAGACTAAGGATTTTCACTGTACAACTATGAAAGTTGACAGCACATAACCATTCTTTTTTTCCCTTGTTACATTTGTCAGTTGTACATTATCTTCAATTTTTATAAATTGCATTTAATAATGTCTAAGTATTCAAGTTTTAAATACAATTCTTTAAATGACAGTATTAACATTTTCTTATTGATTTATAAAGCAATCTTTTATTAATAATCAAATTATACTCAACATAGCAATGTGATGTTGTTATACTCCACTATTCCACAGCAATTAGATCTCTTTCTGATTCACACAACACTTTGGCTGTATGTGAATGCTAAGAAAGCAAAACAAAATAAAAAAGTCATTTTTTGCACAGGGGCTCCTAGCATCACATCCAGCCCACAAAACAAATCTTTGCAATAAAATACAGTAGCCAATCACTAATGTTCCTGCTGAAAAAAGATGATCCTGGAAACCACCAGATTTGCCTAAAAGAAAGTCCCTCGTTGTAACCAACACAGTAGCTGATTGAAAAGGCTACCTGTTGACATGCAAGTGTGTTGTTGCCGTCACTGCCATGACTGCTTCTCTTACCACAACTGTGATTCACCAGAAATGGATATAACAACTGGTGTTAAAAGTATGCAGCAAGGGATTAGTGAACTAACAAAATAAACCCTGCAACAATGAAAAAAGAACTACAATAGCTCATTGGGTGACTTGTTTGGATGTGAAAATTCCTAGAGACCAATCCACCTGAACAAATTTGACTTGACTCATTCTTCACCCTATACATGATCTCAACAGGGCCAGCAAACCATTTTTCTACATTGAAGAGTCAATAAAGCCTTCGAAAAAATCAAGAAGCACCTTTATTCATCAACAATCACCTCATTTTCGGCTTTACTGAACTCTTCACTCACTACCTATGAATTAGATTAACTGTTATACTTAGCTGCAGTTAGATCACTTTCTGATTCACTCTACATGTCAGTTGGAAGTGAACACTAAGAAAGCAAAACACAAAATAAAAAAAGTTGTTTTTTTCAGGGGCTCTGAGTATTACATCTAGTCCACAAAACAAATACCTGCAATAAAATACAATTGCCTATCACTAACATTTCTGAAAAAAAAAAAATGATTCTAGGCACCACCAGATTTCTCATAGCAACACAGTAGCAGGCCAAAAAGGCCACCTGTTAACATGCAGACATGCTATTGCGGTTATTGCCATGATTGCCTCTTTCATCAGCATGATCTCACTCAGGCTTCACTCATCCCAACTGACTCATCACATGTGGAATGTAGCCAACAGGACAGTTTTGACACTGCCAGGTTCCTGATGACACATCATGATTTCTAACTCCTGAATTGTCTTCATTATCCAGTCCCAGGCCTCTGTTGATGTCATCTTGTTGATACCACATTTGACCAGAATTAAACATACATTCTACTTGATCAACCTTCACCATCCACTCCAGGCCTCTGTCATCATCACTACCATGACCCTGTTTCATTGATACTACATTCGATCAGAATCCAACAGAAACATTCCACTCAATCAACCTTTGTTAACCACTCCAGGCTCCCTCATCACCACTGCTATAACTTCTGCAATCAACCCACCTTACCACAAATCAACCCACTACAATGACCTCAATCAATCAACCAAGTGAATACACCTTAGAGGGCCTTACCACTGGCAACACACAGTTCAGCTTCAATACTGGCTTCATCATATGACCACTGGCCCCTCAACCACCTCACCAGTGTTGATTTTAATCACGAAGAAGGGCATATGTCAAGCCCACCAATGACACTGCATTTGGCTTCAGTAATCTATTCCAAGTCTATCTCCTAACTTCAATTGCAACCTCAACCAATCAACTCCTGGCCCTGCCAATGACACCTTATCACTTTCCTTAACAACAGCAACTGAAGAAAAACATATTAACAGTTTGTATTACCTTTCAAACAACTGTGCAAATATTCTGAAATTTGACAAATACATGCTGTTGAAATTTTAATCCTTGTTTGTTCCTTTCTAAATGCTTATTATAACAATGTCATTTGAAGTAAAATCTGTCTTTTTTGTAGGCTGCAGGTATTGGTGGTTGTGCCCATTTAATTAACTTTCTTGGCACAGACACAATTGCTGCTTTAACAACTGCAAAGAAGTATTATAACTGTGATATTGCTGGATATTCTATTCCTGCTGCAGAACACAGGTATGTACGTTGGGCATCATCTTTATTTGATAGAAATGAACACACACATATATGCATGCCTACTTGTAATAATACTAGTTACATTTGCCTTTAGGTTTGTGATAAAATCTCAAAGTATGGCACCAACAGGTCATTATGAGACATCAATAAGACTTATAATTTCAGGAAGATTTTTAGAATAGTTCATCATATTCAACTCCCAACAGAGCATACAGGAAATGGCACAAAATATGGGGTTTATGATAATGTAAAACTCATCTATATCAATATAAATTTGTATGGCATAATGAAGATGGCAATTGTATATTTTTTACCCTTGAACTTCCTTTCCTATTACAATTTTTTTAATATGTCCACTCCTATTGCAATAAAATAAGTAAAATGCTTAAATTGCTACCTGTAGCCTGGATAAAAATACACTCCTATGGAGAGAATTCTGTATCTGTCTATATTTCTGAGACATTATGTATTATGTACATTATTTACATTATTTGAACTACACTGTATCTAATCAATGCCTCAAGGACACATGGCCCAGTGGATAAAGGTATTGGTTAGATCCAGTGACAGGACCCAAAGAGTGTGAGTTCAATACCCAGTTAAGGCAGTGGAGAACCTTCAGAGGGAAAATTAACAGGAGATAACTGATAACTGACATCCATTAAACATGGCACATGGAACTAGAACAGTCTACCCCAGTGAGTGAAATAAAGGGTTCAGTTTGACATTCCAACCACCTGAAGAAGGCCAGAGCATACAACAGCTGAAACGTTGTAATAAATATGGCGACAAAGATAAGGACAATAGTCTGAATAATGCAAATAGAGAGAATTCTATTTAAAAGAAAATTGTTATTGTAATTCATTACAGTTTCTCTACCTAATTATCTAAAAATATTAATTCTTTTTTCATACTTTTTAGAATATCAGAAATCCTGTGAAATAAAAAATTAAAAAATATTGTTAACCAATATGGCATCATCTATGATGAACCCATTTAAGGGTCATCTTGACAATGGATAAATACTTTTTCAAACGTGTTTTTTTAGAAATTATTTAGTTACAAGCTACTTCTTGTGGATGCAAATGTTTAAGTATTTATTTTTATTGGGTATTTATAATGAAACTTATACAAAAATGGCAGAGAAGAGTTTTTATTCTAAAAAGAAAATTGTATCATAAAATTTGTATAGTGTTATTTAGTTACAAGCTACTTCTTGTGGATGCAAATGTTTAAGTATTTATTTTTATTGGGTATTTATAATGAAACTTATACAAAAATGGCAGAGAAGAGTTTTTATTCTAAAAAGAAAATTGTATCATAAAATTTGTATAGTGTCATTATTATGAAGTGAAATTTAATTTGTACTTTATCAGTCCAGCAGTAGTCATTTATCTCCTATATTGAGAGCTTCTCTACACAGTTTGGGCATTCATATAGTCTATACTTTAGTTATACTAATTAGGCATTCATTTACATATCAATACAGTCATAAAAATGAAAAATACTGAGTGGAGCAAGAAGAAATTTTTCTACAAAATAAAAATAAAATTTCAATAAATTTTTCCAATTAAATATTTATAACATTTTACATTTCTACTTTGCAACTAACTGAAAAGGTATTTTATGTTAAAATTTGGTAATTCCTGTATTAAAAAATCTGTATAAATCTTCACAATATATAAATTTATTATATTTACATTGTGTAATTTCAGCACCATTACAACTTGGGGAAAAGATGGAGAAGTTAATGGATTTCGTAACATGCTAGAAAAATTTCCTGATGGTATTATGGCTTGTGTTAGTGATAGCTACAATATCTGGAATGCCTGTGAAAAACTGTGGGGAGAAGAACTTAAAGATATTATTATTGAACGAGGAAAGCGTGATGCTCGCTTGGTTGTGAGGCCAGATTCTGGAAATCCTTCTGAAGTGGTCATCAAGGTAAGGTCAGATTTTATATTTTCATTTGTAGCAAAGAAAAAAAAATACCAAGATTAGCATGTGTGTATTGTGGATAGTGTTGGAAACTTGTGGAAAGACCCAACTGAAGTATCTTTATGTCGCTTATGCAAATGACTTCCCTACATATAAACTCAAACTGAGTCCTTGAGGCAGTAAGGTTTTGGCTTCCATGGAGTAACAGGCTTGTTGATTCATAATGGTTTGTATTGCAGTATATGGTGGCTTGATTTATATTGATTGGTAGTTAGAAATACAAAGACTATGATTCACATGTGTAGGCTACTTTGATGTGACTTAGCATTACTTATTACATCACTAATGCTAAATGGTTTCAATTTGTGAGAATTAAATTTACTACTAAACTAGATCTTGGTGATACCATTCAGCTTGGATAGTACTTGAGAAATATTAAACCAATCATAAACATACTGTAATATATCTTATCTTGAAATCCTTGTTGAAAAAGTTGAGTATATAATTAAAAAAAAAGTTTGTAGAGAATTAAAAAAGCAAGTAAGAATAAAACAATAACTAAGCCAATCTTATTAAATGATGACTGTTGCAGGGATGATGCAAAGGTGTTATACCCCCCACACTACATCTTAATTTTCAAAAGGTAGTATTCATATAAAACTAGCAGCATGGCCCGGCATTGCCCATGCTTGATTCAAAAATCGCACAACTCATACAGTAATCGCTATCACTTGACTTAAAATATTTTTGCCCTTCCTTGCCTTTAAAGGAGTGCCCTTTGCCGTGCTGATGTTGCTACATGCCTTACTTCTTGCCTATCTCACACTGCAAATTTTTTCTAAGCTCTATAGTAAACATTAAATCTGTTATGAAAAAAGAACTAAACAAAATGAACACAAAACGATCAGCTTTAAAAAAGGACTCATAACTGGAGAAAACAAATGAAAAAAGAATGTTAACAACAAATACTTTTTCACACCCAACCCAGTTCTGCGGAATCAGATTCAACATTGAGTTTAAGCAAGCGAATGAGCCAATTGGAGTAAAGTGACATGCAGATTTAAATTTTTTCCACTTGTGACGAATACAGCTATTGATTTTTTTGCATGCTAGCATGCTAGTTAACATTCACTGTTGGCTCTCACGCTGACCAATAGAATCTTCCTGCCTATTCGTGGCAGCCAGCTATAGGCTCTCACTCTGGCCAGTAGAAAATGGCCACAAACTACATGAAAACTGCCGTAGAAGCATGAAAAAAATTGATTATTTCCACTATCAATGGGAGTTGGGAAATGCTAAGTCAGTCTTGGCCTTCCCGCTAACTTGGAGCATGTGCATGTAAATTTTGGTGCAAATCCATCAAAGATTGCAGCCATGCATTCGTTACACACACACACACACACATCCTGCCTTTTATAGATAGAGATACAAATTTGATTGTAACCTAATTATATACAACAATGTATGTAATATATGTAAATAATTCAACTAGAAAAATTGAAAATAAATAGAATGTACTGAAATACAAATTAGAGACATGTCATAATCGATCATTCCATCTTAAATAAATCAACAATGTTTTGCAGTTTTTTTTCGTTAAAGGGTTGAACAATTTTAACACATCCAAGAAATAGTGAATTTTATATAGTGTTTTTTCAAGACTTAACATGAGCAAAACAAATTCATAGATTTGGACAAAAAACCCCCAAAAAGAACCCAGGATGATGTAAAAAATTTTCATCCTTTGATAGTCAGTTTTGCTTAGTTAAATTGGTAATGTATATAAATGTAGGTAGAAAAAAAGCAAACGTTGATAAGATAGCAAACATCACAAAGCACTACTCAGAGCCTCCAGTTAGGCTTGAAACCCTACCCCTGCAGTTTTGGAGGTAATATGAGCTGGCCCTGGCAATTATGATATCTTTAACTTATATAGTGATATGGATTGGAAAGTGATGTATTTGTTCGAAGTAGCAAAGTGGTTGTTGACTACTGTAACCGGGTAGGACAATCTAGCAGGTAACTGTAATGGACTGGTCCTCGTCGTAGTGGTAGGCAATAGGCGAAGACAATAGGCATAGTCAATAGGTGTCCTCCATGTGCCTCCACATCAGTCTGTATTTATGGCTGACACCAGCCAATCATATTACTGTGAGGGGGAACACAGGTGTATGCATATTCATTACATCATATAGATATAAAAAGTACATTCTTTTGCAGGTGCTTGAAATCCTGGGTCGTAAATTTGGAACTACAACCAATTCTAAAGGCTACAAATTACTTCCATCTTATATACGTGTTATACAAGGTGACGGAGTATCTTATGAAACTCTTGAGGAGATTGGTATGAACCTAAAAAAGCATTCTTGGAGTATCGACAATGTGACCTTTGGTAGTGGTGGAGCTTTATTACAGAAAATTGACCGTGACACACAGAAATGTGCCTACAAATGTAGTGCCGCTATCATTGATGGAAAAGAGGTAAGTATATAAAAAAGTGGACATATACCTGTTAAAATTAATTTTCTAGTCTGTTCATTTTGGTTGGTACTCTTTGTGAAATGATTTTATTTTATTTTATTTTATTCAATACTTTCATTCAGATATAATTATTGTCAATGGTACATAAGACACATTTACATTTCATTGGAGGAAGTGCTGGAAAATTCTTGGCCAGACCCACTTCCAAAAATATTTTTGTAATCTTTTCTTGATCAGGTCAAAAACTTTACAATATTATGGAGTTAGGCTTGGTATATAAGTGCTGGTATTCTATAGTTTACCAAATACCTGAAATTTGTATATAAGATCTGAGAGATATTTTTGAACCATTTTTTTTTTGTAGGGGGTAATTTTAGATGCCATCAAATATGTTACATTTTTATTTGTGCATGACACAAATAGAATAGTATGTGATGATTTTAGCCTAGTCAATAAGTATACAGCAAGTTTTTAGTCATATCAATAATTCAGTTATAAATATCTTAGAATATATTGTTGTTATTACTGACATTATCATTTGTTAATCTATATTCACGTGGTCTTTTATTTGTTCTTCATGATAAATATTATAGAATACATACAAATTCTAAGAGCTAGACTTTATCTTTGAATAATTATTAAGGTGAAAAGGATATTGATATTTAATGTGTGTTAAAGTGAATTGTTTTAGGAAAACCACTGTTGTATGCTTCCTGAAATTTCAAATTATTTTAAAAGCCAATTTTTACTCTAAACTATAATCTTAAAAAGCTTATTATGTAAAAAAAAAAATAACTTGTTTAAGATTTGAGATGGATAAATGCATATCAGAAGGAATTATTTAGTATAGTCATTTAAAGAAGTTATCTATTGATGTTTTGAAACATTTTTAAGATACTGAATTCTTGAAATATCTTATTGATACAAAACTGAATTATATAATACAAGGTTGTAGATAAGAACTTTTGCATTACAGAGAGTACATTTATCGAGAAAGACTTTTTTTGTTGGCATTAAGAAAGACCTTTTTTGTTGGTATTATAATTGTAGTTAGGAAATATATTTTTTGTGGGCATTATAATTGTAGTTTGAAAATGCATTCAATGCAATCAAGAATGAATGTGGTTACTGTTCAGAGCTTTGTAAAAATTTAAATATATACATATATATATATATATATATATATATATATATATATATATATATATATATATATATATACATTTAGCATAAACCAATAGATAAGCAAAATGATTTGTAATAGTAAGACATGTTCAATTGAAAAAAAAAACATCAAGGGTCTAACTGAAAGAGAATGTCAATATTTTACCTTGAAATAGTTAACTTCCCATGATGGGTTTGAAGCTGTTGAGAATTGAAAGCATGATAAAGGCATAGAAAGGTTGTCTATGGCAAGAACATGAAAACTATTGCTTTTTCGCCCATCTAAATCCTTGGGGTTAACTTATATGCTATTTTTAATTGATTCTCATTTTTATTAATAGTTACATTTACAATCAAAGAGAAAATATTGTAGGTATCCATAAACAATAACTATTGTTTACCATTTTGCTTCTTAGTCTGTTAAAAAATCAGACAAATTAATTGTAGTTTTGTTTTTTTTTCCTGTAGATTTCTGTGTTTAAGCAACCAATAACTGATACTGGGAAGAAAAGTAAAAAAGGCCGCTTGACACTTGAATGCAAGGATGGCCAATTTGTGACTGTTCAAAGAGGGAAAGGTGATCTTAATAAAGTAAGTATTTAAATTTTTTATTTGAAGAGAGTGGAGGGAAGGTAAAAAATTGAAATAAAATAACTCTCAGTGAGGTTTGAACTCTTTTTCCAAATCACTCTTATTTATGCTCTGTAAATTCACATTGAGCACTGTTTTGTAAAAATAAAAATATCAAAGAACACCGGATTATATATCTTACTGTTCTTTCTTTTTTTACTATAATATATATATATATATATATATATATATATACACACACACACACACACATACATTTTTACAACACTGAAATATTGATTCCTAGCCTTTCTTTTAAAAACTTACTAGCATTTAGTGCTGTTTTCAAGCCAGTGTAGACATATAGTAGTGTCCAATATGACCTGTTCTGTGACATACTTTTATCCTATTGTGTATTGGGAGTGTTATTTAGCTTAGTCTGTACTGTATGTGATCAAAATCAAAATGGTTGCACACACAGGAAATTGCCATCAGTCTCTTAGCAATTTATTTCCAGTAAATAGCAATTTCCTGTTTTTTTTTCAAACTGGGCCAGCACAGCCAGACAACAGTGCTATAACAATGCATCAGGGAAAGTTTTAAGTAGAGGATGTCAATTTTCAAGTCATTCATGATGTCCTGTTCTTATAAAATCAATTTATAATTCTACAGCAACTTAAGAAACAAAATTCTAATAATCTGATAAAAAATTCTGAAGTTTGTGGAATAAGAAATATATGTGAAATGAGTAAATTTTGATTTTTGTGAATTCTTGTAGGCTATCAATATTCAAACTTATAATCAGTATTTATATTTGGACTATTATCCTCATCTTTATTGTTGTTATCTGGCCCCTGAGATAATAGCCTAGTGGATTCAAGTCTTAGTTTGTGAATTTGGTGATATAGTAATTGTGAGTTCAATCCATGGACCAGGCAGTGTGAGCAATAACTGATAAGTATTAAAAATAAGAACTAGATTATATCCCTAGACATGTGCAGTGGAACAAGAACAGTCTACATTAAATAAATGGTTCAGTTCAGATTTCCCTTAGGTTACCCAGATCGATATACACCTGTTAAAGGCTGGAGGGTACAATGGCCAAAACATTGTGATAACAACAGCAAAGATAAGGACAATAGTTCAAATATAAATAGTATAATAACTCCTCATCTCAGAAACTGATAACAACAACAACAACAAAAAGATGAGGACAATAGCCTGAATGTAAATAGTGCAAATAATCATAACTTTTCATCAAAGAAATTCAGACAGAAATTATAATCAGTAGTTGTATTTTACACTAACACTTTGGATTATCTGTTCTGGGCTTAGTGAAATTCATTACTACAAACTGAAATATAAAGTATCTTTTTCCTTTTTTAAAAATCTTTTGCTAAGTACACTACTATAGCACAATGGTTAACCTGCAAGTCTTGAAGACCATAATTACTGTAATAAATTTCATCACTGCACTTGTGTATACTAAGTAATGCTTAGTAAATATCTGTAAGCCTTTTAGTCATTGAAACCATGACAATATGACAAATTTTACAAGTACTATATAAACTGTTTAGAAGGGTTATTTGCTTTCATGTTTTGTCTAGTATGTGAAGTAGGGCCTCTAATTCTTGAAAAGTTTTTGTCAAGCTCCATAGAATTTTTCCAAATTACCTCTTATCCATCATACAGAAATCTGTATTTTGTTATGGGATAAGGGGTATAAATTACTTTTAGTACAATCTCATCACAGATGAAGAAAAGACTTGAGGCAACAGAAATGTGGCTCTACAGAAGGATGCTGAGAATACCATAGACTGAATATGTGAGCAATGAAGTTTAAGATAAACTAAGACAGAAAAAGAAAGCTTATATTTAACATCAGAAGTAGATAGCTGAAAAATTCAAGGGCATGTAATGAGAAAAAAGGATCAGAAAATTTGACACTCACAGGGCATATTGAAGGCAAGAGGGAAAGTAGCAAATAACCTACCTAACGGGGCTTGTGTAAATGGTTGGCAGAACAGGGATTAAGAGTGGTAGTGAAAAGACAAAATCTACTAAGAGCTGCAAAGGACAGAAAATTGTGGAGAGCCATGATCACCCATATCTTGAAGAGACAAGGAACCTAAAAGAAGCTTCTACCACTTTCTTCTCTTAAAATAACAATCACTTTAGTTTATCTTGTGAGCATAAATGGTAGACAGAAATGAAATATAGTTAATCATCAGGTTTTTCAGACTTTTTATGTGTCATGTCCCTTCAAGACATTGGTGATTATGGCTCTCCACAATTTCCAGTACTTTGTAACTCTTAATAAATTTTGTCTTTTTGTTCTCTCTCCTAAATCTTGTTCTGCAATCCATTCTTGCTAGGTAGGTTAGGTGTTTTCCTCTGTTCCACTTGCCTTCAATGTCTTGTATCAAATTCTTCAAGCACTCTTTCTTCATTATGTATCCTAGAAATTTCACATTTGTTACTAGGAGTCTCTTCTTCATCTGTGATAAGGTTGTCCAGCATTCACTACCATATAGGACTGATATTACATAACAGTTCAGTACTTTTTTTGTTGTGTGTAATAAAATCTTTCTCTTTAATACTTTGCTTAGCTTTTATAAGGAATCTTTTACCATCCAATGTGTTTCCAGATATGTCTCACACTTTGTCCTTTGTTAAAATACTTCCTATATATTTAAATTTTTGTACTTGTTTGATTTTGGTATCTCCAATTTGTAATATGCATGTTGGGTTGTTCCTTTTGCTAATAACCATGCATTGTCTTCTTGCAATTGATATTTAGGCCTTTCTTTCATTCATCTTTTGTAGTTCCTTTTGTGTCTGTTATCAACACTGTCATCTGCATATTTTATATTGTTCTGATTGTGGCCACAAATTATAAATCCGGGTAGGATTTCTAATTCTTTGAGAATCACCTCACTGTATAGGTTGAATAAGAAGGCACATCCATGTCTTAAACACCTATCTATTTTTGTATATTTGCTGAATTCATTTTCTGTCTGTATGCAGGTGGCTTGCTTTCAGTATAGGTTCTGAATTATTTTATCCTTCCCAAATGTCTAGGTTACCTAACAATTCCAACAATTGCTGTTCAGATAATTCTTTTAAATCTAACACTTTTTTTTTTTTTTTTTGCTGACGCTCAGGACATACTTGTTCCAGTTTTTGAAAATGGAAAATTACTGCAAGACTATACAATGGATGAAATCCGTTCCCGAGCTGAAATTGATTTGCTGAAGAATAACTGAAGACTGACTGCCACTGTCTTTTCTCTTTTTATAAAAATCCATTTTTCTGATTCCCTTCAGTAAGCAAGTAGACAATGAATGCTCCTATACAATTATTACTACTACTATTAGCGACTGTTACCAAGGTTGTTTCTTCCCAATGGTGTTGCACTCTCACACATACCACGATCAAAACAAAAATTTAGCATCTCACTATCACAATTTTGCCAAATGTGTGTATGCAATAAAGAGAAAAAAAAAAATCATTTGACAATATCTCATTTCTGATAATATTTTAAATAGGAGTTTAGGACATGATCCAACATTACATTTTTTTTTTTTTTTTTTTTTAATTTAAAATGTAACTAAATTAAAAAGAAAAGGTTTTTATTTTTGAGTGTTGCTTCAAATTTTGTACTTGTCCTTTAAAGCAATCAGACCATTTTTAAAATTTTTAATAACAGATGGAAAGCAATTTCATTTGAATTGATCATCGACCTCATTTTTGCTTACAAAAAAGAAAAAAAAAGAAAAAAGAAAAAAAGAAAAATGCAACTTTAAATATGAAATATTTGAACAAGATACCCACCCCCACTTATTTAGTTATATTCTTATTTCTAAAATGTGCCTTTAGAAGATATTGATTTTAGGTTGTTGTTATTTTTTTTTTTGGTAGCCATATTTGAATTGTGACATGCCGTATTGTAAAATTCAATTCCTAATTTAAATTCAGTGAGCAATCCAATAAAAAAAAAAAAAATCATGTTTATGCATTTAAGGTTTGTGATAAATATTTTTTAATATGCTGATAGTAATAAGAGGACAGAGAAAAATCAACCCTCAGACTGGCCTACTAGGTTATATATGGGTAAATTTATTTTAAATTTCTAAAAAAATATTTTGAAAATGAAAGATCAAATATTCATTATTTTTTAAGGAAAAAAAATTTGTTCCCTACTTAAATGTAATAAAAATAAATAATTTACAGCAAACATGGACCTTCATGCACACACACAAAAAAAGAAAGAGTCAAAAGGATGATTTTTTTTCCAATGAGACTGCTTTTATTTTAACTACCTTCATTCTTCAGCAATGTTTATTGTTTTAAAAATAATGATTAGAATTTTAATAAAACCTAAAACATATGAAAGTGAATTTATACCTTTTCTTTGTTCAAGAATTGACAATAATAAACATTTATTTATTAGATTCTTTATTACACTATTTATAGTGTTTATTGGAATTTTTGGCAATTAGCCAGTGTTTCACAAATGAATTTGAACTTTATAAAATGGTGAATAAGGATTTCCTTATAGTTGATTCACATATTTTAATAATTTATTAAATGTTTATAAATTTATGAATAAAGAATTATTTTCATATTTATTTCTTTATAAATTAGTAAATGATAAATATTTCATTTCATTAGTTTTAATACAATTGTATTAGTTTTTTAGAATGTTGTAAATAAACAATGATTAATATTTTTATTGTAAATTCTCAAGAACAAAAAAAAATTTATTAATTCACTTTCATCATATTTTTAGATTTTATTAAAATTCTAATCTTCACTTTTTAAAACAAATATTGCCAAGGATTGAAGGTAGTTAAAATACAAGCAGTGTCATGATAAAAACTGTCCTTTTGACACTTTTTTTTTTTTAGGCATAAAAAGGTTCATGTTTGCCTAATTTAAATTAAAAATTTTGATAATTGGAACAAATTAAAATTTCTTAATTCCGATCTTGGCTCACTTGATTAGAAAAATTTAAATGCTTATTAGGGAAAAAAATAAAACAATGTCTTCAAATACTTGAAATGTGATATTAAATATACTTTAAGTTTTATAAAAGTTATTGTGTCAACATGTTATTTGTTGCATTTGTAAATATGTTGATAAAAAGTCAATAGTTTTTTGGTTTTTTTTAGTGTAATAATCAATTTTTATTGTATTGTATTTTTGCTTCACAAACATGTATTTATATATTCTGAACTCATGTTTTAGCAGTTGGTAAATTTATTTTAATAATCATTTTTTTTTTAAATTATTTTTATTTATGATTGACCAAGCTTCAAATCTGCTAATTTACATTTATAAAATTGGCAGTGATGGAGCAATAAGTGCACTATTTAAAAAAAAAAAAAAAAAAAAAGTTCAAATCAAGGAAGTTTTAAATTTTTCTCATTTCTGTATGAACAATGAAACATTCCCTTAGATCTTTATATTTTTAGTAAAGTAAATCTTTTGGCCAATCTTATTCTACTTAAATAGGTGTGAAGTGATTCTGTTCATTCTTTTCTCCTACTCGAATTTTATTATTCACAGTTGTCTTCAAAACTGTTTGACCATTATGGCCAGCTTTCCTCTGTTCATCCTTACAAATACTTTGACCTTGATAGCATTTCCTGTATGTATCTTGACCAAAAGAGAACAAAAATAAGTGTGGCTACATTCATTTCTATACAAAGTTAATTTGAAAATGAAGTTCATTTAATTATAATTTTCTTTATTTTTTTTGTTTTTAAATCTCACTAGGGATTCCATTCATTGAAGAATCCTGATGAATTATTCCGTCCACATAAGTCAGCTTTCTGTAATTTTACAAAAAATAAAAAATCTTTTCAATATTGAAAATGAAGTCTTTTTTTGAATTATTATTCAAATTATTTGTCCTTAGACTTTGCATAGCTGAAGAGACATACAAAAGTTGAAGGATTTCAATCCACAAGTTTTCATTTTCTCTACAGCCAATATATAAGTAAAAAGAGTCCCCCCCCCCCAATGAATGAAATAAGTTTTGATGATCATTGATAAGTGTTTGGCCATTCACATTTTATATATGCACACACACACACTTCCCTTCTTGTCAAACATTGAAGATATATGTTCTAAGACATCCAGTATATACATTATTCAGACCATTGTCCTCATCTTTGTCGCCATATTTATTACGTTTCAGCTGTTGTACACTCTGGCCTTCTTCAGGTGGTTGGAATGTCAAACTGAACCCTTTATTTCACTCACTGGGGTAGACTGTTCTAGTTCCACGTGCCATGTTTAATGGATGTCAGTTATCTCCTGTTGATTCCCCTCTCCAAGTTCTCCACTGCCTTAACTGGGTATTGAACTCACACTCTATGGGTGCTGTCAAAATGCTGTAATAAAGATGAGGACAATAGTCCGAATAATGTAAATAATACCTCATCTCAGAAATATAGACAGATACATCCAGTATATATTTGAAATCAGACAGTACTGAGTCCTCTCTTATATAATTCAGATATAATTTTAGTTATATCTATAAAAAGACAATATGAATAAATACAAAGGAATATTTTTCTTAGCTGATATGTTTCAACCTCTGATGGAATTTTCCATCTAAGTTACACTTATTAAAAGGAAAAGTAACTTAGACAGAAAATTCTTGAGTGTGCTGCTATCAAATCTTACCAGAATAGAAATCTATACTCTGGATTTTTTCAAACATGTCCTTTCCTAAGTCAATATACAAGACTATTAAAAAATTTTTAAAAATTAAAAAGAAAACAGTTAAATTCAAAATCTATCATTTAAAAAAAAAAAAAAAAAAAAAAAAAAAAAATAATAATATAATAATAAATTTCTCAACTTAAATACAGGGTGATTAAAAAGTAAATCCCTACTTTATATATGATGGACTCTCCTGTCTTGTAAAAATTATAGTTAGTCATGTATAAAATAGGGAGTTACTTTTCAATCACTCTGTACCCTGTATAATTACATAAAAAAAAAAATAAATTTACTCATTTTGTTTATTAGACATTAAATTACATCACTTAGCATCCTTCATAATTTACCTTTATTTTTCAGTTAGCCTGATGTATATTTATGAGCAATCTTTTAGAAAATTCTAAAAGACTAAGAATATTTTTACTTCTGCTTATAAATACCTAAATAATTTTTACATTTAACTCGAGAAAATCCATTGGAGGATGAAACACACTGGCTAAGAAAAGTTCTCTGGCTGAAATTTTACTAATAAATAAAATTAAATGTTCACTTATTTGACACTATTGAGTTTCACAAAGATTACATTCACTTGTTGGTGGAAGAGGAGGATTGATAGTAAAATGTTACTATTAATGCTCTATCTCTTGATACCAAGCATTATAATTGCAAAAACTGTTTGCCTTAAAAGTATTATCTTCCAGAAATACCCTGGCTGACCATGTTATTTCTTAAAAAAAAAATCTTTGTTACACACACAAGTTTTTTCCTATACATACAAACTTATGATAAAGTGTAATTTATAAATCAGGCACAATAAGAGATTAACAATTAATACTAAAATAGAGCAATTATAACAATATACTCTCATAAAAGTTATTTGATATAAGGACTAGTAGTTGTTACCAACCTCAGTGTATGATTATTTCACTTTCCTTATTGAGTCAAGAATTCTTATTTAAAGCGGAAACACTTGGGCATATCCTGATTACTATCCTCAGTATCCATGTAGTTTAGAATCCTTATTAAATAAAACTCATCAATTGTTTGTTTCTGAGGTTAACAACAGATAATTAAAATTGCAACAAATTAAACTGGATGGGGGTTTATATATAAAAACATTTTAAATGCTTAAAAATCTTTAAAACCACAGTGCTGAAAGGTCACTCTTCATGACCGGTATAAAGAGCTGCCATACATATTAAATGTTTCTTGTCCAGGAAAAAAAAAAAAAAAAAAAAAAAATGAAAAGTAGTGGGCCTGTATGTACATGATGAGCCACTAAGAAAAAGTAATATTTTACAGTATGTAAAAATAAATAATATTTAATATCACAAAATACATTTACTGGCCTATAAAGATGGGTTTATTCTCTACCCTCTGAAATGTATCTAAATATGTCCAATGCACTAATATCATGGATGAAAAACTGATAACTGAAGGCTTGAGCTGTACAGACAGAAGAGCAGGATAAGCAGCAGTCCATCAATATAGCAAAACATGCATTTTACAGGCCAGCAAACATTGGACTTACCTTGCCATAAATAAAAATGTGGGTAGGAAATGTCTTAAAGAGTCAACAAAAATAAAAACCTCAACTATAAACTGTAAGGGAAATAAATAAACAAAAGTAAGGAAAAATTTTTTTTAAAAAGTACAGGGTGAAAAAAAATTTTAAAAAGGGAAAAAGAAAAAAAATCTTAAAAAAAAAAAAAAAAAAAGTAAATAAAGATTACTTCTTTGTCAATATTTTGAAGGGAAGTTATAAAAATTCTAAATTCTGTCAATAAAAGGGGAGAGAGAGAGAAAAAAAAACTACAAAGAAACAAAGAATTTTTAATATTCAAAACAAAACTCCTCCTCTAAAACTCCTCATCACTTTCTGAAAGACAAATGAAGTGGTCTCTTTTCAAGACTTTTAACAAAGTTCATTCCAAATATATGTAATGTATCGCTCTAAAAGTGTACTTGATGCAACACCAGGTATGCTCTGTGTGAGTCGATTAATAAATTCTTTAGGGATGCCAAGCGAGCGAAGTTCATTGGGATCTACCAAGTCTAAATGGGAATTACAATGGCAAATAAATTCCCAGATCAGTTCTTGTAATGGTGGCACTTCAAGCCTCATCTGAAACAAAATGTTTGTTCTATTGTCGTCTTCTTTAACCCCACCAAACAAATACATGCTGCCTCCCTAAAGGAAGAAAAAAAGAAAAAAAAGAAAAAAAGACAAGTTGTAAGTTTTTGAAACTTGCAAAAGGAGATGAAGGCATAAAAATGTTTCCAGATCAGTAATTAGTATGTGGAATTACAGGCAAATTTTTATTTTTACGGTTACAGATTTTCATATAGGAATACAAAAAAAAAAATTCCACTCATGCTGAAAATCTAACACTTATAAAACCTAATATTTTCTTACTCAGAATATCAACTTATGTTTCAAGACATGTCTTGGGTGAAGTGGGTTACTTGGCAGTAGTCATCTCCTCTAAGTAACATGAGACATGTAGGTAACAAAGCAAAATCCCTGACAAGACTGCATACTTTGTCAATTATCATGACATGTTAGTGATGAGAACTCTGTAAGGAGATAAGACATTGGGACAGAAAGCAGGTCTAGATGTATTCATGCTTTTTCCAAAGTGAATCCAGCCACAGTTGAAATTTGAACTGTTAATTGTTGTACCACTTCACCTATACAAATAAACCTTAGAAATTAAGTTGTATAAAAATGTTTAAAATAAATATATAATAAAATAACCAGTTTACATTTATTAAGTAAATATTATAACAAGAGAGATTACTTAACATGACCATATCCCAATATATTGTTCTGTACACAATTTTCTTTACTGAGAAATTTTTAAAATATTACTGCTAAAATTTGTTAGTGTTCAATTTTGATTTTACATTTAAAGAAAAAAAAATGTCCAGTGTTTTAAAAAGTTTAAAATAAATTTTATATCCCTATCCTAACATTAACCAAAAATTAACCAACAAAATTATTACAATTTTAATCAATACTAAAAAAGTACTAATTGTATAGCTTAATCAAATTATTGATATTTCTTGTTGGGGTTACTATTGTACGTTTATTACTATTGTTTCTTGTCACTTAGAATAAAGAAAATATCACTTGAGAAATAGGTTTTATATTGGCTGTATTTAATGGATAAAATGAAACTTGTAAAATCTTGCAAAAATATTATCTGCAATTCCGAGAGTAGTTATCATTTTAAGTATTGGCCATCTTTTTTTGTATAAAAAGAATGAAAAATGGATTGACTGAAATGTAGTAACAACAAAAAGAACAAAATTGAGATTTGTAATCATAGAAATTTTTTTTCTCCTGCCAAGTGACATGTTATTAAAATGTTACACAAGCAATAATAACTTACTAAAAGAAGAAAAGTTTTTGTTTGAGATTTTGTGAGGTGTCATTCTACATTCTACAATATTGCCTGATTGATTAAAAATATTAGTCTTTTTTTTCCTGGAAGTCAGGAGTGAAATAGTGCAGTAACATAAGGAAAAATGGTGACAATTCATAAGTTGTTTATTCCTAATGTTTTAACCAATTTATTCTCCAGCCCAATTCAGGTGTGTCTACAGAATGAATGGACAATAATATTACAAAAAAAAAAAAAACTAAGAAAATGGGGTTATAGTGAAAACAACTTTTAAAAAATTTCAGCAACTCATGAAGTTATTAAAATAGTATGATCTAAGTTCCAAAACTCATGTACAAGAAGGACAATTATTCTAAAAGCAATTCTATTTGGACTGTACATTCAAGCAAACAGGTAATTCATGACTGTAAGGTTCTGAATCATTGAGAAACTGAAATGCAAACATGAGGTCCTAAAAATGAGGATATTCTTATTCCTCAAAACTTTTCCCTGTTTAGAGATTTCTCAATAAAACATCAGCTGAATTGTTAGATGAGCAGTCCAAATGAAAATTGCCTTGAGCTGCAAGAATTTTCTATTTCCATTGAAGAGCTTTCAGATTGTTATACTTACTGGAGAGACAGCCGATCCATGAAAGTAAAGTTTTTCAGGCATATCTCCTAGGTACGTCCATTTGTGTGTTTTTAAAGAGAATTTCCAAATATCTTTCAAAATAGCTGTTGGATGCATACCACCAGAAATATACACATCTATGAGAAAGAGAGGGAGAGAGAAAGTAAATGAATGACATCTAAGTAAATAAAGAATTTATTAATTCACTTTAATACATCATAAATCTTCAAAAGTTCTGTTTAAATGAAATTCAAGTGTTTTCAGAGTAGTAGACAAGCCCCACCTCCATTTAAAAAAAAAAAAAAAAAAAAAAAAAAAAATCTGAACATTAAATGTTGGTGCCTGAATTTTTTATGTTATTTACAGTCAAACTAACGTCCCCATCTTTATTGTTATTATCATCATTTTTTAACCAGAAATATTGCAAAGAAGACTGGAAGGCAAACGTCCAAAATGTTGTAATAATAAAAACAAAGATGAGGACATTAGACGAACTGTAAACAATGCACATTTAAAAGTAATGAAAAAAAAAGCTTGAAAGTTGCATTTTATGTACATCTCTTTGTGATAAAAATAGATAACATAGTGAAATTCATAAAGCTGGGAAAAGAAAGTTCTTATTTAATATTTGAGACTTATTCAATATTTGAAACTGGATCTGAAAATCTAGCAAAGGTCCAAGAAATTAAATTTGCAACACACACAAACAAAATAATTATACCACACCACAAAAAAAAAACAAAAAAAAAAAAAACAAAACAAAAAAACAAAAAAAAAAAAACTATAAAATAATAGATTCTTGAATAATTGTTTTCATTTAAACTTTTGTTGTTAATTATAAAACCATAGTTATTTTTGAATGATTATGTTTGGATAAACAAAGAAAAGAGTACTGAACTGTTATGCAATATCAATTCTTCAATGTGGCAGTGAATGCTGGACAATCTTCACAGATGAAGAGACTTGAAGCTACAGAAATGTGGTTCTACAGAAGGATGCTGGGAATATCATGAACCAAAGATGTGGGCAATGACAAAATTTTAGAGAAAATAGAAACAAAAAGGAAATTTATACTTAACATCACTTGAAATTTTTAGGGCTCATAATGAGGAAAGAGGGCTTGGAATATTAGATACTCACAGGACAGATTAAAGGCAAGAGGGACAGGAAAACAATGCATAACCTACCTGGTGGGCTTGAGTGAATGGATGGCAGAACTGGGTTTGAGAGTGGTAGCAAAAAGGCAGAATTTATTAAGAGCTACAAAGGACAGGAAATTGTGGAGGACCATGATCACCTACATCCTGAAGGGACATATCACATAAAAGTTGACATTGTATGAACATAGAAATTCATAAACTATAGCAATGGTTGATTTTTTTTTTTTTTTAAAGGCAAATATTCAGTTACAGTAACTCACCGTCTTTATAATGTATACAGCCATGATATTTTCTGGAAAGTGGATAACCTGAAAAAAATGGAAAAAGATGAAACTGTTTTTACATTAAAGAAATATTGTATTGCTGTTTTTGGTTGTGAAGGTTCAAGCTTATTTAAGATTTAAAGGCTCACAGATGAAGTGGAATTCTCTACATCAAAGAAATTTGGTACTGGTTTATTTTATCATTGTAAATCAACAATATCTTTGCAAATTTGATAATTCATGGGTTTCTGGAGTATGAGGTATTGTTAAATGGTTAAAGAAAAAAAAAACTGAGCAGCTAATCATTGAATACAACAAAAGGAAATGTCAAATCTAAGCAAAATAATTCTATTTACTTCAGTCACACAATGCATGATTGGAGGAGAACATACCTTTTGCGTCATCATGAACACTTTGGATATATGACCAGCAGAAAGTCTTCAAATCTAACACAGGTATCTAAAATAGAAGAAAAAAAATGTTGTACATTTCTCACCGGCATGAATTATTGATATTTGGATCTAGGTAAGAAGAATTTTGTAATGCCGACTAGCTGCAGATTGTAGATCCAGTTTGTACACACAAAAAACTGGTGACAAGTGAAAATCCCGCTTTTATACATATTTGGAAGACAAGAGCAGACAACAAAACATGTCTTTTCGTTAAGGGATATAACTCACTTGGAACTCTGTAATGTTGGACATTTTTATTTTAATTGCAGCAAAAATCTTTATTTGGTTTAGAAAAGTATCTAAAAATCTCAAATGAAAGAACTCCTTCCTTTGTTAATGAATATACAATCTTTTCCTCTGTTGATATTTCACTCTTATTTAACATCTCTTTAAGTATGGCAAATTTCAATATTTCAGTCTCTTGTCTGAACTTTGAGTGGAAGAATGTGAAGTTGTTAAACTTATATTTACTAATCACCACAAGTATTAGTCTTCAGCAAATGTAAACTTGTGCTTTAATAAGCTGATCTATTCCACCTGCAGTTGAAATGGGCACTGCCCATTGAGTTCTATATAAACATGGCTTTCCACTGGGGATATATAAATGTATTTGCAAGGCACCTTGAGGCAGTGTAATGGTTAGCAAGCTTATCTCGCAAGAACAATGAGTAGTGAGTTCGATACTCACTGGGTGCCCCCTACTTTCGGCCTTGTGCCACATCTAAGCTATACTTGGAAAAAAAAAAAAAAAAAAAAAAAAAATCACTATAAGTATATTTGCCTTTGGCTGGGATTTATGCTTTAACCCAAGCCCCGGGGACCATCTTCCCAGGCAGGGGTCGAGTTTATTGCCCAGTCCCTGAGGCATCCACAAAAGGAGAAGTGCTGAAGGGTTTTGGGAATTTTTCCATGGTACTGCCAATAAACCCACTTTAAACTGACCTTGTGTCACATCTGTTGTGTAGTGAGCGCACTGGTAAATATCTATAAATCTATTTGCCTTCGATTGGGATTTATATACTTTAAATTTTAAAGCCAAATTCCAGGAAGCCTTCTCTCCAGGCAGTAGCTTCCCCTCAGGAGGGGGAATGGGTTTATTGCCTGGTGTCTGAGGTGTCCCCAATATGGGAAGTGCTGTAAGGGCTTGGGAATTTTTGCACAGTATGGTCATTAAGTTTAATCTTGTGTCACATCTGTGGATGCCCTGGTAAATACCTATAAATCTATTTGTCTGGGGAAGTTATATCAGATTAGATCAACAAAGAATGCACTGCATCATGGAGAGAAAAATTATCAGTGTAACAAATTTGGAGGTACATTTCTAGCTTTGTCTTCCAAACCAAGGAGTTCCAGCATACAATTTCTGTACAAAATAGTTGTTTCTGCAGAGTAAATGATGGCTAATGATTCAGCTGCCAAACTAAGGTTTAGACTGATAAGCATGTACTTATCACCAACCAAAAATAATATATATAATATACATCCTCCTTGTGATCCTCTATCCAACAGGTTAACAAATTTGATATCATTGTAAGTAACAATCTTTACAAGGTTACCCAAAACAGGAATAACTATATGGAGTTTTCTCTTTTTAGCCTTCTTCAGTTTCATTGACTTGCTTTATACAGTCAACCTTCCCCTGCTTCAGTACAGGACTTTGTTCACGTTTAACAGTTTGAATTGCTAGCTAGTTTAGTTGACCAATCAATAGCTTGACTAAAAAAAAAAAAAAAAAAAAAAAAAAAAAAAAAGAATATAAAATCTGTGTATGTGCTGATTTTTTAATGGAGTTAAATGAAAGTTTAAAATGACATAACTACCCATTACCAAGTCCAGAGGAATTTTTGCCAAATCGAATGGAGGTAAATTTTTTTCTAAATTAGACCTGTCAGACACTTACCTACAAGTACTAGTGGATGAAGATTGGTTTGGTTTGGTTTATTTTGTTTAACGATATATCAACCTCAATGGGTTATTTAATGCCAACAACATTTTTAGGATAGATTCGTATGAATAGAGTATGTATTCTTTGGTTTAGATTGGTTTGGTTTATTTTGTTTTACGGCATATCAACCTCAATGGGTTATTTAATGCTGACATAAATTTTTATTGCTGGTAATATTTTGTCTGTTTCTGGTAATATATTTCCTTCAAAATTGTATTGCTGGTAATAGTTAACTATTTTCTCATAGCTGGGACCCTAACAGGTGCTACCACGCCCCTCAAAACCTCCTGATCAGAGGCCTTGCTGCTGGACGCAGATGTACTTTAACATCTTACCCAGGACGAGTGGATGAAGACTGCTCAAAAATGATTCTTTATAAATCAGATAACCAGAAAACCTTTTCTGAGGGATAATTTCATAAAATGCCAACATGACTTAGTTGTAGGAGATAAAGAAAGAAAACTGTACCTTGATGAGATCAAAGACGGAATTAGCAGCTCCTCCACCAAACATATACATTTTTTTACCATCACAGACAGTTTCATGTCGGTATCTAGAAAGAAAGAAAACATCATTATATCTTTTTATTTCTTTGGCATAAGTTATAGTTCTCTTGAGAACACTTATTGGGTAGCGATGTAGCAAACTAGTTTTCCAGACCACTGCTAATGCAATTTTTATTAGGTCTCTATTGTTGTAGCCTTGTGTCAGATTATATCTAAGATTTAGGCCTGATTGGTAGCCAAGACGTTAGCCTATTCTGGTAGTTCTGTGTTCAGGTCCAAGTAAAAGCTACGATTTTGAATGCAGATTTTGAGAGAGAGAAGTCTTCCACAATAGGAAAATTCAAGCAATATATTCTTCTAACCACTGACTTCTTTTTCCAGCTTAAGTTGAAATAAGCTGAGTAAATATCTATTTGTTATAGATTAATAGTGAGTAAGCTCATATTGAAGATATGGCCGTAAACTATATCAGAGTTTAGTGAGCAAATCAATGTTTTTACAGTAAAACTGGTGAAATATTTAGATAAAGTTTATGAATTTTATCTTATAATATTTGTTTTATTAGAAACAAATATAATTAATCTGGTCTTGTGAGATTTTATTAGGCAAATTGAAGGTTGTTTATCATATCATAATTAAATATCTATAATAGTATAGTCATTTGCCCTTTTAATTTAACTTACAAAACTCAGATCAAACCAAAAATGCAGTATTGCTGCCATATCTAGGCTGAAACTGTCCAATACTCACTATCCAGACATGACAGAGTTCAAAACTGTTTACATAGCCTAGTGGGTGATGAATTGTACAAGCCTATCACCACTATTTCCATGGTAAATGCACAACTGAAGTACATTTCTTAGTTCTACCAGATCAGACCATTACAACTAGGACACACCAAGCCATGTATACCAATTATTCATTTTCTTCATATTCCATTGGTAAGAAGCAAGTTCCAGTCAGAAAGCTTCTTCTTTGGGAATGGCTACTTTGTGGAACAGACTCCCAAGGAGATGATTCCCTGATCTCTTAACCTCTTCAAGTCTAGGATCTTATAGTGGGTAAAGTTTTAGTTAAAAAAAAAAAAAAATCTTATTTCCACATATATAAAGATATGAAATGGATTGTAAGAAAGGAATAGCTGCAAAACAGAAACAAGATATTGAAAAATATTTTGAGTGACAGGAATACAAATTTTGAAATTGTGTAAAAGTTTTAGCCGAGATCAAAGAACAATCAAAAAGGGAATAGAAAACATTCACAACATCAGAACAAGGGAAAAAAAGCATCTGGTTTAAGAATGTCCCAAAGAAAAAAAAAAAAAAAAAAAGATCTGAAAAAATTAAAAGGGTAATAAATAAAAAGGGGGGGGATTAATGAGATGGGTATAAAAAGTCAGTCAGATGAAGAAGTACATGAAAATGGATTTCTCAGTAGTAATTTTTAGTGATTAATCTAGAGTTACATTGGATGAACCTGATAGTGAGACTAGAAGTTGAGTCCTTCATGGAAATAGTAAAAAAAAAAAAAAAAAAAAAAAAGAAGAAAATTACAGAAGGGAGATGAAATATTGTTTTGAGCTAGTATTGTCAGCAGTAAAATTATAGGTCCCTATAAAGTTGATGATGGTCCAATACAAAAACAAAAATTATCTTGTCCTGGGTATGATAACAGCAAGGCTTTTGATTGCGGGGTGGGGTTTAATTTTTTCCATCTCTAGTGATAAGTCTTTTTCATGTCTGGCAAGAAGCAAAATGAAAGTGGTAAGATGCTGCCCAATATTTAGCCTTGAGAATTCATGAAGAATCCATTTTCCCAATTGTTGAATCTTTCCCATACATAGCAAACACTCATTTTTCAGTAAAATTCAACACTAATGGAGAGTGAGTGAGTGATCGATCGATCGATCATCCAAATGAGCATGGAAGTTATCATTTCTAAATTCTAGTAGTTTATAAATTATGATTGTCCTGAGTTAAAAAAAAAAATAATAAAAAAAAATCACATTTCTTGAACTTGGTTGATTTTGTTTAGCAGCATATCAACCTCTATAGGTTATTTAATGCCAAAATCTAAATATTTTGTACATAATTTTACACTTTCATGGCAAAAAGGTATGTTTTTTTAGATATACAGTTTGTAGATCATAAAATGTATTGTTGGTATTTTTTTTAATGTATTGCTGGTAATTTCACTATAAAAGTGTATTGTTGGTAATTTTTTTAATAAAAAATGTATATTTATACTTTTTTAGCATTGCACTGGTTATCATTTTGCTATAAAAATTTATTCTTAGTCATTTTACTATAAAAATGACCTGTTGATTTGTTTTTTTTTTTGGGGGGGGAATCACTATTTGCCCATAGTTGGGACCCTAACAGGTGCTACCACCCTAGGCCAGGGTGGATCTGGGCACAATGCACTTAAGAGGTGAATCCACACTTCTCAAAGCCTCAAATCTCCAGATCAGAGGCCTTGCTGCCAGATGTAGTTTATTGTCACTTGAACTTGGTAGACTTAACATAATATGTACAGCTTTCAATTAACCCATCTCCACAGACTTCATCTTTGTTTCTGCTGCTGTTTTTGTTTAATTATGCAAGTCAATGTTTTCTTAAAATTGTTGATAATTTTTTAGGATATACATCACTTTATAATATTTATCTTTATTAAAAATATTGAAAAAAAGACTAATTTTGGTAGTGTCAGTTTTTTTTTTTTTATCCGAAGTACAATATTTTTTTTATTTATTTATAAATAAATGCAAAATATATAGGTCATAGAAGCATATTTCATTAACATTAGATCCCATATAACTGAAGAAAAAATTCTTACATTTTTTCTTTTTATTAATGTTCACCAAATACAAGGACCAAGTGACACTCAAGGTAGAGGGTTACTGTGTGGTCTTGTATTAGCATAAGAAAGAACAAGAAGTGAAGTTCTTGAGACTATGCAGGAAAGATAACAGCTAACTCTAGACTTGATGGCGGTCAAGATTTAGTTAGTGAATAACATTTCAAAGTTCAGTCAGAAATGTGGAAGTAAACTTTAGAGGGAACCAGTAACTCAATCCTAAACAGAAACCAAGAGATAAACCTCTATTCCTATTCAAAAAACTAGGAAGGAGTGTGAACTGGACAATAGGTAAATATATCTACTCATATTAGACCTGGCTCTTTGATATTCTATATCCTTCATTTTTTTTTTTAACCATTGATTTTATTTATTTTAATGTTTTGGCATCAGTATTATTTGCAAATTTTATTGCTTCATTGGTTTCCATTCTCAGATAAATCTCTTTTCAATGACAGACTACAATTGGAAAGGCTGGAGAAGCAATTCTATTAATATAGCAATTTTGAAACCTTTTCAACAAGATAAACAATAGTCAACTTTCCAAAATTTAAAGAAACATTGTTTTGCATGAATACACTTTTCAGCTTCAAGCTTCTTGACTGTGACCTGTACCATTTAAAAACATCTGGTTCAAGAACTTACAACAATTCTCTGCATTTATCATCAACTTTAGAGACACCTGTACTTTGACTGCTACCTGAAAACATTAATCTACCATCACCACCTTGTTTTTCTTTTTTTTTTCCTGTTGAGTTGCTTGACTATTTCCATGAAGGAACAAAAATCTAGCCCAGGCTCATTCAATGTAGCTTTACATTTATCATTAAAAATTACTGTTGAGATATCATGATAGTGAGAAGATGCAATGAGTCGATCTCCTAAGATGGTAGCACCCATCTTTTGATGGAAGACAAAAATCATGAAGTGAAATGATTATATTGAATCAATTACTAGATTTGCTGCTAGGAAATTTGGTTCACGGTGTCACAACAATTTTTCTTGGCAGAATTCACCTTTCATGTTTATAAATCTACCAATCATCCTTGCCTTAAATATTGCTGTGACATCAGGTCTGTTGATCCTACTATATATCTTGAGATTCTTGTCAATATCCAAAGAAGTCTCTTCCCTGTGTCTTTTCTGTAAATGTTTTCATGGCAATTGTTCTAATTAGCTTCTATCTTTGGTACCTCAACCTCATGAATTTAAGCATACTACTAGATTGGCAACTAGGCTCCATCATTGTACTATTGATGTAAGTACATGTAACTAAGTTCTATACTGATAGTTTCTTTTCTCACACTTTTTGCCTGCGGAACTCTCTTTTGGCTTCTTGCTTAACTGCCAACTACAATCTTCAAAACTGTATATGCAACATCAATCACCATGTTCAGTCTACTTAAACCCTGTTCTTTTATTGTCCTTTCTCCTCACTAATGTTTTCTAATTTTCTTTCACTCTCAGTAATCCCTTGTGTCTTATGTGGCATTATTGCCTTGCTTGGGGTGAAATAATTAAAAAACAAGAAAAATCTTTTATCGGTTTACATTCACAATAAGAACTTTTTCAAATATTTTTTTACTGATCAATCCACTTTTCTTGCTTATTACTTTTTTCCCAAAATAATCTTTATGACATTCTTAAATTTTCTTTTGTTTTTAACTTGCCAATATTTTCTATTTTTTTTATTGTTCCGAGTTCAACTTTTTGCATTTTCCAATTTTGTGTTCCCATCACAATAATTTTACAATATCTTTACCCTTTGATGTTATAACTTTCTCATGACACATGGTAATCTTTAGAGATCTGAAATTATAAAAATAATTACCAATATCTGTACTATTATATGTATTTATTTCTAATATGATGGAAAATACTATAGTCGCATAATAAAATCTCACACCATCAACTAAATTACGTTAAATATTTCTAATTAAAATAAAATATCATAAGCTTAGGATAAAAGAACATGGTATATTTATTATATAGATATAATCATATCCTTAAATATAAGCAGATTGGTTGTACAATACCAATTCTATTGGTACATATTTACTTGTATAATAAAATCTTACAGTGTACTGCCTGTTGACATTTCTGAACACAGGATAAATGAACACTGACCAGTAAAAGAGGCTTACTAATTGTATATCTAGTTTCTTGATTTTAAAAAGAGGGTGCTAAAAATTTTGGGCACATGCATGCAAACACTTAATGTTATAACAAGCAAAGTTACTGAACCTGAAAGAATTTTTATTAAATAAAAGGCACTAATTATTTTTCAGGTTATTCTGTAAACATTTGTCAGGAAATACACTAAGTGGCAAAAGAAATTTTAAGGAGTATAGGTACATTGTTGAATTGCTGGTTTTAATTACTTGAGAATTGCAGAAATAAATTAAAATTTTGAGAAAACAAGTTTTGGCAGAGATAGAGAATTTATATTTTCAAGTATAAGCACTAAATTAACTGGTTCATTTATTAAAAAAAAAAAAAAAAAATAAAATATATATATATATATATATATATATATATATATATATATATATATAAAAAAAAAAGTGAATTTATTTTTAACAATTTTTTGTAGATTAGCATTAAACTTTTCTCTATCCATGATATTTGTCAGAATCAAAAGTATTAATTTTTATCATTTTAAAAGGGGATCTTGCTCATAATATAAGCAGTGTTAAACCAATCCATGAGTCCTTTAAGAGTTGTCGCATATATATATAAAAGTGAACATAAAAGTCAACACTTAGAGGCGACAGTCTGTTTCATGCTATATGCAACCGTCCACGATTGCATATAGCATGAAACAATATATGAAAATGAATATATATATTTTGAACAATAAGAAAATAAAAAATTAAAATCATTAGACACACTGGGTTGTAGATTAATATTCTTTCAATTTTTTATTATTATTATTCCATTTAGATTCCTCGACTAGTTTCGACCGAAATGGCCATCATCGGGAGGATAAATATTTCTGCTTGCTGTTGGCAGTGAACTACAGAAATGAATGTCTTTTGTTGGAGAAAATGAACTTTTGTCTGTAGTTTTCATTTGTTTTTATATATATATATATATATATATATATATATATAAGCTCTGACCAAATTAAAATTCCACTCTTACCTTTCTTCAGGGGGATTTCTACATGCTATGTGTTCCCAGGATTTAGTTTTAAGATCCAATCGATACAGATCTAACATGTAGTCAATTCCTTGGGTCCCTCCACATATGTACAAGTGGTGGTTGATGATATGCATTGTCTGTTTGGAAAAATGCAAAACAAATATTCACAAAAAGCCTTTCATTTAACATCTCATCATGAAAATAATAATTGCACTTATGTGATCAAAGGACATCAAGTTACATTATCACATGTTACTTCTTGTGATGTGTTGAGTTGCAATTGTTTCTTGTCTGGTATTTAAGGACAAAAACAGGAAGTAAGGGGAGTTCAAAAACATGAAAATAAATGTTTATTTCAGCTGGTACATTAAACCCACACAGAAAAATGGTCTTTCAGAGGGTTTGGAAAGTTAGAGCACTCTTAATTATGAGACTTATGTAAAGTATTTTTTTTATATATATATATGAAAAAGTATATAACAAGAAAATGGTAAGTTATACACAAAAAATACCAATGTAAGAAGTATGAATCTACCTCTTCTCTCCTCCAGCCATGGTTAAATAGTAAAACATGTATCAGTAAATTATATATATATATTATATAAAAATTAACACAAGTTCAAACTAACTGACTTTAAAGAATATAGGAGACACTTACATGTCCATATCTTTTTGATGGGAGGTTATTTGCATTGTTATCAAGAGCCTCACAATGGATCCGCTGCCACTGACCATCTTTGAGATTCAGTAGATGGACATCATTGCTGCTATTCAGACCAAATGGTAAGCCAGAGCCACCAAATGTAACAATGTTGTCACCATAGAGACACACTGTAAGGACAGAAAAGAGCAAACGTTACATACATACATACACATACCCAAGAGGGTGCTGAAAATATTTTTGGCCTGAATTTGACCAAATATCAGATTTTGGTAGGAGGCTTGACAGGATCAAGAACTTTTCACCAACCCCTTGTACTCATGCATACATTATATATTAGTCAGTCACTTAAATCCCAAATTGATCAAGTCTTTTTTGATTAATGACTGACGAGGCAGAAGACTTTCTCTGCAGTAGGTTTCTGTTTATTTTTGTAGTAGACTGGTTGCAAATCAAGATTATAAGACCTAGTCTGTCTTGCTATTAAACCCATAGCTGAAGAGAGAAAAGATGGATTCATACCTTTCCAAAGAGTATTTGTGTGTAAGTGAAAGTAACAAAACTGACTGGAATTTGAATCTGTTACTTATATATTAGGGTGATTCAAATTGACAGGGAAAATTAAAATTTGATATTTATTAGACTTTGTTCATGCTCTTACTAGAAAATTAGTGCTTAAAAGTGAAACTAACTTACTTAGCCACTAAGATTTTCAATATCTTGTCTCAAATTCATTTTACCAAATTTCAGCACTTAATATCTATAACAAAGAAATGTTTGTCAGTGATCAAAAATAAAGGCTAGTGTTATTAATAGGCAACATAGAGCTAGAAAAAGTACACCCAAAGTTTGAATAACAAGAAAATAAATCCGATTTTGTTAATATTTTTGATGTCCAGCTTAGTAATGATTATGTTCAAGCAGATATTTACCAAGCTTAGCTTATTCTGACACAAAGTCAAAATAATTTCAGTGAGGAATGAATTTGCTTGTGAGACTAGCTTGCTAATCAATTGAAAGCATGTGTCCTTTGTTTAAGTATATTTTTCAGTTACTTTCTTTGTTTGAAAATTGTATTTTGGATAAGAATGATAGAAACTGGCTTTCTTTGCTTCCATTTTATTTCCTTTACTTAATCAGAGAGCTGAGTTCCAATTCCTGTTGGGTTCATTATATTCAAATACCCTTGGGAAAGGTATGAATCCACATCTTTTTCCTCAGTTATGGGTTAATTAGTAAGACTTGTATCACTAAACCATTATCTAAAAAAAAAAAAAAAAAAATTACAACTTAAAAATATTTTCTGGCTTTAAATAACCTGCTAAGGGTTGATAAACCATAAAAAATAAATTAATCATTTTCTTTTTTTTACAAACAACAACAACAACATGAAACTGGAAGAGAAAATAATGATATAGTCAAACTGTTAAAAAAAAAAAAAAACAAAAAAAAAACAAAAAAAAAAAAAAAAAAAAAAAAAAAAAAAAAAAAAAAAAAAAAAACAAAAAACAAAAAAAAACAAAAAAAAAAAAAAACAAAAAACAAAAAAACAAAAAAAAAAAAAAAAACAAAAAAAACAAAAAAACAAATGGTTTGGAAGGAAGCTCCCACCAATACTAGAAAGAGCTATAATAGTGTACTTGACAAGTCATCTTTCCTTAGGTGCCATATGTGATGCATGCCTGGGCTATCATGTCCCATTTTTATTCAAGACTGACTTGGCAGAAGAATTCCTGCAGTATGCTGCAGTTTCTATGGTAGCCTGGTTGCTAACCAAGACTATAGAATCCAGTTTGCCCTGCTATTTAGTCTATAGCTTGGGGGCGGGGGAGAAGAGATGGATTCATACCTTTCCCAAGGATATCTGAGCATAAGTGAATATAACAAACTCAACTGGAATTTGAACTTGGCTCTATTTCTCATTCTGAGCTATTACCCATCAGACCATATGTACATCCAAGCTTAAAGCACATGTTATTTCTAAGTGGTCACCCATCTAGGTACTGACCAGGCTCAATGTTGCTTAACTTAAGTGATTGGATGAGAACCAGTGTCTCAATGAGATATGGCCATAACAAGACTAATTCCCTGCAAAAACATTAAAAATGAAAAGATTTTATAAATTTAATCCAAAAGTAACACTAATTGTTCAAGCAATGAATGCTAAATGTTTTATCTATAGAAATAGTTCATTTCACCATAACCATTATTAAGTGATAAACAAAATGCATAATGGCCATTATTAATGAGATATTAATTTATTTGGACAACAATCAAAATCTGTTTAAAAATCTATGGTCATTCTTCAAGTCAAAGTAAATTAGTTTGGCCTTTCACATAAACACACATTTTTTTTTTAAATCAATTTCAAACCACGAAAGGCAGTGAAGCTGCTAAGACACAATCCCTGCCTAAAAATGCAAGTTGCAGTGTTATTTTTCAGTGCTGGATTTATAACTAATCAAAAAGTTGTCAGTGGATATATTTTTCTGTATTAAAAAAAAAAAATCTTGAAAAACAGTTTCATATTGAGGCTTGTTTTCTGAAAACATCCATGACTTTTCCATTTTGAGAATTACCAATATGATGGAATAATTTTTTTAATGAAAACTTGGAGGAAAAAAAAGAAAAAAAGAAAAAGAATTTTACAAAGACCAAAAAGTAAAAACTAACTTGAATGTGAAGCAACTTGCTTTGGTTGGCTTCCTTTGGTGTTTAGCTTTGTCCATGTCCGTGTGGCTACATTGAAACACCAGACCTGAAATAGATTGGAGCTTATTTCAACGCAAGTTTGAATATCACAAATCAGTTTATTGATAACACCAATTTACGAGTACCCATCTATAGTACTTGCAAGCTGCTACATCTGTAGCAAGTCAACCTGAGTGACCCACATCTGTGATCTTGTACCCGGTATTGATGATACTTTGAATTGATAAATATTTTGCAGTGCTTTAGGTTTACTGACTCACAGGAAAGATTTTTTTTTAGTGAGAGTTCTGAAATATAGCATGTATTGATGCTTTTGTTACTTATATATTGTGTTCAAATTACAACATGATATCCCAAAACTTACTTTATTGATGTCATACCATCAGGAAGGTCTAATGAGTGCTAATCTGCAAGAATTAGTCTTTATTTGTTTTATGAACAAGTCTTTTGGTTTCTTGCAGTGACACTGAGTATAAAGTTTACTCTGGTATCTGTTAAAGTGAACTCCATACAGATAAAGTCTTCTTAGATCAAGGTTCCCGATGAACATTCAGACCTCTGATATTTCCTGGTGTAAATCACATACTACAAATAAATGTGAGGTTTCTTCAGTCAAAGTAAGCTTTTTTCTTTCTTTTTTTGTTCACTCAGTTTCGTATTGGATGAAGAAGCCAAAAAAAACAATAAGCAACTGTCTCAACTCTGAAGTCATAGGTATTAAGCATAGCTAGATGAGAGGAAAATAAATGAGGGTGGGAAGATTATGTTGCATATAGATTATGTTTCAAATAGTAAAGATCTGCCTTGGAAACCAACATTCAAAATGCTGGCTTCAAACATCATTGGTGGGAAATATGCAACGATTCAAGTAGGCCTTATGAAGAGTGCAACTTGTAGTTGAAATTACACAATTTTAAGCAAAGAAAAGGAAAAAAAAAAAAAAAAAAAAAACCTTAATAAAATTGTTGCAATTTTAGAAAATTTTAAATATTTATAAAACATTTTTATACAAAGGAATGAGAGTAGGGAGAAATGCTTACCTCATCAAAAAGTTCTGTGTAATCGGGATTATATCCCCCAATAGCATAGATACAGTTGTCTGTAGCAACAATACGATGCCCACTTCTTTCTGAAGGTATATTAACATCTTCATTAGCTGGAGAAAAAAAAAAAAAAAAGGCGTATCTAATGTGAATTTTGATAAAATAAATAGCTCTAACCACATCACAATTTAGAAGGTAACATTCTTGAAAAATAGGGGATACCAAAAGTGTGTGTTTTTTTTTTTTTTTTTTTTTAAATGGCAAATAAGCATTAAAAAAAAAAAAAAAAGAGAGTAACAATCCTATGGTTTCGAAGGTGAAGAGTAACAAAGCTTATTAGTACACAGGATTTTTTCTTTTTCTTTATAAGCAATTCAGGATCTTGACCAGTACTTGGATTGCAAGAATTAGTACTTAATTTTTTTCTCTCCTTGTGTTTAATAAATAGAGAACAGACATTGCAATAACAAATAAGCCATGTCGCATCATCTGCTGATTTTCAGCTGATCTGCCCATGTTACATACACTTATCCATGAAGTAGTAGTTCCTGATGCTTTAATTATGCTCAAACACACTTATCAGATTATGTACATATAGACATTTTAATGCAACTAAAATAGTAAAATTCTTAAGGACACATGGCAGAGTGTATAAAGGTGTTGGTTAGATCCAGTGACAGGACCTAAAGAGTTGTGAGTTCAATACCTGGGTAAGGCAGTGGAGAACTTGGAGAGGTGAATTAACGGGAGAACTGATAACTGACATCAATTAGACATGGCACAAGAACAGTCTACCCAGTGAACGAAATAAAGCGTTTAGTTCGACATTCCAATCACCTGAAGAAGGCCAGAGCATACAATGACCGAAATGTTGTGATAAATATGACAACAAAGATGAGGACAACAGTCTGAATAATGTGAATGTCAACTTTGTATCCTTTGGAAACATCACATATACATTATTGTATATGATTGTCCTTACTCATAATCTGAAACCTGTACACCATTTTGGAACTTTTTCCAGAAGGGCTTTTGCTGTCTGGGTGATTCCAATAAAGCCAAATAGTCTGACAACTTGCACAGTAGAGGACAAGGAGGTGCTGAAAAGTTCTCAGCCTAATGAGAAATGAATTGGGCTAAATACTATGCAGCACCTCCTTATGTAAAGTAAAAATGGAATATATATATATATATATATATATATATATATATATATATATATATATATAAATAAAATGAAGGTTATTATTCTTGTCAACACATCAAAAAACTAAGTATTTTAATGGTAGAAAGACTAAAATATATTCTTATAAAATCTATGCAAATTAACGATATCACTGTTAACAATTGGTAAGATGTCTAACTAAAAAGATAAAATCAAAGAGTTTTTGAAGCAATTGAATCAAAAAAAGAAGTTTTTACATCTAAAGGAAGTACTAGCATTAAAAAAAAAAAAAACCCACTGCATAGCACATATGTTGTTTTGACATTATAATTAAAAAAAATAAAATTTCATTAAAAGAATGGTTCCAGTTCAGAAAACTAGTCCTAGTTAAGATATAATTATTGTATAATGACTTAAAAACCTATTTATTTTTTTGAGCAGCATCAATTACATTGACATGTTTAAATAGGTAAAATATGCAATAGACAAAAACAGAATAAAATCAAACGGCATTTACTATCTTATAAAAAAAGGCTATAAATTTTATTAACAATATTCTGTATGATAATCACAATTGCTCTTAAAACTCCATCTTGCAAAATTTGGATTTTTAAGAGAATTGTAAGTTTACTGGTCATCAAAGCTTTTTGAAACATTTTAAAAGGACAATTGTTTTTATGCTTTGAAGGCAGTTGGTTACTGTATTTTATATGGGCAAGAGCTTCAGAGTCTTCACAGAGCCCATAAGCATCTCTGGGTGACAAATTATTTCCCAACCTACAACTCTTTTCCCACTCACAGACAAAACATTGTAAGCCTCTCACTATTTCCATGAAAAGTGTTCAGACGAACCACCCCTATTCTCTTCATATTCCATTGGTAATATATGTTCCACTCAAGCAGCTTCTTCCCATGGACAGTTGCTTTGTGGAACCAACTTCCAAGAAGATGCTTCTCTGGCCACTACAATCTTGGCCTGTTTATGTCTAGGGTTAACAGTTATCTTTCCCATATGTCTCTATAAACTTTGCCTCTTACTCTGTATCCCTCTACCTAAAGCAGTTCTTGGACTTTCTACAGAGTGAACGTCATTGTAAAAGGAAAAAAAAAAAAAAAAAGGTTGCTTCAGGATGTATGTTATCAGAAGGTAATAAATTAAGTATGTCATTATCAATTGTTAGTGAAACTGCTCTTGAACTGATATAGAAATATGTACTAAGAAAAACTAAGTGCAGTGTTTTGTAACACTGTATATAATTAAGTTTCCATTCTGCATTGAACAGAGGAAAATAACTAAAAACTCTACTCTTGTTCATCAACAATGTCATCAATCTGTGCCAGATTTACTCAAAACCTAGGGAGCGTCCAGTCAAGGTGAATAATATTTTTGACACTGTCATAAGCTTTTCTTACACATGCTGTCATAATGCATTGTAGACTCTAAACAACCCTTCAGTAATGTTCCTTACATTCCATTTCAGAATAATTCTGTCTCAAGCTGGTAACTCGATACTAGCATTGATTTCTTTATAAATTTTTTTAAAATTTTAACATTCATGCATTTTTTTCAATCATGTACTGTATTTAGCAAAAAAATCTTGTCCTTTAGAAGAGGAATTGTCAACTATAGAATTTTAAACATCTGGCATCATCCTTGGCTTTACTAAAATTGTTTAACTCTTCCATTTTCCTTTATTCATGAGAATAGGAGATTTGGAGGGGCCTCAGAAGTGGAATATGCTTCAGCCTCTCTAAATCCAGCTCTGGTGTCAGTTTTGTATATTTAATTACAGATAATATTTTATTCTAGGATGAATTATGAAGGCATGATAACTGGGTTGTTTTTAAAACAGTTTTATTAATAACAAGTTAACATTCCTGTTAGTGTTTACGGATGGAAGTGATGCATTGTACTCTTAAGATAAAAATAGGGTTCCGGTTACTTCATAGCTAGTGCCTGATGTGTTATTTTCAGAGGTAATTTCATAATGTCTAGTAGAAAAAAAATTATTTAAAATCAAATTGTTTTTTGTCTTTTACCATTTTTTATTTATTTTTTGGAAATTCTTTTTTAAAAAAACATTTGATTTCTAAACTGAACACTGTCTTCTAAAGTTAATTTAGAATTAAGATCATACTCATATCCAGATGAATGTATTAAGGACATTCTATAATCTATATATATATCGAGAGAGAGAAAACAAGTGAGAAGAGAAAAAGCACATTAGAATTCACAAAGAAACGAAGAATACAATTTCACAATTCAGTGTAGTTCTTTAAATTAAATAAAAACAAACAGTAGTTTAGTAGTCTCAAAGTACATAAACGATGGAGGAAGCAAACTCGCCAAAAAAAATAAATAATTCTCAGTGATAAGGCATCATAGGATTTTGCTTTGTTTGGCACCAAAGTCACAATAGCGAGGAGCGAACTCATTACATTACAAAAGCTACAAATTTGAATAATGATCCTCAAGACGATCTTGCTTATCATCTTGCTACTCAAAAACCAGTTAGTTATGTAATGAAACAGTTTTTTTGTTTTGTTTTTTTAAATTCAAACCTGGATAAGTCTTTGACGATCCATGCCTATTCAATACATTTTGAGAATTATCAGCAAGACAAAGATAGGTAAGAAAAAAAAAAATAAATAAATAAAAATATGATTCAATCAAGTTTTCAACTTTCCGCGCCGGAGACAAACTCAACCACCACAAGAAGTCACTAGTTTTAAAAATTTATTTCATTTATTTTTTTTTTTTTAAACAGGTCTTAAAAACGGTCATAAAATTTGTTCATTATGGTCCACGTAAAATTTAGTGAAATATGTTCATTGAAGTCGAACAATAGTAATTTTCTAAAAATACGTTCGATGTAAAAAAAAAAAAAAAAAATCATAAATTTGTCGCAGGAAAAGAGTTTTTCTTAAGACATCAAATTTTACACTACACTTTTTTTTCTTTTTTTTTTTTAAAAAAAAAAAAAAGAAAACATTAAAATTCTTAAAAAAAAAGAAAAGATTAATGAATCAATGATATTGATTGATCTTAGTGAAATTTTGCGTTAGATCTTTCGTGAAAAATCGTCCTTATTGATTTCGAAAGTAAAAAAAAAAAAAAAAAAATAAAGAAAGGCATTTCCAAATTATTAACGGGAGCTTAATGTATAATTTGGGTTTGGAATAAAATTTATCATCATTTTTTTTTTCGTTCATATTTTAATTTTTGTGTGGCGCAGTTTAAAGGTAACCTTATGTTTTAAAACTTTAAGAGTTAATTAATAATTTTGACGCTGTTTCTGTTTTGCGGGTTACTTTTTATTGTATTTTAGAGAGGTACTAAGGGAAAGAAAAGTATTTTTTTTTTAAAAAATAGTCAAAGTTGCTTGTAGAAAGTATTGAGTGTGCATAGAATTTTTTTTTAAATGTCAATGAATGATCGATTAAAAAATCGAGTTGAAAGAAAAAAAAAAGCATACACTCAACAAACAGAAAAAGTAACATATTTTTAGCAACAACTTTTAATTAAGTAAACTTAATTGCAAAATAAATAAACAAACATATTCACAACAATCAATAACAATGGCACATTAATTGAAACAGACGAGATTAAAAATTCTACTTATTCAATGACAGAGTGACAACTGTTGCACAATTAAAAAGTAATAAATAAACTCGAACGAACCTGATTAATTAATCCTGCCAAATTAAAATGTTAAGAAAATTAGCATAAGTAAGTAAATATTTATAAAGAAACAATGAATGAAGAAAGAAATGACAAAATAAGTTTGTTACTGTTAGAGCGGAGTTTAGATTCAGATAATCTTACAAATAAAATGACATAACCCCGCAATCTTTTTACAGATTATTTGAAAGATATACGACACGTTATTTTATATAAATCAAAGACAGCTTACCGAGAGGTTTCCTGGCGGAAATCGTATGTACTTTCAATAGGGGAAACCCTACACTGCTTTCTGCCATAACTTCTGTCTTGTTGCCATTAGTAGAGAATAAAATAAGGTGCCAGACCGGTGTGAGGCCAAATGGCTCCCCCTCTAACTGTACTACTCATACATTGAACTGTATAAAAAAAATAAGAACAAAAAGAAACATTTGTTTGCATAAGAGTACATACAAATTATGATAGGAGACAAAAGATTAACAGTTTAGCGTGAAATTGTTTTATATGCAACTTTGATATTTGTTTTCCTTGCCTTAATGATATACATGTAATTGTAAACAATCTTCGTTGACTGGAATATTATATCCGGCTGGCTGTCGATAACAACCTATGTCCGGTTCATTCGACCAATCAGAAAGATCAGTTACGAATTGATGAAAATGGCGTACAAGACGGTTGACTCGGAGCACGTTAAAGGAATTTTGTCTTCGTTTATCTTAAAAGATTGCGACAAAGTGCCCAAAATAGGGTAAGTTGTCTTTTTAAAGTTCTGGTTAACTTTATTGTCACGGTATCGTGGTCTTTGTAGCGTACAATTTCTTTAGGTTTCCAATGTAATAGTCTCCCTCCAAAAAATGGGACAATATCTGTTTTTTTTTAGTGTTTTGAATTGTCACGACTTTTGTTTGAACGAAAAAGACTAGAGAAGCAATTCAAAACAAAACTGTTTTTTCTAATTTGTTCATAAATACAAAAATATTTACACTATTGTTAATTCATTAGCCTGATAGACGAATTTCAAGCCATAAGTAATATTTCTCTTAAATTGTTTTGTACCAGATAAAAACAAAGAGAGTAGGGGAGTGAGAAAACAAGGAAGAGAAATTGTTCTTTTCTCTCTTTACTTACGCTGTTTTTCTGTTTATTTTGATAACAGAAACTCGCGTTCAAACATCCCACTTTGTTTTATTTTAACGTGATGGGTTTGATTTATTTCTGTCCCGTCGACGTCACGATATGTTTATCTAATCAGGTATCAAAAACAGAAGATACTTAAAGAGTATCTTCTGTTTTTCTTCATCATATATAACAGCTTTTTCACTTCCTAGGAAGCCATCTTCACAAAACTTTCTCTTTCTTAGTCTTTCTTTACTTTTAATAGAAAATTATGGGATAACTTACTGATTTATACACGTGTTTTTAAATCTTGTTAATTGGCGCACTTAAAATGTTTAACTTTTTTTTTTAATTGATGCGTTTTTTGTTTTTATTTAAAAACGTAGCGTAAGCGTTTTATGTTTATAGAAAAATTTCCGTTAAAAAAAAACTAACGTTAAGTTTTCATTTTACGCTCTTCTAAACAAACGGGGAAATAACTCCGAAACATTTTTAAACGATTGATCTTTTCTGTTGAAAATTTCTCTTTTCGAAAGTAAACTAGCTTATTAATCTCCCTTGTATCCCGAATATTATTTTAAAATATCTCCATTTTAGTAATTTTGATCTCTTCCACCATCTTTACCTTTTGCAGATTTGATTATAGATTCCTAAATATAATCTTTTATTTGAGAAAGCATTGGATTTCTCCTCTGTCTTTCTTTCCTCCTTGGTAATCCGATAAATCTGTCTCGTTAGGGATTAGGATTTTTTAAAATATGTGTAAAACTGTAAATGTTAGAGAAAATTATAAAACAGAATGATTTGCGAAATTTGTAATAATGTAAATTGTAAGTTTTATTGGTATTTTGAGCCATTCTTATTGAGATTAACTTATTTAAGAAATATGAATCATTTTTAATCAATCAAATCACAAAAATGTGTATAACTATGATTCAGAAAAGTTATAAAAAAAATCTTGAAGGCTTATGAAACATTTTCTTTTGTTATTTTTTATTTATTTTAATACGCAACAAGATGAAAAAATAGCTAAATTTACTACTAATGATAATGATGTCCAGTTTTAAAGAAAAATGGAAACAAATAGGTTGCTTAGAATGAGAAAGATACAGTTGAAATATCTGAGACTGAGACACATACGAAAGAAAAGAGGTCTTTGAAAATTTGACACTCACGGGTCGTATGGAGAGAGGGAAGCATCAACTAAACCTGACAGAACAGGTATTGGGAGAGATAGTAAAAAAAAGACATTGTGGAGAGCCATGATCATCCATATCCTGAAGGGAGACAGCACAGGCATGGTTTTGAACTTTTGATATAGAAGGTAAATAGTTTGAGGTTTTAATATTTCTTTTATTGCATGAAAACTAAAAAATTTCCTATTCTTAATAGGCCTTGTAAGGATGATTCTGTCATGAATAGAAAGTTTTTGCTGGACAAAATGGATTTTCTTCATTTATAAAATATTTTCTTGCTTGTATGAATTGGAGGAGAAAAATAGTTGCCTAAAGAAAAAGAAGAGGAACCAGTGAGTCAAGATAACAAAGGAAAAATTACAATTGGGAGTATCAAAATTAGTTTTTTATTTATTTGCCAGGACAATTCAAAGTTTTTTTTCATTTCTGTCATATAAACTATTCATTTTTTTTTATTTGCTGGAGGAAACACCCATTTTTAAAACTTTTATTGTTATAGCCATTTGAATATTGCAAAATTTATAGCTAATAGTAATATAATTTTTTTTCTTGATATAATTTATAAGAGAATTTAACTTTAATTTCAGTTAATCCATTTTTAAACTTTAATAAAAGCATGAAATCAAAATTTGTAATTAAAAATTCTAAAAATCAAAAAAAAATTCACAAATCCATTTTCATCTATTTTCATTTCACAGTGGCTAATCTTTTCCCTTCACACATGTTCAGCAATGCTTGATTTCATTGTTTCTTCCCTCATTATAGCTTTTCAATGTTTCTTCAGTCTTACTTTTAGGGTGTAGCTCTACAGAACTGGTTCATGGATTTGGTAACCTAGTAATTACGAGTTCAATCCTTGGGCCGGGCTGTGTGTACTTGGACTCGGTGAAAACAGGTCAAACAATAACTGGGCAGTACTAAAATAAGAATTAAATGAGATATCCCTAGATATGGACAGTGGAACAAGAACAATTGACTACCCCCACCACCACAAAGATTAAATAAAGGGCTCACTTCAAAATTCACTGTAGGTTATTTGGATTGACATACACCTGATGGAGGCCTAACGGCCAAAACATAGTGAAAAAAAAAAATGAAGACAATAGTCTTCATTAAATAGTGTAAATAAAAATAATGACTCTAGTTGTCTGAATTTCTTAAATTAATGAGACGAATTTTGACACTTCCAGTTCTACTTTTTCCTTTGTTAATATGTTTATTAATTTTTTACTTTTTTTTTATCACATTGTTGCTTTTTACCACATGACAGTGACATTTTTAAAAATAAGTAGCCTGTGTGATTTGAACTTTCATCCCCTGTCTTGATAGTCCATCTGATATGGATTGTGAGAAATTTGTTGCAGTTTTCCTACATGAAAGGTTTATGGTTAAAGGTGACAGAATCAATAAAGACAACAGTGGCTTGAAAGTTTAGTGCAGATAATTCTCTCTTTTAGTTGGAAGAATAAAGACTCAAATTCCTGCTTGGGGTGTAACAATAGAAGAAGAAAATGTTTATTTATATACACAAAAAAAAGGTAAAGGGAAATACACAAAATATGAGAGAAAGAAAGGGAGAAGAAAATTCCTTTAACTTAAAGGAAGAACATGTGTTCATATAAAGGCTTGCTCAAAATATTTCTCTGAGTGCCTAAATGTTCTTTAAGCAAGTAAATTGTTCTTAAGGGGTTAATACTCATAAATTTCCTTGAGAGCAATTTAAATTTTATCATCTAAATATTATTAAGAGGAAAGATCAAAGTATTTTGGGGGTATTTTTTTTACATTTTTTAATCATTCCTAGCACGTCCAAAATTTTCGTTAAAAATCTTGTTTTTTTTTTTTTTTGAGTCAGCAAAATTGACAGATGGCAACCATTTTTTTTTTCCATTTTATAAAAAAAATGAAAATTTCACTTTGAAATTCTTTTAAATATCAATTATCATTTTTTCAAAAACTTATTTTAAGAAAATCAGAAATTATGTTTATTTAAAATATTTTGAACCAAGCTTAACTTAGCTTCTGCACTGAAAAGATGTAATTTGAAAATAAAACAAACCAGGTCATAAACTTTCACCTCACTTAACAGGTGATGAATGACATATTGATGGATTCCGTGAGGATAATTTTTTGACCATCTGTGAATAGTTTCTGAAAGTTTCATTAACATCTGACAATTATTTTTATTTTTGCAAGATTTTCCAAATTAATACAAAAAAAATGTGCTAAAAATTGTCTGTTATTTTACTAGTTCTGGTGATACAAAGAGAAACAAGTTTTTTTTAATCATAATTTAGGATGTCCTAAAAAGGAAAAATTTTTAAAAATAATTAAAATAAACTTTGATCTTTCCTCTTAATAATAACATAAGTATTGAGATGATAACATTTTTTTTCTGTCAAGTTTGGCGTCTTTTTCATCATGCTATACTCTTTTTTTAGTGATCTCATGGAGGTACCTACTTTTAATGGAACTTCATCTCCACTTCTAAAAGAACAAAGGAAAGGCACTTATCGAGCCTGAGTATTCAAACAACTCTAACATTTAAGAGGAGCCACTTCAATTGACCTTCAGTTATGGGCCCCAAGGCCAATGGGTTGCAACATACTATTACTCCAACTTTTACATTTCATTGATATTCCATCTCAGTGCAGTGCTGTCGACAAAATTTTAGTTCCAACCAAAGGCAGAAGTGATTTTTTTTGTAGCCATTGTTGGATGATGTTTCACAGCTGGCATTAACATTTATCTTTAGATGGGACTTTGATATAATACTACAAATAATTCCAATGATGATAGGATATAGCTTGTTCCTGAAGTATTGGCTATAGCAGATGCTTGTAAACAAATTCAAACCACCATTAGAAGAGAAAATGCATTTCTGTACCATTCCAACTGTCCAGAAAGTCTTTTACATCAGTTCCAATAAATGTATTTTTATTTATTTTAGTGTCTTTAGTTTGAAAATAAATGAGTTTAAAGCTTTATAATATGCATTTGTTTGAAGGACTGCCCAATGATTCATCTCATGAAACAAATTTCTAAGTTTTGACAAATTAAAAATTGTATAATTTCCCAAAGTTTTTAGTTTTAATAAAGTTTCGAAGGTTTAGGCATGTACCTCCAATGGATACATTTTTATGGCAAGTTCAGAATGTTATACTTTTGACTTGTTTTTGTCCAAATGCACTTCTGGTTGTTTTTACATGGTGTAAAAATGTTTTTTTTTGGTTTTTTTTTTATGATACTACTGAAAAAATGAGCTACATTCCTGTGTTATGAATCATAGTAAGAAGTTGCAAGGCATTAATTGTTGAAATGAAACTTATAGGAGCAGTCAGAATTGCCCTTGTTTCATTTTTTTGTTTTTGAGAACACAATTTTCTTCAAATGTTTAGGCTGGTTGGATCTAATAATAATTGATTCCATCAATATTATATTTTAAGACTATATGATATAACATTTATAATGATTTTTAACTATTCTAAAGTCTGCATCTTCAGTTACACAATGTTAAAATAGGCTTCTGACTCAATAGCACACAAGGCAGAATTTTGAAGGGTCATAACTTCATTGCTAATTCAGCTAACAACATAAATTCAGTATAATTTTTTATGTTTTGTCACACACTCTGTCTATTAAGTTTTTAGCTATATTGAAAATAAAATTTTAGTTTGGAATACTTAGTTAAATAAATCTGCAAAATAATTATCTTCTACTTGGCTTAAAAAAGTCTAACTTTACACATGACTTATCAGATCTATTTTCCTTTGCTACTATCTTCTCCCTACATTACACAAAAAACCTTTACACCCACCCATTATAATTAATTTTTAATAAAAAATATTTATAAGCATTTTTTTTCTCAGAAATATGATGTTAACAGTTTCAATTTTCTAACACAAAAGCAAATGATTTCCAATTTTACATGAAAAACAAAATACTTGACATAAGTAAATAAACACCATTATTTTACTCAGATTTTTCAAAGATTTTGAATTGTATGGGAATATCAGTTCCAAAAATCCATATCTATCATTCAAGAGTGTCTTCAGTGATGATTATTGGGACAAATAATTCTGTTGACTATATCTGGATCATGGAATAAAGAAAATATTCAGAACACTTTGTGTTTTGAATGTAATCTGTTTGAAAGTAATAATAAATTATCAGATACTCCAAATTCTATGAGTTTTTGTTTCAATGGTGATATGTTGCTTTTTAAAAAATTCTCACACTCAGTTGTCAGTTATCTGGGCCCCATTCCAACAGTAGCAATGTATGTTGTTCTCTCTTTCTCTAGATATAGTCTACAATACTAGATTTTTTAAACATCCCATTTGGCTATGGCTTCCTTATGTGACTTTATTCTAAATTAAAGATGAAATTTTCCTCCTTATATACTTTTCCATTTTGATATAAATGCAATCTTTTGTCAAACCCTTTTCCTGTAAGGAACCAACTTTATGAAGAGGTTGAGAAAAAAATGGTTTTACTATTAAAAATCACCCTGATGTAATGCGAACACTGTTCTGCTGTAGTTTTATAATTTGGGGTTTCTCTTGTCTTAGAAACAATCAAGAATAGATAGTCCTGTTGTTTTTTGATTTTTATTCTTTTAATCTTAGCTTCAGGCCTGTGCATCTCTGAGAATGAAAGTTAACACCACTTAGTTTGGAGAGGATGAGTAAAGAATTTGAATGACTGCGAATGTCATAAACATCAGGAATTTATCTTCTCAAATCATTGGTTAAATTTGTATGATGCATTATGATGTTATACACTTGAGTCTTGAGAAAGAAGCCTATCTGCAATGATCTGCTTTTCTTTCTTTTTGAAGATTGATGTACATCTTTTATACTGAAAATAATATAGAACTTATTTTTTTTTTTTATTTGTTTACTAATTTTATTACTGGATTTATATTAGTAATTTTATACTTTAAAAAAATTGATCGTTTCATATCTAATACACTTTTTAATAACTTATTATTACATTATTTACATTATTCGGACTATTGTCCTCATCTTTGTCGCCATATTTATCACGTTTCGGCCATTGTACACTCCAGCCTTCTTCAGGTCGTTGGAATTTCAAACTGAACCCTTTATTTCGCTCACTGGGGTAGACTGTTCTAGTTCCAAGTGCCATGTTTGATGGATGTCAGTTATCAGTTATCTCCTGCTAAAAGGATCCAAAATGACCTGGATAAATCCTTCAGACACGAATTTGATGTAGTCAAGGCTCGCCAAGTGCAAAAATTAAATAGATTAAAAGATCAGAAGGTGACGCACAAGATCCATCACCCACCAGTGAAAGCAGTAGTCAACATCAGCCAATATCAGCTGAGTGCCTCTGATGAGTCAGTATTGAATATGGGTCTCAACTTCGGCACAACCATACTTGGACATCATTACCAGAGTCGAGGAGGTGGCCTTGAACATCCCTCAGGCGGATGAACTGAGATGGAAAGTAAGACAGACCTTGGAGAGAGCCAAGCCACCCAGGTCTAACATAACAAAACTGGAGGGGGGGGCGGTTGGATCCCTACAGTGGAACGAAAACATCATCATACTACTGGCGGACAAAGGTAATGCGACTGTAGTGATGGACAAATCAGATTATACAAGAAAACTGGAAGACCTCATTAGCAATGGTAGTTACAGCAAAGTGAAAAAGGATCCTACTATGAAAAGGAACGCAAACTGTCACAGATCCTAATCAAGAACAAGGATCACTTCACACCTAAGACGTATAGGCAGTTATCGCAGCGTTACACCAAGCTACCTCACATATACGGTCTCCCTAAGATTCACAAAGACAGTATTCTGCTCAGGCCGATTGTTAGTTGCCAAGGCTCTGTGTGCCACCCTCCGAGTCGCTTCCTTGTAGATATAATTGACCCATTGATCGGAAAGTCTCCTTCATATGTCCAAAACTCCGCCCACTTCATGGAAATAATCAAAGATGCTCCCATCCTATCTAACCAGATGGTGAGCTTGGACGTGGTGAGTTTGTTCACCAAGGTACCCATGGAGGAGGCACTCTCAGTAGTCAGAGACAAATTGGCCTCTGACTCTTCCTTAGAAAAACGGACTAGTATTCCAATAGATAATCTGATGGAGATGTTGACTTTCTGTACACAAACAACATACTTCGGAATGGGATCACACATATATCGATGGGATGAGAGCTTAGCAATGGCGAATATATACATGGAATACTTTGAGGAAATGGCATTAGAAACTATATCTCTAAAGCCAACTATATGGTTAAGGTACATAGATGACACCTTCATACTCTGGCCACACCAGGAAGATGTTCAGGTTCTACTGGACCATGTGAACTCAATAAGACCTTCGATACAGTTCGCAATGGAGAAAGAGAGTAACAACACGCTCCCATTCCTGGATGTTCTAATATCTCGAACAGAGCATGGGTTTAAGACATATGTATATCGTAAACCGACATTCACCAGACAGTACCTCAATTTCAACTCCCACCATCCATACAGCGTAAAGAAAGGGATCGTCCGTTGCTTACAACACTGAGCAAAAGTCATTAAGTTGCGACCCAGAGACATTAGATAAAGAATTGGTCAGTATAAGTAGTACCCTACAACGTAACAACTACCCTGGGTACATGGCAGCAGCCCCCCAAAACTAGGATAGGCGGGTACAAGGGGAGGAGGACAACAACACTCAGAAAACAGTCTGCCTGCCTTATGTGAAGGGGTTATCAGAGAAAATACAAAGGATCTGCGGTCCATATAACATCAGGACAACCTTCAATAGCTTGACAACATTTCGCAGATATCTCTCCCGAGTGAGACCCCCCATAGAGGAGAACATGACTAAAGACTGTACGCTATCCTGTGCAGCTGTAGAAAAGAATATAAAGGAGAGACAGGCTACAAGAACACCAGAAAGCTGTAGAAAATCAGGTGTGGCTGACCACATATGGAGAGAGAAGGGAGATCACCGCCCTCTGTGGGATCATGTTGAGATCATAGACAAGGAACACCATTGAAAAATTCGTAAACTCAAGGAATCAGCACATACATATGCTAGGCCACAAAAATCTCCTGAGCCAACTAAGCATAGAAATAAATACAATATGGGAACCAGTAATAAAGAGTGCCAGAGAAAAGCAATGATAACAGCAAAATTGCAATATGAGCACTGGTAAAAATGGTTGCTGAAGACATTAGGTTTATCATACCCAGAAATTCATATCCAGATGTCCTCAAGGCACAGTGGATAAAGGCGTTGATTAGATCCAGTGACAGGACCCAAAGAGTGTGAGTTCAATACCCGGTTAAGGCAGTGGAGAACTTTCAGAGGGAAATTAGCAGGAGATAACTGATAACTGACATCCATCAAACATGGTACGTGGAACTAGAACAGTCTACCCCAGTGAGCAAAATAAAGTGTTCCGTTTGAAATTCCAACCACCTGAAGAAGGTCGGAGCGTACAATGGCCGAAACGTTGTGATAAATATGGTGACAAAGATGAGGACAATAGTCCGAATTATGTACATAATACCTCATCTCAGAAATATAGACAGACTCTGAACTTATAAATAACAAATATAAAAGTAATGTATTTTCATAAAAAGAAATATAGCAAGCTATTTGTATTGAGTTTGATTCTCATTTACCCAACAATTGTAGCCTTGTCCCAGATTGGGCTAGCGTTAATAAACATCGCTATTGTTCATGGGAATTGTATAAATAGTACTGAAGACAAGACAGAATTGGAATTTTCCAATTTTTTCTTTTTGAATATTTAACGTTAAAAACTTTAAAAAAATAAGTAAGCCTCATTAGTATTTATAAAGATAAAAAATCCTTTAATATTTTTATGCATATATTTTGTATACTTTATATGGCTATCACATTTTTCACCATCTAATTTGTCATGCTTTTTTTATTTTTAGAGAGCTTACAGATCTGCCGTCAACTGATTCCAATGATGAGCAAATATTGACAGAACCTAGAAATCGAAAAGCCTACTTGGCTAGAGTGGGATCATTTACAATATCCTTTCTAGATTTATCAATCCTGTAAGACATTGACAATTAAAAATACAACTACAATTAATGCATATTAGATAATGTGCATCAAATATAGTACATTATGTTGAGAATGTGTACAATTGATGGTAGCAAGTATAACATAGTACAATATCAGATATAACTTAATACGATGATGATGATGATAATTATACTATGCATTGATTTGAATAAACCCAGTTTGACATGTCTATTGTATAAGAACAAGGCAGGAAGCAACAAAAATTGACTTAAAAGTCAAGAGCAGTTGATAATTTACAGCTATCTTCACATAAAAGATTGACTATTACACAGTGTTGAAAAATAAGGGTTCAGATGATTATAAACTTTTGTGTAAAGAGTATATCAAATTGAAGTTTAGTCAGAGTACTTTTTATTCTATTTTTATTTTACCTATTTTATGTTTGTACATGTAGATTGGTCTCTATTTTGTGTTTGTATGTTTGGCTTTTATTATATTCTTTTATATAAGAAAAATAAGAAATTTTCATTTTAAATATAAAAAAGGGAAAAGTCTTAATAAGAATTGTAATGTGTAAGAATATTTCAACGTCTTTTAATGAAAATTAAAGACCGAACATTTTTTTATGTCTTAGAAAGTCATGACTCATATACTAAAGACCGTTTTAAGATATCGCCCATAAATAAGTATGCTCTTACCAATTTTTTGTAAAATGTTAACTGAATGCACAAGAATTATTTTTTGTAATATTTTTCAAAACAAATACAACCAGCTTTAAAATTTCTATTTGTTGATGAAGTGGATTTTGCTTTATCAAATTTAGATTAAAAATGAATTCTGACATTTAAAGATATTTTAGAAAATTTTTCTTTTGTAAAATGACAACTAGTCCTTTCATTTTCAAATAAATTTTATGTTGGTGTGAAAGGGGGTTTTCTAAATAGTAGTCGGCTTAGTGAAACAGCTGGAAATAGAAAAGGACAAAGATATCAATCAAAATATATTGGTGGCCAAAAAAAAAAAAAAATAATCACTGATTCTTAAAAGGATTTATACATACCTTCAGTCACTACTGTTTTTAAACTTTGCTTTTGGAATGCATCTGTTGGGGTCAGGAACTTGATTTTTCTGCAACTATTTACATAGCATTTTTAACTTAATGACACCATCTGAGTGTTTAAATAAAAAAAAAAAGACAAATATTGTAGATTTACTATGGAAAATATTTTTATGTTTAAGTTGATTTTAAACTTTTTCGTTTGTTTAATTCAATTTAATTTCGTCTATCAAAATACCTGTAACTCATGTAATTTCTTTGTATATAGCTAAAAACCAGAAACTCTAAAAAGGCTTTACTGTGAGCAGATATCTGTATTGGTTTTTATAAACTGTCTTAATTGTTTTGAATGTTTTTCACCCTTAATTGGATCAAGTCAGAACTTGGTTTGCCAAACCTCTGTCTTTATCGCCTATGATTTGTGCCCGTTATGGCTGGAAAAATACAGATGTTGACATGCTACAGTGTGTCTCCTGCAAGGCTGTTTTATGTGCAAAGCTACCAAATTCTTCAAACCAGGAATCCTGTAAGTAAATTTAAAGTTTGCTTTATGTATGCCATTATAAAACCTTGAAGTTATTTTAATATTTTTTTATGTAGTCTTATTGATTTTTTTTTTTTTTTTTCTATGGAAAGAGCGTTACTTTTTCTTTCTGTTTTAGCTGTTTCTACCTCCAATATATGTTGAACATTCGATTTTGTATTGTAATTTCTTATTTGCTTCAGAACTAATGAATACATTAACCAGTGTTGCCTGGGATTCATAAGCAATCGTTTGTTAAATGTAAATATAAAAAAAATAGTCCTCTACTGTAGATGCTTGCATTTTGAGAAAATAAGGACAATTGAGTGTTAAGGATGTTAAAATATTGAACTTTTCAATGACATTATTTACACTATTGTCCTCATATTTGTTCTTGTCACAACGTTTCAGCGATTGTGCCCTCCAGCCTTCTTCAGGGGGTTTGTTGATCTGGGCAGCATTTAAGGAATTTTGAACTGAACCCTTTATTTAATCTATGTGGATAGATTGTTCTCATACCACTGTTTATATTTCAGATTATCTCTTATTTAATACTACTTGGTTATTACTTACCCTGTTTTCACTAAGTCTAAGTTTGCAATACTCAGCTGAAGGATTGAATTTACAATTACTATATCACCAAATTCACAAACCAACATTTTAGTCCAGTTGTCTATTGTCAGTAGAAACAAGGCAAGCAACAACTGAGCAGTACTAATAAGAACATGATGTGAATTCACAAGGCATAGCAGAATGAGAACAATCTAGCCTTGTAGATTAAATAATGGGTTCAATTTGAAATTCCCTGAAAGTTACCTGGATTAACAAAACGCCTGATGAAGGCCTGAGGGCACAACAGCTGAATGAGCAGAAATTTACTAATCATTAAGTATGAAATTTGTCATAAAAATAACAAATTGATGTTTCTTTGACCAGAAGAATATATTGGATCTGTTTTGTTTTTGCAGACAAAAAATTTTGTAACAAACTAAAGAGCTCTTTATCATCATCCCATGAAAAGTTGTGTCCATGGCCATCAAATCCTAGTTCTGGTTAGTCTTTACTGAATATATTTTGCTAAAGATTTATTTATTTTTAAGAATGCTTGTTCTTATTTAAACTCAGCCATTAAGATATTCTGGTTGTGTATATGTGTGTATATATATATATATATATATATATATATATATATATATATATATATTATTCACAAAACTAATGCAAAAGGTTAATGATTTTAAATGGCGAGACATCCATCTAAAAACAATTCAAATATTACACAAAAAACCTTAGATCCGTTATGAATGAATTGATCCTTGTTCATATAAATTTCTGCCGTATTAGTTGTTATTTTTACACAAGCTTTCATCTGTTCATACAGACATCTTCAGGTATATAATAGATGTTGTTTTTGTTTTTTTCTCTTAGTAATAAGAGGACATCGAAAATATATGTGTATTGTATCCGAAATGCTATTGAAAATGAGATATTGGTTTTTTGAGCAGCAAAAAGCAACGCTGAGTTTGATTTTTGAATTTCTTTTTTTAAATGTTTTGCGTTTATACCAAATATGGTAATGAACAAATTATTTTACTGGTAAATTTTACTGTCAAAGTGGCATGAACTATATTGTTCAATAATTACAGTAATGTCGCACTTATTATCTAAAAAATCTGCACATGGATCAGTTATTTAAATTACAATAAACGTGCAATCAATTTACAAATACATGAATTATTCACACAAAACTAATGTAAAAATAACAACTAATACGGCAGAAATTTATATGAACAAGGATCAATTCATTCATAACGGATCTAAGGTTTTTTGTGTAATATTTGAATTGTTTGCGAGATGGATGTCTCATTTTAAAATCATTAACCTTTGCATTAGTTTTGTGTGAATAATTCATGTATTTGTAAATTGATTGCACGTTTATTGTAATATATATATATATATATATATAGTGTGTGTGTGTGTTTTTGCTTCTATAAATTGTATCTTACAACTTAACTCTTTAGCATTCAACCCTCTCTGTAAATATTGGCTTTAAATGTTCAACCCGCCCTATGTGTATAGTCTGTTATAATAGGATGACATCAGTGCAAATGATGCAAATAGTGAGACTTTGAGAAACGATATTTATAGAATGGATTTGAGTGTGTTGGAAGCTAAAGGGTTAACCAAGACACTAAGATAAAATATTCAAGTTCAGCCTCCAGTATATGTTGATCCCCATTTGGCGGTAAATAATGCCATATACCTTACCTAATACTTATGTTTGCTAAAATTAAATTGGAGTTTCCAATAAAATGATGAAAAACTGAAATAAATAATGAAGTCTTCTGTAAGCTTAAAATGTTACTTTACCTGGTGTGGTCTATGGCAATTTGAAATTTCTAAAAGGAAATTTACCATTTGATCGCAATAACTGCCTGCAGAAATCTGTCTGAACTGTGAGTAAATCTTATAAATTTAGGTGATTCAGACATATAAATTAATGCATTTAATAAACTTTAAATATATATTGCATTTAATAAATAAAAAGAAACATTTACAGTTGATTTTTTCTAATTTGAAAAGTAAGTTTTGGAATATGCTCTGTTCTAGGTGCATGTTGGGATTACTATATTGGGAATAAACTTGCTGCTTAGTTGTATTTGAGGAGTCAGTTCCAATATAAGATGCATATTTCTTATGAAAAGTGAATATAAATGAAAATACCCATATTCATTTGTTATGGTTATTTAATATATTTAGTCTGGAACAAGAAAGTTTTTTTACTAAGATTTACTCTTGCAAAATGAGCTTTACCTTTATTCTATGGTGGGTGGGGGTGCTCTCTCTCTCTCATTTCATTAAATTAAAAAAATCTTTTTCTTGAGTAATTTACTTTTCTAATGCACAAATAAAAAAGACAAATATTTTAATTTGAATTTTCTTAATTTCTTGTTAAATCTTTGATTGCTAAAAGTGAGAACAGTCATTTTCACTCCTGCTGACATTTGATCTTTTATGTAGAACTGTTTTAGCATTAGAATATTTGTACATGAATTAAAGTTTTATTTGAAAATCTAATGTTCATGTTTCCTCCTCTGCTGATAGAATTCTCAAATATTTTGGGGGCAAAAATGAAAATACTGAAACTATGCCATCATTTTTATTCCAGAATTGTTTATGACAATTGATATCCATAACAAAGACAGTATTATCAATGGATTTTGTGAACGGGTCCATAAACTGTTGCAACTTGGTGATGACAAACTTCCAAATATTTCCCTTGAGACATGTGAACAGGCTGTAAGTATAATTTATGCATACACCCTTTTGATTTTTAAATTTAAAATTTCTCTCACCCTCCCCCCATTCTTACTGATTTTGATATCTGTAATTTCCACTTATTCTGAAAGGTGAATAGAATTTTTGAAAGATGTTAATGGTCAAGATGCAACTGCATAAAGTGGTCAGTATCTGACAAGTCCAACAGAACTAATGCTACTTTGGGGCCGGCATACATTCTAAGCGTTCAGTTTTATTGCTAATCACTTTGTCTTGTTATTAAAGTATTATAAAATATTGGACATATGCAGACAATAATGTCAGACATAAAAGGAAAAACTCCAGGACCCTCTCGACAAGGTAATAAAGGAAAGCAGGAAGAAAAGATTAACCCCATTAATTGTAAGAAGATTGAATATTTAGCAAGAAAAAAGTCCAAGATGTGAATTACGAATTAGATGTCAAAATCAAATGAGTACAAAAGTTTAAATATTTGGGAAGTGTTTTAACAGAAGATGGGGAATGTGACTCCAAAATCTGAAGGAACATTGGAATAGTGAAACATGCATTCCAAAAACCAAACAAAATACTTAGAATCAGAAAAATTTTCTTAAAAACAAAGAAAATCACAGATGAAGAGGAAATGTCTACAAAAGATCTGTTTGCATGCAATATTGCAACAAAGGCAATGTTCATTGCCATCATTGTGAAACTTCTGGCAAGATCTTCCCTTAGATACACTTTTGTAAGGTCACTTGTATGGCTGAACCCTGGATCCATTTGTGAAAAAAAAAAATTGGCCACTGAAACAGTCTAAAAAGATCTTTCCCACATGATGGACAGAAAATAAGTCAGCAAGTCTGATTATGACAACCTAATCATTTAGTACAAATAGTTCAAAGAAAAGGCTGCTGGAAATATTGCTTTCAAGAATTTCAGCAAGCATTAAGACCTGGACACTTCGTTCTACTCTTCTTTGTCTAGTAACAAAGAATATTAAAAATTGTGGAAAATTGTTTACAGATTGCTGGTACTCTCTCATGGAGAAAGGTTTCTCTGTCACTGACAATATAAAACAGCAGGTTCTGGTTGCACAGTGTATTATCACAGACTATTAGGCCACAGTTGGAGGTACTGGGAATGTTCCCATGACTAAGGGTCTTCTCTGCAGTGCTTCCAATGCTAGAACAGCATGCAACCAACTTGAGGCTGAAAAGAAAAAAAAGACAAGAAGAAGCAGTTGGAAAAAAATGGAAATCCATGCTTATGGAAATTGAAGAACTGAAGACCAAAAAACACAAACTTGAAAGTTGCACACAAGATTTATTCAAGTCATGCAGAGAAAGTGAAGCAGACTCAGAACTTCACACTTATCGCAAAGACCAATGCCACGCAAAGATCTGCAAAGGACAAATTGACAAATATCCAAATTGGAAGATGCGCTAGATGAACTGAAAAAATGTTAACATCGTTGCATTCTGTGCCATGTGCAATGAAAGCCATGAGTAGTAGCGGTAGCTAAAATGTGTAGTCATTTTGTGGAAATTTCTATTTGTAGTTCTGTTCATTAAAACCATTATATTTCACAGGAAATGTGCAGCAGTCAAGAATTTTTGTGACATTTGCAAACTATGAATAGTCAGGATATCTAAAATGTGTAGCAGTAAGAATTACAGTGTGTAATTCAAAGCTTTCAAGTGTAGTAGAACTCCCAACTGTAGAATACTATACAAAATGTGTAACATTACCATGTCTGCATTCACTTGTGTTTTAGCCTTCAACACTTTGATTTCTTCACTGCTTTCAACTGATCTGTGTGACATGAATTACTGGAAACAGCTGTAGCTTTTCTTTGAATATCTCATCTGTCAAACTAATAAGATAAATCACAAAGTTTGGGTTTTTTAAACTGATGATCATTCACTTTCTGTGTGTTTGCACGCATCAGTTTCAGTCCTTGAAATATCTGAACATAGTCCTGGAATTTTTTTTTTTTTTTTTTACACAGATCTGTGGGAACCTTGATTATTTAGTTGTTTTTCTTTTTAATTGAATTTACATAATGTTTATATATTTGATAACAGCATCATTTGAACACTTTTGTTTTTTAATCATTTCATCCCAAGCAAGTATGAGAGAAAATAAAAGAACAGAAATTAAGAAGATAATGATTGGCAAATTTTTGAAGCTCAAAGTTGACTAGAAAGTTAGAAACTAGAAAAGTTCCACAAGCAAGAAGTGTGAAAGAAGAAACTGTTAGCATAGAACTTAGGATTACATTCAGCAATTTCAACTGTAAAAAGATGAGACCTTGCTGCCAATCTAGTACTGCACTTAAATTCATGAAGTTTAGGTACCATAGAGGAAAGTTCATCAGACCAATTTCTATGAAAATATTTATAGAAAAGGCACAAGGAAGTTACCTTACCTTACCAAAGAAGTTCATTTGAACAGTATTTTTTTTTTTTTTTAAATTATACATTAAAACAGTTTTGACATACTAAGATAAAGTATATTAATTATTAAAAAAAACTTTTTAGTTATTCATCAATTTTTGTTGCTTTATCTTTTTCTATTATTTTTCCACTCTGTATTTGAACATTAAAATCAAAGAAATTTGGAATAAAGTGGCTTCAAGTAAGATTCAAACTTGTATTCTATTTAACATCCAAAGAATATGACAACTGTTATGATGTTGATTTGGGGTTAGTAGAGACAAACGCCAAATAACACGTAACAATAAAAAGGGTTTTAATAGGTTGGCAAAAAGGTACAGAAATCGCTTGAGTAGTCAATAACTAGCTCAGCTAAGAACTATCATCTGTCTTCCCCATGTCAACTGACATGCCACTATTTAAAGTCTTTGTTCACAGACGCAGACAGGTTCATCTTCAAGAGAGGTGGTAGGTTTCCGACACAACACTAACAAAACTGTAACTGAAAAAATATTTGTAAACAAAAAATACAAATGACATCTAAATAAAAAGTGTATAACTTTAAAAATAGAACAATTTTTCTTAGTTAAATAATTCAAATGATATTTAAAGTGTCTGTATATTAAAAAAAAACTGTGACCAAGTAACCCTTTGTTTCTTTTCATAGAAAAAGAAATGACCTTCTTTTGCAACAATCAAAATTTTTTGTTTTTAACTTTTATATGTATCAACTTCATCTAAATTTATTTGAAAATTGATACCTGAAATTTTGTTTTTCTATTTGCTTTTTCAGTATTGTATGCAAAATCAACATGTTTTTATTTAATTGCTATGAGTGCATCAAATAAATTCTATAAGAATCTTGCAGCATTTTTCTTTTTCTAGCATCTGATACTCATGCTTTTAATCTTGCAGGAAACTTTGTCAGATTTCTGGGAAGTTCTTCCTGTTGCTTATGCTGACAAATATTTGCAGTCAAATCAACAGGAAATTCTTAAAAAGGCTGTGCCTCTTGCTTTGTGTGGTTGGATTGTTAGGTAAATATTTTTATTTATTTATTCTTACAAATTCTATTGTAATTGAATTAACTTGAACATACAGCTTATAGTGTAGTGGTATTGACGTAAAGAGTGGAATCCTTGAGCTGAGTTTAAATTCTGACCAAGTTTGTTATGTTCCCTTTTGCACAAATTCCTTTGGGGAAGTATGTATCCATCTACAAAACTATGTTAAATAGCAAGGACTTGGTTTCTGGCCTTGGTTGGTAACCAGTTTAGGAGAATGATAACTCTGAATTCAAAACTGGTTGGGCTGACAACTCCACTCTACTCTCCCCTATTTGCTACAGAAACTTAGCATGGTGGAGCTGAGGCCCTATTTATTGTCTACGGGAATTTAATGGCATTAAGGAGGAGAAGGGATGAACATACATAACATTTCTACATATATATATAATACAAATATAAAATTTTTCACATAGCTGATTGATGTTATTTTCAGCATCTCAACTCTATACTTTCATAGACAGGCACTCCTGCAATCGCTCCATCCACTTGTCAAGAGATGACAGCAATTAACTGTTTATTTTATCATTTTTCATCACATTTATATTGTTAGAAAATAATTTATCTAGTTTTCATTAGTGCAAGGTTACTTTTCTTCTTTCAATATGTGCCTGCCCGTGTGTATGTGTAGAATGTTGTGGCTATTTCTCATTTTTGTCTTTTTTCTTGCCTCTCCTTCTTATTGGTTTTATACTTTTTCTCTTACAACTTTGAGTGTCAGACACAAATGTAGCAATTGGGCATCCAGTTTGGCAGACAAGAGATTCTCCAAAAGTAATGCATCCTATTTTATATTGGCTTAAGATGTCAGAGGTAGATGGGGTTATGGCACTAGAGGTTAAATCTTTTTAACCAAAAACCCATTTCTTTTGCCTTTTTTGTAGAATGGTGAGGAAAAAAATGGTGCTTGCTCTGAAAGTGTATATGAAATAGGTGTATCATTGAATTCCTCTGTGCATCCAAAATTTGTACCTATTGACCTTCATCAATGCTTGCTGAATGTCTACAAACTAAGATGAGCACAGGAAGTTGGTAATTCACTTTAGAAGTGTTGACAAGCCTTGTTTGGGGTTTGACCTGCATAACTGTTAACTTATGAAATAAGATTGCATTGAAAATACATGGTCAATGATGATGTCTATGTGGAAAAATAGTGTTTTGTATATTAAAATTTGATCTGGCCAATGGTATCTGTTGGAGTTTCTATGGAAATAAATAGGTGACATTATTTTTGGAGTTTCCCTTGTATGTATCTCTGTGTATGGAGAGAGATTACAAGATATTTACCAACTGAGACAGATTTTGTATGTAATTGTCATATAGTGTGTGTTTATTATGTGTTTGTTGAAAATCACAGTAATGACTATATTTTGAGCAAAGAAAATTCTAAACGATTATATTACTTGTTTTTCAAGTTGGTGATAAAATCTTTTAGTGGTTGAAGAATTTTTCTTTACCAAATTGCATTAGCAGATATAATGGTAATTTTAATATACAAAGAACTCTGGGTTTTTAAAGACATGAAAAATATAGTATTTTGTAAATCCTGCAAATTAATCAGCAGTCAAAAGTTAGTGTTTCTAATCAGTGGATGTGTATAAAGTTTATTTTGTGTTTCTTAACTCATTGAGGATCAAAGTTGTTTGATGTAAATATATTATTGGAGATCTGTCTGTTATAATATTGTGGAGTAAGTCATTAATACTGTTTTACATGTTTTGTAAGCACTTTTATTTGTCTATCTTAAATTCTGCATTTATTTTTTGCAAACAACTAAAAACAAGGATGCTTGGGTTTGAAACCTCCTGTCTATATTAAAAGTTAATCTCTTAAGTTAGTCCAAATCTTTTAAGATGGAATATTGACTTTTTTTAAAATTTTATCATCAGAAATTACAAATAAATGGTGTCCATTTTCTTTCTTTTTTTCTTTTTCTTTTGTTCTTAATGAAAATCATCATTTTAACGAAAAATTATCAAAAAGATTATCTATTTTCTAACGATTTTTTAAAATATTTTTACTGTTTTTTGGGGCTTTTAAGATTATTTTCATTTTTTTTTCTTATTTTTAATACATATATTCTTAAAGATCAGATATAGTAAACATTTTTTTTTAACTCCTTAAGTGTATCAGTAGAAATTACATTTTTTTTTTTTTTTTTTTAAGTCTATGAGATAAGGAATTCCATTTTATTTTTATTTTCCAACTTACTGTTTTCCCAGTTGTTTAAAAATGAATGCCCTTGTTTGAATGATTTTCTTTTGTTTAAAGAATCCTTATTGCTTGAAATACAATTTTACTTCTAGTTTAAGATAACACATTCAGTAATTTATTTCCTCTTTGAGATACCAACACTGATTTCAAAATCATTTTCAGTGAAGGTGGGGAATACTTACAAAGATTTAGAAATATTACATTTTTTTTTTTTTTTTTTTTTTTTTTAATCAGAATTTGAAAAAGTAATTTTTCAAAGACTAAACCGGTTTAATAAATTGATTATCAGTTTTGGACCTGTGATGTATTCAGTGAGCTTTTTGTTTTTTGAAACTTTAGAAAGATCTCAATGAAGAAGTTTGAAATTGGCCCACATAGCCTAAAAAAAGCAGAGACACACATTTGTTCTAATAAATTAATTTATTTTCTTTATATTATTTGCAGTCAGATTAATCTTTGTTGTAACTACAGTTCAACCTTCTTCAGGTATCTGTCAATCCAGGTAACCATCAGCAAATTTTGAACTGAACCCTTTTATTTAATCTATTGGGGTAGATTGTTCTCATTCTGCTGTAATGTCTAGGGATATCTCATTTTGGTCAATTGTTCTTTAGTATTGCTCAGTTATTGTTTGTCCTGTTTCCACTCAGTCTGGGTGTATCTGAACTACCTGGATCAGGAATTGAACTTACAATTAGACAGAAAACAACTCTAGGGAATTTGATGTCTGAAGGATTGAGTGCATATACTAGACTATGACAGCATCCTCAGTAGGCCTAGCATAGATATAAATACTATATGGGGGGGGGACATTAATTTAAAGAAATAACATAGTATGCCAGAAATACCAACAACTCATAACACTGAGGCACAGCAAAAAAAAAAAAAATGGCAGCGACAAAGGAAGGCAATACAAAAGAGAAACCGCAGCAGCAGCGGAAACTAAGCTTAACAATGGGGCTGCAGCAGTAGAAGAGGCCAGAACAACATTAGGTTTAAGGATCCGAGTTCTAACTTAAAGATTTTCCCACAGGACAATGGCCTAGAGGACTAAAGCATTGGTTAGTGAGTTACTGGCATAGTAATTATGAGTTCAATCCCTGGGGTGGGTAGAATTGATATACTCAAGACTTAGTGAAAACAGGATTAGCAGTAACTGAACAGTGCTAAAATACATGTAACTAAGACAAAACACTGCACAATGTTTAATTGAGTAGTAGAATGAGAACAATTTATCCTCATAGATTGCATAAAATGTTCAGTTTGAAATCACCTGGATAAACAAATACCTGAAGAAGGCTGAAATGTTGGAGTAGTAACAACATAATCTGAGTGTAAACAATGTCAATAATGATAACTCCTCAACCCAGAAATTTCTCTCTTTGGTTAAAGTGGTCATTCATGGGTGATGTGATGATGTGCCTCAAAACTGTGCATGAGATGTGAAGAATCCTCTTTACAGTCATCATGAATGCAACTGTCACACAATACACAAACCCGCTCAATAGCATCTTGCTGTTCTTTGAATAACTCCATAGGAAAGTGTTCATGCATTTGCAGTAACGACCTCCCACCACCACCTGATCTATTGTCAAGTTACATTAAATTTGCTATTTTCTTTCTGAAGATATTCAAAATTACTGGATATACCTTGTATAATCATTATTCAAACTAGCATCTTCACCTTTGTTTCAGTCACTGTTTCCTTATGTCACATTTGGTAATCATTAATTATTTTTTAATATTTTTATTTTTTTATTTATAATTTGGCAAAGAATACTCTGGAAAAAAACTAATAATATTCAATTGACGATTCCTCCATATTTATATATCTTTTATTCATTTTATTTATTGATTTGTAATGATAATTTAATAAGTTATAATAATATTTCATTCTGTGGTCATTTAGTGTGTTAAACAAGCATGATTATGTGTTGGTCTAGTTCTAATAGCCTCTACACTAAGACCTATTCAAACCTAGCCATTGGAGAGACCTTTTCATCTTATCAGGCAGCAAACATGTTTGCCATGTAATCGGTAAAGAATTTCAGATTAGAGAGATGTGTGTGGATTATAAATTACACAATTCAGTCTATAACTAAGTGACTAAAATATGGTGAGTGAAGTTAATCTAATTATTCATTTTCTGAAACCATTGACCACTAAATTTTGGGCCCAGACAGGTGTTTTAGGAGTTAAAACAACATACAATTAAAATTTTCTTTGAATAGCTGGTACTTTGAAAATTAAAGCTAATTTTTCAAAAAGCCTCAAATGGGGAACACTGCAGAAAAGGTATGCATTTGGGCTGTAGCACATTTACTTTCTTGTTCATTTCTCTATTCCACCATTTCACACTTACATGTGGTAGTGCACCTTGAAAGTTTGACAGCATTCTTACATTATTGTTATCTTTCCAAACAGTGGCAAATATTTTGTTCTCTGAGTTGAGTCTGCAATCATAAAAGCCTCTAGCTTTGCTCTTCAATAATAATCAATGGTTGATTGGCAAACAATGAGTGTAGTTAAATTAATATTTCAGTTGTTTCACATATTCCAAAGATGATGCAAATAAACATTGAAATATTGGCAAAATCAATCATGCTTGTTAATTAAATTATTTTTTTAATTTTATTTATTATAATTTTCTTTTCTTTTTTGTTTTTTTTTTTCATCCTTTACAGAAACTACTTCACACTCTATTTTTATATTCAGATTAAAGAAACTTCTGTTATTAATATTTCATTTTGTGTTTTCTTATTCTAACAGTTAAACATGGAGTGGAAAACTGGACATAATGAAATAATAAACAGAAGAGAACTTTATGAATAACTGGGTTACCTAATCTTAAAATTGATGCATCTATGAAATAGTGAAACTAATAACATTTTATAGTAGATTTTTTAATGTCAGACTTTCATAATGTTAATATGAGAAACTGTATGGATTTTTACCTGTGATAGTCAAAAATTAGAAACTTTTTCTTTTAGTAAAAAAATCAATAAGAAGCACAATTATTTGAATTTTGAAAATTCTATTTACTTCAATAAAGAGAGATTTCTAGATCAAATCCAAGATTTTCCAACTCCAAAACAAAAGATAAAATTCAACTATTTCCTCATAAATATTTTGAGTTTTCAACTAAACAGATTACAAATCCACCTGTGTCTACACAACATGACTAATGTTAGATTTGTGTCTATTTACTTGATTATTTTGTTGTTTTCATTCAAGGAGCAAAAGTTGTGATTTGTTGGTATGTGAATATTGTCAGCGTCAGATTGGCCTCTGGAATTATGTACGTGTAGCTAGCTCCCCAAACATGAATGGCCATTTTGTCCCCAAAACTCCAGAACCTGCCAATACAAGAAAGAGAAAGAAAGTTGGCAGCCCACCAGAAAAACGAATTAAACTTGTGAGTATATAACTATTCTTTCCTTTCTTTTAGATTCTGACCATTTTGTCTATGGGAAGAAATGTGCTCTGTTCATATTCTTGAAATTAGGAGTATGAAAAGTTGGTAACTTTTCAGATTGTTTATAGATTAAGAAAGCTTTGTGAATCTGTTCTCTCTCTAAATTTATGAATTTTAGCATTTACTCAGTAATTCTTTAAAGCTTCAGAAATGTTTTAATTTGTTTAATTTTATAATTATTTTCAAAATTGATTAACAACAATATTTCAATATATATATATATATATATATATATTTCATAAATAAAAGCAAGCAGTATTGCTAAAATATCAGAGCTATAATTTTTTTTCTTTTTTTCACCCACAATTGTCTAAGTTTAAATAGGTTACAACATGAAATTAACCTGTATTGGCTTATTTTTTCTTAATCAATATAGCATTTAGCTAAATACAGAAGTAAAAATGTTTGCATAAGTGCAGGCGTCCCCCAGTGCTCTATCCATGGACTTAATGTTGTTCCTAATTTTCATCAATGATCTTCCTGATGGTATCTCAACTCTGTATCTATGCTGATAACACAACTATTTACTCCTGTCTTAATAGTAAGTCTGATTGGTTCGGTAGGGTCAAATTGGCATTTGATCTCATAAATGAGTTACATTTTGTTGTTGACTAGAGAAAAGAATAGCTTGTTAATTTTAATGTCTCCAAAATGAAACTGCTCTCTTTATAATTGTCTGAGAGGACCCTTTTTTATGCTCACATCAGCATAGCTGATGCTAATCTCTAGTAGCATTGTCCCTTCTTGGGATAACATTTTTCGCTGACATGAAGTGGAATGATTACAATGAATCAATTGCTAAGTCTACTGCTAAGAAAGTTGGTTCACTGTGTTGTGCTATGCAGTTTTTGTTTTGTTTTTTTTTTTTTTTTTTTTTTTTTTTTTTTTTGCCAGAATTTATCTGAGACATTTATAAGTCTACCATTTGTCATTGAATATTGCAGCCACATCTGGTCTTGTGCCTCTGCTATGCATTTAGAAATTCTTGATAAAATACAAAGAAGAATCTGTAATACTGTGGGTCCTGACCTAACATCATGGTTTCAATCACTTTCTCACTGCTGTAACATAGTTTCCTTGTGCCTTTTCAATAAAAATTTTCATGGTAATTATTCTGATGAGCTTTCCTCTATGGTATCTAGACTTTATGAATTTAAATGTGGTACTAGATTGGCAGAAAACTTTCATCATTTTCTTGCTTTCCAATCACCTTTGATCTTCAAAAATTTAAATGCAACATCAATTGTTATCGTTATCTTCTGTTTTGTTAATTTCTATTCTTTTATTGTTCTCTCCATTAATTTTTTCTCATGTTCTCTCGCTTTCAGTAACTCCTTTGTGTATTAGTGGGTTTATTGCTTTACTTGAGGTGAAATGATAAAAAAAAATAATAGATGTTAATTGTACAACATAAAATCCTCTTTTCTTGCAACCAGCATGTAGTAATTGTTCTGTTTGCAAATAAGTTTTGATTTTTGAAATGGTTGCATTTACTATTAAACAAAGATTAATTCAAACTGTTGTCCTCATTTTGGATATGGTTATAACATTTTGGCTGTTGTATCGTCTGGCCTTCAAGTGTCTGTTGATTGGTAACATTCTTGGAATTTTGAACTGAACTCTTTATTCAGTCTACAAGGTGTAGACTACTTCTGTGGATTGAATTCTAGAGTTAAATCACACTCATTTCTTCCATATTCCAAATGTAAGAATAAAAGTTCCACTAAGACAGCTTTTCCGCCACTTTGTGAAAAACTTCCATGTGTATGCTTCTCTAAGCACTAGTCTTAACCTCTTTAAGTCAGTGGTCAATCATTATTTATCCTCACTTCCTACTATCTCCTCTTTCATTTATATCATACACCTCATTCTTTTTAACAATAACTCTCTACTTTGAGAGGCTCCCAAGCCTTATATTGGGTGACTTTTTGTGTTAATAGAAATAAAGAGTTCAGTTTTACATTTTGAAAATATTGCCAAATATGACTGACACTTGAAGAAAGTTAAAGGGTACAATGCTCAAAATATTGTGATTATAACAACCAAGATGAGGACAACAGTTTGAATAAATCTGTGGATAATCATGAAAATTTCTTATCTCAGAAATTCAAACAAAGTTCTATTTACTGTCACATGGATAAGAACAGTCCATTTAAAATGCTGGATTTTTTTTTTTTTAAATCACATCATTTTGTCTACTGTTAACTCTGGCCTTTTGAGGTGTCTGTTGTATCTGAAATTTCCATGCAAGGACACTCTGTGATATGTAAAATGAGAACATATACCCATAGAAATATCTAATTTTATTGAATATGTTAAACACCTAAAGAAAGCCAAACTGAAATGGTATATAACAAAGATTAGGAAAAAGTGGTTCAAATGAATCAATGTATTATAATAAAAGTACCTCCTTTCAGAAATTTAACTGAATTTTCTCCTATTCTATTTTTTGAAGAGTGTGAAGGAGACATTGGATCCTGTTGCTGAGCATCGTAACTGGTGTCCTTGGGTCAACGTTGAAGCTTGTTATGTTGCAGCTGAATTAGACCTGGAAATTAACCTGTTGAATGAGGCCTATAACAGTCAAGATGCTGCTGCTGTGGAGAGCAGTTGCAATGGAAGCACTGTAAGCTACCCACAATCAAAGAAGGTGGCTGCAGCATGGGAAGAATCGTGTAGTATTTTATCAACCCACTTCAACATCTGTGATCCGAATGAACCAAAAAAGGTTTGTAGTTGAAAAAATTGTCTGTCTTTTTTCATATCACTATCAAATTTTAACTTTGCCGGCATAGAAATTCGTTAGGTATGTAATTATTTATTCCACTCACCTTCTATTGTCATTGCTCCTTAGTAATGTTTCCCTTTTTTCTTATTCTTTCACACTTAGTAACCCCTGTGTCTTAGTGGCTTTACTGTCTTGCATAGGGAAAAATCATTTAAAAAAAAATGTTTGTGCAAAGTTTGTGTTGGGAATATCTGGAAAATCTAGAAAGACCTCATACACTATTATCAATAGCATGAGATTTGATTTAAGTATCCTTTTGGAGGGAAATTTCCTGCTATTAAAATAAGTCAATTTTATTATGAGACACTTTTAGTTTTGGCAAGCCATTACAAGAACACTACTATCGACATTTGATCAATATCGATTTTAAATATAACAAGTTATTTTGATTTGTTAGAATTAGTATTTCTATTGATTTCATAGTTTATAAATAAACCCTCTCATGGTTGATATTGGGGGTATATCTTTTTATTGTTATTGCCTGGATAGATAGTCATGGGAGAATGGTTTACTCAAGTGCTCACTCACCCACTCTTCTCTGACCATTGTGGCATGCAAGAGACAGACAGCACAGGGAGAAGTAGATTCATGCTTTTTCAATGATATTATTACAAAGTCCTCAGTTGAACTTTAACCTTTATTTGCTGAGTGTGTTCCCCATTCTAATAACTATTATATCACCCTACACCTTGATAGCACAACCTTGTGTAAATCCATTTTTAGTAGTGTCAACAGAAAAACTGTCCTTTTGACATACTTTTTTGTGGGTTCAAAGGTTAAACTTTACCATGGGTTTTATAATAAAACTGACTCTCTTATTGTGGCACTGGTGGATTTTGTTAGTTCTACACTTAGTGTTTCCTGAAATGTTCATATGTAAAGAAAGGTTTGTAACAAATATCCAGTTGTGTGTGTGTATTTGATTAAAATAGTTCCATTGAAAAATACAGAATTATATAACTTGTATTAGTTAAAATAACTTTAAATGATTTTAAGGTATACGATCATTGTAGGTTTTGTCAGATAATTTAGAAAACATTTTAACAATTTCATATGCTTTATGCATTCCCATGGTATATGCTGTAAATTTAACTTGCCTTTATTGAATCATTCTGAGATATTTAGTGAAATAGATATAAAGAAATATTTTGAATGCTTACAAATTTTCTTTCATTTTTGATTCAGGTTTCTCCTTTCGATCACCTGCGCCATGTTCGTAGTCTCTTAAATTTGTGGTCATCTCCAGAGCCACCTCCCTCAAAGTCTATGTTTATTTTAGAGACTCCAGAGAATGACAAGGAGGCAAGCAGTTTGTCCAACAAATTAGCCACTTCTCCATCTACAGAAGTGCTTCTCAGCAAGGCATCCTTAACAATCAGCAAAAAGACCACCCCTCCTCTTGCAGCATCACCCCCATCAACTCCTCAGATGACAAGAACAGCCAAAATACTCACTCCTATTATTATGCAAAAGCTAACTCCTCCACCTTCTGCATCTGCCTCAGTGCCAACAGTGAGCAAAACTCCCCCTTCAAAAACTTCATCACCATCTGGGAAAAGTGGGGGTCCACGAGCAGCAGTCACTCCTCCCATGCAAGGAAAGACAGCAACGACTACTGCTACTACAGCTGTAACTAGCCCTCAACATGGGGGTATGGCAACTCGATCAACTTCACATCCACACATGAGTCCCGTATCCACTCGTAGTAACACCAATCAAAATACCAACTCTCCCGGGCACACACCAAATGTACCAGAACATAGGGGAGTGGTTACACGAACAACAGCACAGAGAGCTTGCCAACAAAATTTTCAGACCAGACAACAGAAATGGCGGTGGACTAAATAATACCTTGTTAAAATCTTTTTTATCTCTTAAACTCGGCTTTATTTTTCTGGGATACATTTTTAAAGATATTTCATCAGTATTAATGATTTTCTGAAATTGTAGAAAACAAATATAAAAAAACTTCTCAAAGAATCTAATATTTTCTGACAATCAATCATAATTCAGAGACTTTATTTTTATTTATATATATATATATATATATATATATATATATACACACACACACATATATATATATATATATATATATATATATATATATATATATATAATGGAATTTCCTAATGCAAGGAGTTTAGATGTGCATTACTTAAACAATAGAAATGTTGGGTGGGAAAATATCTAGTAAATTTAAAAATTTATTCTCCATCTTTATGATTACTTGTTTCTATGTTTGTTTTCTATAATTTAAAATGATACTATAAATAAAATTGAAATATCTGGAAAAAAAGTTACCTCCAAATTTAAGAGGTCACTTTCTCTGCCTCTTGTATTTTTTTTTATAAACCCGCTTATGTACAACAGCTCTGCTGCTCTTCATTCTACCATCTTGATCACAAACAATAGAGGGAAGTTATATTTAAAAATCCTTCATTGTAATTTTATTTTCAAATCTTTATTAATCATTTTTTTAAATAGAGGATATTATTTATCTGCCTCTTTCATTCTGGAAAATAACAAGTGCTGGAATTAGATGTGCAATCACAGATTGACCAATGAATGTTATTTTGACTTTGTCTTCAACAATGCATCATCATTGTCCGAAATTTACCAAATCTTTTTTTTTATTTTTAAGGAAATCAATTTCTTATGAAATTCTCATCCAGTGATATTACAAAACAATGAACTTGAAATTATTTCACTCCAATTTAACTGCTTCAATGATGTGTATTTGTAGAATTTTATAAACAGACTGCAGTAGCATCTGCCAGACTAAGACCTGGGAATACAGTGTGGCTTATGTGTACATTGAAAACTATAAAAAAAATCAATTTTCAATTACTATGGCTAAACTGAAGAATGTTTTACCACGCTAATTGAGTATTATATATGCACTTATTGAGTTTTTTGTATATAAAAATTTTAGTGCACTAATCGAATCGTATAATCAAGGGATGCCTGTATATTCAAATTTAACACACACACACATACATATATATATATATATATATATAGTTGATGTCAATATTACAAACCACACAGTAGATTATAAACAACATTTTAGTGGTTTATCTCAAGGAGGATTGATTACTTGATCAGACCAAAGAATTGAATTCTACTCTTGGCTTTATCTTTTTGATTCTATGCATTGGGTTCAAAATATGTGTATACATCATTGGAGTTATAAAGTTAAAGAAAATATATTCCAATAATTTTGTTCATTTATAATGCAACCCTTTCAATCACTTTTAACAAATCTTTTTCATGGGTTTTTATAATCTTGATATCTGACTGCATTTTAAGAGCAATGACAATTCCTTATATTTTACTTTTAGTGATTAGGTCTTGCCAGTTAAAAACTTGGAATTACTATGGTCTGGTTGCAGTTTTTACCAAAAAGTAACTGAAGACAAGCAGGGGGAAATTGATTTTTACCAAGAGGAAAACTATTTTCCTCACATGACATTACCTAGTTTTTTAACCCCCATCCACTGGCTCCACATCCTCCAATATTGTAAAGTCTCCCATTATATTTTTCTTCTTCATAAAAGATTTCCACTTAATTTCTAGTTATCTCTAATAATAATATGGATTCAGTATGAACAATTTCCTATTTTTTGTATCGAGATTTATTTTTTTGGCTTGTTGGAATTAAAAATAGAATTTGAAATCTGAAAAAGTAGGAAAATGCAGTATTTTGATATGATTACTCCTGGTTAATTTATATAAATTATAAGATGCAAAAGTTTTGTCTTTTGTGCAATGTTAAGGTAATAATAGAAATGTTATTGAAATTAGCTCCATTCTTTATTGCTTATGTAATCAGTACAGCCTTTACAACCTCAGAAAGATTCAATACCTAGGAAAATAAGTTTCACATGAAGTTAGAGACAGGAACATCAGTTAGTGTTTATAAACACTTGTATTTCTGTTTTTGCTTGTTGCAAAATATGTTATATTTGGATAAAATAGTTGCTTGTGATAAAAATATATTTATAAGAATTCAAAATAAATAATATTTAGATCCAGAGGAGACAGCCTTTTAGTATCTTCTGTGGGAGGAGGAGAAAATTCTTTATTAGGTTAAATTGCTGTACAAAACAACTGAGCAATTGGCTTGTGAGAACAAGACCTTCTGGTTAAGGAAGTTGATTGAAAATTTTGATACCTATTATGTTTCAAATTCAATTTGGCAAGCAATTGTAAAAACAATGTCAAATTTTCTCACATGTTGCTTATTCTCTAAAAATATCACTTGTTTTGTTCTATGCAATACTCCTTGTCTCGACAGCTGTTTCAACAAGTTCATGTTGAAAAAATTCTCTAGAAACTCATTGAATCAAAATTGGAAGCATTCTTTTTTTGAATAAATAAATTAGAAAGGCAGGGAAAATACTTTGATAACTGAATAATGATGGTATAAGTAAAGATTTTATAAAAAAGGTGGAAACTTGCATCAGTTTAAATTACTTCATGTAGTTTTTAAATTTTTGCAGTGTTTTAAATTCATGCAATATTGTTTTTTTGTTGACTACAGTTTATCAGTGTGTGGGATATTTGCTAATCCTTCAGTTGATAAAAGGTTTTGGTTTTCTTTACCATGTAAATAAAAAAAAAAAACTTACACAAGTATTGCATTATTGAATTGTTGATGCTTTCAGCTGGGTGTACATTTTTTTTTGTTTTTTTTTTAACATGCTTACTAAACTAATGAATAATTTCTAGTGTCTGTTTAAGACTTTATTTTGTTATGCAAAATTTGTGCTTTAGAATTGTCATTAGCAATTGGTTGATGCTCTGTTGAAAATGTGGTAACAAGTACATTTCTACAAGTCTTTAAAAGGCAGCAAAAGAAAACTTTACAATAGAATAAATATTTATTTTAATAATCATTTTTGCATAATTGGCTATTCTTGGAAAATTCTTAATGCTTTTGGAATTGATTATGTTGAAGTTTGTTCAATAAGTGATAGCAGGAAACAAATTTTCTGCACAATAAAACATAACCTATGCAAATATCAATGGTTAAGCAGATAGTATCAGAAAATGTAATTTTAATTAAGATTGTATCATATCTTGGTAAACTTAATTTCCCTGCATTCTTTTCTTTCAGTGTCTTTATTTTGCCTCATTACTACTAATATACCAAATTGAGAGGAGAAATGACTGATGATGCTGTGTCAGTGTTTATCTCTAATTTATGTGCTGGACTTATTGAATAATGGTACCTGTTTGCTTTTCAGTTATTTGATGTTAAATTTCTGCTAACCAGATTTGGTCACAAAATATGGTTAGCATTATTTACGTTGTCTTTTAATCTTGCTGTTCTTTCTATATTCACTATAGTGTGTTACCTTATTGGGATTATCCATTGTAGTGAATGAAATAAAAAGTTATGATATTTGCATTTGTCAACAGAACTGGGAATGACCACAATGCACCTTGTAGTTTGTATTTGTGAGTAGGCGGTTAAAGGAAAACAAATCTGATAAAAGACTGCACTTAAGAAAAAAAAAAGGACTCGCATTACTAATATGAAGTAGTATTTCCTCCTTTTAAGTACTTCTCTTTGTCTTTTGTGTGTTTTACTCTGTAGCTTATATTGTTATTGTCTTACAGTTAATAGACTTCACTACCCTATTTTAATTTTCTTAATTTATTCACACTTTTTTGTAAATCTTGGCTCCTTTTATGTTGTCTATTTATTTGGTATTTTTCCTGCTCCCCTACACTGTTTTCCTCTTTTTTGGCTGACTGTTGTGAGTCTTTTGTTTGGCATTTTTTTTTAATCTTTAAATTACATAATTTTCTGATGTTGAAAATTTTTGTGGTTGTCTAAAAAAAAAAAAAAATGTATTTATTACAAAATCATATTTTTGATAATATCTGATTTAGATTTCATTATACATATTTCTGTATGTGCATGTATATTCATTGTGGGTGTGTGTGTGTAAATGTATGTTTAGTTATTTTTAGACTCTTCTATGAAACCATTTTGAGAAAACTGTTGAAGTTTAACTTTGCTTTTAACCATATGTTCTTGCACTTTTTCTTATTAAATAGGCCAGAAAAGTAACAATAATTCTGAAATTTGTCTTTGTATTTTTTGTAAAATGTTATAAATAAGATTTAGCAAAATAAGAGGAACCACATCAATATAAAGATATTTTGAATATAAAACAATATACCAGCATGTTTTTTATATGAAAATATGTGCCTGTTTCTGAATACATGTGTATATTTAGCTGAAAACTCACATTTGATATAGCTAAACATATACTCTTACTCTTCTGGGGTACAGAATAATTGGCATCTAAAATTAGCAAGAGGATCCATTATCACACGACTGCCAGATTTCAAAGAAAATATGTAATCTACCAATGTTGATAAGTACCGTGCTTAATTGGTTTTATGAACATTTTGAATATTGACCACAATTTAAATTTGTATGTATTAACACATTTACACTATTCAATCATGATGGAAAAAATTGTCTTTCTTCCTCCTACACTCTTGTATGAAAATGTGTGTATATTTTCATTTTTGAATGAGTGCTCTTTTCTAAATGTTCTTAAACTCTCATTTTCTTTGTACTCAGATTCTAAAGCAAGTTTGTCTGGCCTCCAGTTAAGGGTTGAGTATAGACATTTTACAAAGTGTTTCACAAACTTGATGAGAGCTAAAACTTTAAAATGACAAAAATTAAGAATATCATATAGGTATAAATATTTCTATTTTTTAATTTTATTTTTTTGATAACTTGTGATTATTTCTTTTTCTCAGGTTTATTTTAATGTTCTAATTTTTTTTAATACTAGTCTTGTCTTGTTTTTAATACTAGTCTTTTACTTCTCTTATTTCTGCCAGTTTTATCTATTTGATTCACCTTCCTGAGCAAAATCTTAGAAATCCAATCATTATACACATAAATTGTATCTAAAAAAAAAAAAAATATTTAAAAAAATTAATATAAAAAACAAAAACAACTTTGTTAACACACTGCATTATTCTCTACTTTCCTTTCCACTGCATTGTTTTTCAAAGCGCCTCTACTGCACTACTTAATTTCAGTCATGGCCATAGCAGGATATGACAACACAACTGCAAAATTCAAACAGGCTATTATTCATTCCCCTGAGTCACTTGCAGTGGCAGGATAAAATTTTTGCTTTGTAAACAAAATCACTTCCAGAATGTTAAAGGTTAATAGATAATAAAAAAATTCCTGTTGTCAAAGTTGACTCCTAGCTTGAAAATTTCATATTTTGTGATTATTTTGATCCTTAAAGGATTTAGTTAATAGCCTAAGAAGAGAACATTAAGTTCTCTATATGCGCATAATAATCTATTATTATTAGCAGGCCATCTTACGTGTTATATACTTACTCACTTCTTATGAATCTATCTAAATATCAGAATTTTAATTTTTAAGGGTTTCTTTGTCAGACAAGAACATTTTTCTGCTCCCTGTGGGTATGTGTATTTTGTAAGTAAAATTTGATTTAATATGCAAGTGATTTTAATATGTCTGGAATAAGCTCATAAAAATATTCCAAATAACTGATATTCATCTTTGTTTTTTAACTTTTAAGTAGCAAAATTTTCCATAGAATTTGTTTCTAACCTGTTAGTGTGTATCTCTCATGCAATTTGATTTGGGGTTATAACATTTTTGGAAAATCATTCAAAAAGAATTACACAATAGAAAATTTGTTGAATTTCTGTAAATTTTCTTGGGGGGGATTCTACAAAACAACTTTGTAATTATGAGCGTGTATATGTGTATGAAGAGGTGCTGAAAATTTCTTGGTCTGGCCCACTTTCCAAAATCTGACCAAATATCAGATATTTGCTTTATTCATTAATTTTTTTTATTTTTAAATGAAATAAAAATACACTACACATGCTCAGGGGGGAAGAGGTGCTGAAAAACACTGATGTTTTATCAGACTTTTGGAAGTGGATCTCATGAAAACATTTTCAGGTACCATATTGTAAATATGCATATTTTCATTAATTTTTGTTCACTGAACATTTTATAGAATTTTTTTTTTTTTTTTAAAAAAAAGACAAAGCAAAAAAAAATTCCAGTTTTATTTTCTTCTCTCTTCTTCCACTCCCTAAAATTTTCAAAAGCCAAAGTCTACAAGAAATATTTTAGCTTTTTTCTCATTTTAAATTCACATTTTTTTTATATATAATATATATAAAACATTGGATGATTAGTTTGGGATCGGTAAAGCTCATGTATGCATAAATGCCAAACCAAATATTTCTGTTACCATTATTCTCTTCTCTCTCCCTCCCTTCTCAACTGTCTGTGGGTTTGACACATCAGATCACCTTGTATCATTGGGTGTAATTCACTGGAAAAATAAAGTTTTCACATTTCACTCAATTCATAACCAGTTTGTTTTTTTTTTATCATCAATGATGTGTGGTCTGCTACTGCTGTCCTTCTGCTCTATGTGGCCATTCAAAACCTGATATAGGGATGTTCAGTTGATTGCTGATGCCAAAATCAAAGTATCACTAATATGTCACATCTAACAAACATCATTTCTTGGAAATGACCATCTAGCTTCATAAAGGTGCACAATCTAAACAAAAAGAGAATGTGTGCATCTTTGTAGCATAAGATATACTAGCACTGGACTACCAAACTAAACCTTATTACAATGTGTCACTGTTTAAAGCTGCTCAGGCACAGAAGGTGCATTGGTTTGTCACAAGATATTCTAATGAAATTTTCAGTCTTTGCCTATCTACTACACACTTGAATGTGCATAATGTGTCTAGGTCAGAATTGGTGTTGTTTTTTTAGGATGTTGCAATTTTATTTTCTGTCAGAATATGTACCCAAAAATAGAGAAAAGATTTCAAAATCTGAGAAATTTATTAGTTTTTTTTTTTTTAGTTTTTTTGATTTAGTGTGGACTGTGGATATAAAGAGTGAAAACCGAATTGGAAAGTACAAGTTTAGGTACTGCTAAATTTTCTTTATTCTAAATTCTCAGTTTAATTTAGTAGGTGGAGGAATAATTACTTAAAAATATATGTATCTGAAACCAAGACAGTAATTAGTAAAGAAATGTCTTTAGTACAGTAAAGTTTCTATTTCCAAATCTGCCATATCTTGATTTTCTTTTTCTTATTACATAAATGAATTTTATTTATTTTCAAGTTCAGTCTTCTAGGATTCATTCTTGCTATGTTAGTGTGCTTCCTGAATAAGGGTTTGTGAAAAACTAACCATTATTCAATGACAGCTGACATTTCAATACACAAAGCTGAGTTAATAATATAGAAAAAAAATGAGTGGGTGAAAAAATGGTTTAATGGCCAAGTTTAAAAAAAAAAAGAATACACCAAGAGAAAACTGCTCAAAATATAAAACTAAACTGCTAATTTTGATATGGACCCTTGCTTGTAACATGATCTGTATACTGACCACAAGCAAGTGATAGACTAAATTATGCATTTTAAAATAATTTGTTGCTGTATGAGCTTTAAAACAAATTAATGGAAACTGGTAAAGGGTGGAGAGAATAGTGTGGTTTCTAGATTTATCAAGTGGGCTTATAATGGGGAACATCTAATGATTGTTAGTTTTCTAGAGAAAGATTTATTTTTCAATTGCTTCTATTCAAGGCATTTTTAAAAAATAAGTTAGACATTGATATACAATGAATCTTTTAACACACTAAAATGGAGGAAAGGATGAGTAAATTTATAAAAGTAAGATTTATGTGGAACATTCTTTAAATAAATCTTTCACTTTTACTGTATATGGAATACCTGTAATTAGTTCTATATATTTGAAGTTGTAGTAGCCTGGCTCTCAATTTCAGTCACGACTATTTTAGGTATGGCCATAGAACGATGTGACTACACAACCAAGAAATTCAACTTGCATTGGCAGGACTAACATTTTGCTTGGCAAAAATAATCAACTAGTGTTAAACAAAATGTCATTAAGTCTCTCAGTTTTTAGTATGAGCTTTAAATATTTCATCATTTCTATCAATTTCTTACCTAAAGGAATGCACTTTCAGTAGACACTGTCAGATTTTTGATCATGCTAGTCTGACTGGTGCATACCCACACATTAAATGTGATTTGAGTTCCTTTGACTTCAAAACTGGGAGAGTGGAAGATACTTTTGTTCAACTCTACAACTTTCTAAGCTTCTTTTATAAAAGTCTTACAGCTCTACCTTCATTACTCAATACTAGTGACAGAACCTTTTTTGTTTTATCTCTAATGTACCAGTTGAAAGGAAGTAATTATTAAGTTTAAAACTGTCTTCTCATCATTTTCTGATTTGGTCCCGAACATGAGATGTACTCTATAAACGTTGTATCATAGTTGGTACCAATTCAATAAGAATGTATTCAGTTGCATCACTAAACTGTTATAAACAATGATTTTTTAGAGATGATCCTTTAAATAAAAAGTAAAAGACCACAAAATAACCTTTTCTGAATATTTACACTATTTACATTGTCAGTACTTTTGTCCTCATTTTTATTGTCATATTCACAATAAAGATGACAACAGTCCAGACAATATAATTACAATACCTCATCTCGGAAATATAGACAGATGTTTCTGAATACCTATAAAGATTTCTTTAACCGATAAAAAATATTTTGTGGAAATTGAAAGATCAAGCCTTGTGATATATTAAGATCTTTTATTTGACAAATATTCAATGATTTTAAAAAAAACAAAAAAAACATGAAATAATAGAAGTCTACAAAACTCTTAAATGAGGTTTTATCATTAATTTTTGACTTTACACAACTCATTGTTTTACAAACATTGAATAAACAGAAGTGATCAGAAATAAATAAGCTTTTGGTGAGGTTTTGACTCGCATCTCTTATTTGAATGCATCACTTTTGGTTTGGCCACAAAGCTTTATTGGTAGGTGTAGGTTAAATTCCTTACTTCAACTGTGACATGTAACCATCTGCATTATATACATTAAAAATATTGGATGTAATAGTTTACAAATTACTTCCAGATGAAAAACTTTTCATTCTTATTCCATATTTTCTGTTACAACTTTCAAATCCTTATTGTGCAACCATTAAATAAGCCAAAGGAATTGAAGAAACTTTTCCTGTCATTTTTATTATCTCCAGCCATATTTTTGTTCTTTTCACTATATTTAAAAAATTTTTATATTGATCCTTTTGATTCAATCAAATTAATTTACTTTTCAGCATCCAATATCAAATGTATGGCATTGCAGCTTTTTTTTTTTTTTTTTTTAATTCAGTTACAGATCGAGCTTCAGTGAGTAGCAGCACAGTGAATTTCTGCAAGGAAACCGATTACCTCCTATTATTTTACGTTATTTCTATTAGGTTGTCTCCCTTGGATCATAGTTAACAGTATGAAAAACTAAAATGGAAATTTCTTCTAGAAATGATGGTTTCAAAAAGTTTACTTTTGTCTTTTTTTTTATGAAATCACCGTTCTTGGTTTTTGTGCCTATTCATGAATTTATAAACTGTAATAAAATTAAATATTCAGTAATTGTTAATTTAATTTGCATTTTTTTAATTAAAAATTATTTTTCTATTTGCAATCATTTTTCTTTTACTTTAAATTGACTTAGAAAATAATAGTAATTTTCATTGGAAAGTTTATAACTAACTCTGAGAAATAGAAACCTTACAGAAAATTTTGAAAACGGTAGAAAGATTCTTCATTTGATTACTAGATGTAATATGTAGAATATTAATTAACCAACCCTTCAAATGCTGTCAAACTGCAAAAGTATTTTAGTTTATTTAATTATATACTTTTAAAAATTAAGTTAATGGAGTGCAGAAAGAACTACATTAATTTTTTTCTAATCTTTCATATTATTCAAAAAATCTAAGAAAGCGTCAGTAAGTCTATAACTTGACATTTTGACAATAATGTTTGATCAGTTTACATGATGATAGTGAAATTTGATGTTAAACAAATTATTTTGGAGAAAATCAGTGCCATTCAATGATTGTCCTCCATTTTTAAGACATAAGTTTTATACTATTGCTGTCAACATATTTAAGAAGATTGTTTAAAATTTTAAAAAAACACAGAAAAATAACTAAATTTGCAAACGTATGAATAAAAAAAATAATCATTTTTCACTTTTAGTGTATGTTTCTTGATTAGGTACTTCTGTTGGGTTGTTTCAAAAAAATAAAATACTTCCTTTTTAAAACTACTATTATAACTTTCAATCCAAATCTGTTCTATTTGTTTTTTTTTTTTTTTGTTTTTTTTTACCCTTTCACAGAGTTCATCATGAAAATATATTTATAAAGTGTTTTCCTTGCAGAATATTGGGAAGTTTTTGGCTATGAAAATAATAGCTTCAAGATTTTTAAATCTTTTATCTTAACCTATTAATACCAAATTCCATTTTTGGGTTAACTCCAAAACAAGCAGTGGGTATAAACAAATGCTAAAAAAAATACTTGAAAAGATATGATTTTTACATTTGAAATGAGTTATTGCTGTTATCAGACTCTATGCTTCCTTAATGTAGGTGAAATACTAGAGATACAAATTTTTAGAGCATCCTCAAAACTAATATGACTAACTCCTAATCATCTTTTCAAGCATTTCCCACTTGAGATAAATAAAAATTTCACTAAGGGGTCTAACCTCTAAAAGTAGAGGTCTTTAAAAAGAAGAGATATTTTAACTGCAATCCTGTTTGGAAAGTTATTCAATCTAATGGAGCAGATTTTGAATAAAATATAATATTTTAAAATGGAATATTTTCCCCTATTCAGAAGCAGTAATGTCAGTTACATTACACAAATATTTAGTAGTATTTAGACAAACAAGCAGTAATTAAATTATTTCAAATAAATGTTATATTTTCAGTGTCACATATACAGATGATGTTGTTTTTATTTAGTAAACAATGAAAATATGCTACCCAGATTAATTCTAGGCTTAACATGTGTTGTATTTATTAATATTCAAGTACTGATCTGCCACCCAAAGCATTAATTTATGGACCTGAGCAAAATACTAGGCTTGCGAAAATGGTGGGCATATGACAGATTCATTGTCTGCCGAGGAAAGGTGTGTTTCTGTAAAAGATGATCTGTAGGTTTCGCCAAGTATTTGGACCGATACATGGTATTGTATGTGTTGTACTTGTCAACAAGTTCCTTCTCCCATCTTTCCTTTAAAGTAGTAAACAAACCAAACTGTGTTGGGGGACCTGCAATTATAACATTTTTACAAGTTCTTAATGATTTTTCAAAAATCAAGTCTCTAACAAAAAGCCTTCAATAAGGAGTTGCAAGTATGACACATTGTTTAAAATTATCAGGCACTCTACATTAAGAAAATATATTATCGTAATCAGTATTAAAGTACCAATTTTGTTTTAATTTTGATATTTTTACCACTTTAAAAAAATAACATTTAAAATAATGTTTCATTTTTCAGTAATATTTGCTGATTATTCAATAAAAATTTAATTTCTATTTTTACTATATTACGAAATATGAAAAATTGTTAAATTTCATGTCTCATATTTATATCAGTTGAAGTAGAATCATAATGGAAGTAAATCAGCAAAAGATATAAATTCTACATTAAAAAAAATATTAGCAAAGAAACAGTAAAATTTTGCTTTCAAACATTTATTAGTAAGTATTTCAGTTAAGAAAGATGAGCTTAGACAAACCATCAATAAGGAATATCTGAAAGAAGGGGTAGAAAATCATTCAAAAGTCTTAAAACATGCAAACTTCAATGTATTAAGAGGAACAATTTTAAAACATTTTGGATGAATTGACAAAAAAAGATTCCTTTCATTTGAAAAAAAAAAGAAAAGGAGGCCTACATTAATCATATTTAATATTACAAAACATCCATTTGTTTATTGTACCATCATTTGTGATAAAAATACCTTTTATTTAGCAGGTAGTGTTGAATTTTATATTGGGTTTGCTGCTTATTTAATCTTTTGTTAGACTCTTATACACAGCCTCCTTCATGCTACATATTCTTCAGTGAGGTTACCAAATATGTTCACCTCATTCCGAATGTGATAAAAACAATAATGCTGAAGATACTATTCTGAAGAATTTGGTGAATAATGATGTTGGCTTATCTAAGGATTTCAGATATCAGTCATGTCAGTCATCTTGGAGCTTTTTAGTAAGCCCAAATCCTGGCAACAGCTTTTTACACAATTCCTGTAAAATGTCAGAGAGCATTTGGTTTCTGTACAGGTTAGGAATTCATTCAGATTAGATGTTTTAGGATTCAATGTCCTGCAGATGTTACCTACTTCTCAAAATGCATTTTTCTAAATGACTTAAAGGATAAAACGTTTAGATATAAAGACTGGTAATAAGAAAAAACAAACATATACACAGGAGAAATAAGCAATGATTTGTGCACTAATTGGCAATGAAATATATCAAATGCCAAAAATAACCAATAGTATATTAGTCTATCCCAATCTACATTATATATATATGTCAGTCTTTAAATGATAAAACCATAATTTTTTCATTACATAAGTTTTGTTATTCATTGTTAATTGGTTTAAAACTTGCCAGTTCTGTATTTTTCTTTCAAATTCATAATTTAATTTGTACATGTCTTAACTCAGAAAATGTGTGCAATACATATTGCTGAGATATCAAAGTTAGCTGAAATCTCTCTCTCACACACACCCTAACCCTGCCGACAATTCACCGATTCTAAGACATTTATTTAAGCAAGGAAAATGTTTTTTAAATAAGGACAGAAAAACTTAACAAATGAGAGAGAAATAAATTTTCACAAATTTTCATAAAATCCTTTCAATGAATTTACAAAGAGCTATTAATAAAAAGAAAAATGTATCTCAAATGTCTCTAGTTTACACTGTGAAAATAGGTCAAAATAGTGAAATTTCACTCAAGATAACCGTTGAAATGGAATTAGGAATAGAAACATTATTAATGAGTAGAAAGAGAAAAGAGTATTTATGAGAAAAGTAGATAGTGATTGACATTGTATTTAAATTTTTGCAGATTAAAGTTGGCTGGAAAGACTGGAGCCGGAAGGGAGTTCCACAAATGAGAAGTGTGGGAAAAGAAACTGTCAACATAGAAGTTATGGCTAGCTCAACTGTAAATTGATGAGATCTCACTGCCAGTCTAGTATTGTGCTTAAATTCATACAGTCTAGGTACCATAGCAAAGAGCTCATCCGAAAAATCAGCATGAAAGTATTTATAAAAAAGGCACAGAGAGGCAACCTTATGGTGGTGAGCATGTGACAGAAGCTGAGCCACCAGATCAAGACCAATAATATTGCTGATTCTTCTTTGGATTTTATCAAGGAGCTCAAGGTAAACAGCATGGGCACCAGACAATATATGGTAGCAATATTCTAAGTATGGACAAATGGTAGACTTATAGATATGCAAGATAGATTCCAGAGAGAAAAATTGTCTTACCTGGAACAGTGAATTGACTTTCTTAGCAGCTGACCTAGCAATGGATTCAATATAGTCTTTCCACTTTATGTCAACTGAGAATGTTAGACAGAGAAGGTGCAATGAGTCACTTTCCTGGAGGATAGCATCAGCCATCCTTATAGAAGTCAGAGAGGGGTTTCTAAGATGATTAATGGAGAGAAGGTTAGTTTTGGATGCATTAAAATTGACAAGCCATCTTTTGCACCAGTTAACAATGGTTTTGAGATTGTTTTGACATTGTTAGCATTTGAAATATCAGAGAAATTCAACTCCTTAAAAAAATAAAAAAAATAAAAATTACACCTTGTAGATCAATGTCTAGTCTTTAATAATCAGTTTCAAATCACTGCACCCATCCAATTTGAAGTGCACACAAATTAAATAAAGGGTTTACATTGTCCATTTTGTGTAGTACCATTGAGTTCAGTACATTGAAATTTAAATTGCTAATCAAGAGAATGAACATTGCCAGCTGAATACCATTTTAAATCAGGTTTGTTTCACTGATAGATATTACAGTTTAAATCTTTTTCTTATATTTTCTTTCTTTAATGATGCATTTTAAAACTGTATAAAGTATTCATTGAATTTTGTTCAAACTGTCATGCTCAAATCACTTTTGTCTTGTGTGTTTTTATGCATTTTCTTAAAAAAAAAACATTAAACTGAATTCATATTATAAAATAAATAAATAAATAAACTGGATGTATTTTTAGTTTTTTAAAATTTAGCACTCTCACATTTGTCCATAGAAAGTTTAACTAAATTTATGTAAAAAGTATCCAATTTTCCTTTTAATGGTCATTCATTGCATTTACATTCATGGTTTTCAATATTTTTTCTAATTCTTTGGATTTGGGCATCAAATTAAAAATTTATTTACATTTTCTAAAAAGTGAACAGGATATATGGTTTTAAGTTTAACTTTGGTCCATAAAAATTGAAATATAATTAGATCATTTTTGAAATGTAATCCATTTCCTTTTTTTAATTGATCATTTGTCTACTAGCTCTAAGGATTAGGTCCTATTTCAGAGATTAACATAAAATTGTTACATTTTCTTTAAAAAAGAAAAAAAAAATATATTTATACTTCAAGGTTAGCAAACAAGCATTGTCTTTTAGTTGTTTTTTTCCCCTGAAGCTGTCGTGGAAAATAATAAGTAGGTACCACCATGGACTTCATAAGCCCCCCCTCCCCGAAAATCACATTTTAAATAATTTAAATGTCTTCTTTAAAGTTAAATTTTGGTTTAACTTGAAAGATAACAGTGAAAAGGTAATCTGTATTAAAAGAAAAATTCATTTCTATATGCAAATAAAGTTTTTAGGTATTTTGAAAACAATGGCACATTCACTCGTCATTTAGTGACTCACTGAACAGCCATTATAGACCCAAAATGTAAACAACCAATTTAAAAATCTCTTAAAAATCCAATATTTGTCCAGGACATGGGTTTCAATGTTATTTAGTAAATTTAAGGATTAATACATAATGAAAATAACACTTATTTATGCACAGTAGCATGGTAGGTGAAAAAAAAAGAAACTATAATTTCACCCCTGACTTAAAAAAAAAAACAAAAAAAAAAAACATCCAAACATTGTAATATTCTTTAAGAAATGTGCTCCCAAACAGGCTCATGTTCTCTCTAAACTGCCTCAGTGCTTCTTTCTTCTTAGAAATCCTCATTGGTTGTTCCAGTTTTAAGAACTCAGATGAACCATCCGACCCTTTCAACTATCAGCTTATTAGCCTACTACATCGTTTTGGTTTGGTTTGTGGTTCATCAACCTCAATGGGTTATTTAATGCCGACAAAATTTTTATTGCTGGTAATATGTTTTTCTTCAAAAATCTATTTCTGGGAATATTTTTTTCAAAAAATGTATAGCTGTTTGTATTGCTGGTATTTTTTTAAAGTATTGCTGATAAGTTTTCTTTCAAAAATTATTGCTGGTAATAATTTTTTTTATTATTATTATTACAAAGTATTCCTGGTATTAACATCTATTTTTATACAAGTTTGGATGTTAACTATTTGCCCATAGCTTGGACCCTAACAGGTGCTACCACCCTGGGTCAGGGTGGACCTGGGAGCACCGGCAATTAAGAGGCAGTTCCATGCTCCTCAAAATCTCCTGATCAGAGGCCTTGCTGTTGGACGTAGTTTATCGTCTTACCCAGGACACGGATGTAGTTTATTGTCATACCCAGGACGGACTACATCTTTTTGGTAAACTATTAGTGAAGCTAATCAATGTTGAATTAGTTAAGCATCTCACATCCTAGGGACTTCTTTCAGACAAACACTATAGTTTTTATTTCTCTAGGTCAACTGCTAATGTATTAACAATTATTGCTGAAAGAGTCTATCAAGCTTTAGATAAGAATGGTGAAGTTTGAGCTGTTGCTTTGGATATCTTGAAAGTGTTCAAAGAGTCTGGCATACCAGTCTTCTTCGCAAATTGAAAAGTTATGGTGTCTCTGGACAAATTTTTGAACCGATTCAGTCTTACTGATCAAATCCTGAAATGAAGGTTATCTTGAATGGCATGTCAATTTTAATGTCTTCAAAACAAAACTGCTCTATATTAATCATCTGAGAGACCCCTTTCTGCCTTCCATCAGCAATACTAATGCTAACCTCCAGGAGATTGACTTGTTGCGCCTTGTCAGGCTAACATTCTTGAAATGGAAAGACTATATTGAATCCATTGCTAGTTCTGCAGCAAAGAAAGTTATTCTCTCCCAAATCTGTCTTACATACCTATAAGTCTACCATTCGTTCATGCTTTGAATATTACTGCTACATATGGTCTTGCATTTCTGCTTTATAGAGATTCTTGATAAAATACAAAGAAAAATCAGTAATATTGGTCCTGATCTGGTATCTTGGCCTCAGTCACTTTCCCACTGCTGTAAAGTTGCCTCCTATAAATACATTCATGTAATTGTTCAGATGAACTTTTCACTATGGTACTTAGACTTTATGAATTTAAGTGCAGCACTCAAATTGGCAACAAGGTCTCATCAATTTACAGTTGAATTGGCTAGATGTAACTGTAAGTTCTATGGTAACAGTTTTTTTCTCACACTTCTCACTTGTGGAACTCTTTCAGCTTCATACTTTCTAACCAACTTTGAACTTCAAAATTTTGAATGCAATGTCAATTATTATCTACTATCTGATCACTATTCTATTATTCTCACTCCTTAAAAATGTTTGTTTTCTAATTCTCTCACACCTAGTAACACCTTGTATCTTAGTGACTTTACCACCTTGCTTAAGGTGAATTCATTAAAAAAAAAAAAAAAAAAAAAGATGAAAACCAGCAGTGAAATAATCAAGAAATTGGTATTTATGTTTAAAAATAAATTAATTAATAAATTACCTTTAATCTTATGAAACCAATAGTTTAAGAATGTAATAGTTTAAATTATATAGACTTTTATTAAACTTGGGAGAATGAATAATTGTTGTATGTGGGTGGGATCTGCCCAGACCTCACTCTCCAGCTTTGATAAAGTCCAAAAGCGTTTCTGAGTCCTTGTGGATGACAAGTTATTCTCCATCCTCCAAACTTTCTCTCACAATTGGGATGTGGTAAGCTTCTTGCTGCTCTATTGCTACTTCCACAGAAAGTGCTCAGATGAACTACATTCCCTGGTTCCACCAGTTCAAACTTTCATGGCAAGGACACGCCATGCCACTTACATTGTAGCAAACCACCCACATTTCCTCCATATTTCATTGGTGAGAATAGATTCCACTTGGACAGCTTCTTCATGCAAACCACTGCTCTGTGGAACCATTTCCCAGGAGGATGTTTAACCTGTTCAAGGCTAGGATTAACATCCTATCTGCACAAATTGTCTTTTAACATAACCTTCTCCCTCAAGTGGCCCTAGGCCTTGTACAGTGTGAGACTTACTGTTTTAAAAAAAGGAAAATGCAGGGTGATTATTCCAACTATCCAGAAAGTCCTTTTCATCAATTCCAATAAATGCATTTCTATTCATGTCAATGTCTAGTTTGAAAATAAATGAGTTTAAAGCTTTAGAATAAGCATTTGTTTCAAGGATTGCCCAATAATTTATTTCATGAAACAAATTTCTAAGTTTTGTAGTCATTACTGTCTTTTTTTACGAGTTAAAAATTGCGTAATTTCACAAAGTTTTCCAAAATTAGATACAGCTATGACAAAAGGTATTCATATTACAGAGTATAAACCTCTTTATTGAATTCCTCATCCAGAAATCAGTAAAATTTCAGTTACGTACCACCAATGGATCCTTTTTTATGGCCAGTATGGTATATTTTTTATCTATTTTTGCCATACTGACAAATTGCAATTCTGGCTGTTTCACAAATGTAAAGATGACTTTGCTTATTGATATACTACTGAAAAAAAATGAGCTTAATCTCTGTTGTGCTATGAATCATAGCAAGAAGTTGCAAGGCATTAACTATTGAAATGAAACTTATAGGAGCAGTCAGAATTGCCCTTCTGTGGCATTTTTTAACCATTTTGTTTTTGAGAACACAATTTTCCTCAATGTTTAGGTTGGTTGGATCTAATAATTATTGATTCCATTAGTGTTATCTTTCTTTAACGTCAAGACTATCTATGACATTATATTTATAACAATTTTTAACTATTCTGGAGTGTTGCATTCTGTGACATCATGGGATCTCTGCACTACTTATAAAATGGTATCAATGAAAAAGGTCATTTATTTTTGGTATTTGTTTTATTAAGCATAGCAGCTTGAATTCTAAGAGGCAGTAGGAGGACTGATTTGCTCAGTGTCCCTCTGCGGGTGATATTAGCCAATCGCAAACCTTGGTGTAGGAGGCATATTGACACTTCAGAATCCTTGAGACCTTGTTGAATTTGCACCATTTTTAAGTTATATTCAAAACCCAGACAAAGACAATCCATCACTGTTAGAATGTCCTGCCCATGTGGCATTCTGGTCAATCACTGACCATTTTGGCCCTGGACTTCACATTCTGTAACAGGTCTGCATCTTTAGTTATAAAATGTTAAAATAGGCTTCTGGCACAATAGCACACAAGAAAGAAATTTGAATGGTCATAGCTTCATTGCTAATTGAGCTACCAAGATAAATTTGGTGTCATTTTTTTATGTTTTGCCAAGCTCTATATGTTTGTATTAATTTTTTTTTAAATATATTGAAAATAAAATTTTACTTTGGGACACCTAAAGAGAAGTAACAAGTTTGAAATGACCCACAATTTTTCCTAAAGTTGTGACCAAAGATAAGTCACATAATTCCAGTTACTTTTTGACTGAACAAAAAAATGATGCAGAATAAGTTATAATTTAATAATGACAATATTATTCTATGAGTTCTTTAAGCTCACCTGGGTTATGTAGTTTTCTCAGGCTCATGTAAGCAACTTTCTTTACTCTCCAATTAGGTTCCATTTCTATTATTTAAACTTTGATACTTTTTTTTTCTTTTCAAATATATTCAGTCATACTTGACATCATGATATTTTCTCAGATTATGGCTTTCCAAGTTTCTTTGATTCTAAATTTTATCAATTGGTTGCTTTTTCCTTTAATTTCCCTATTGCAACTGAATAAGATATTGTACATGCAGATTTGGGTTGTACTTATTTAACAATATTGATATTGACACTATTGATCTGGACTTTATTTTTATTGTAACACATTCCATTTCAGCTCTCCAAATTTTTGAGATGAAGCATTGTTATTATTAATTTTTGATGAGTTTCTCTTTTGTTGCACATCTAAGAAATTCAGATAACCTAGAACAACTACTACTAAGTGTAAACAAAAAAATTTGGTACAGATTAAAGATTAGATTGTGTAGTCTAATCAGTAAGGCACCCTCCTGATCAAACATAGATGTTAGTTCAAATCTCACTGGACTGGAGATGTATTCTTCATTTCCAATTCATGCTGCTAGTTTAATGATCAAAGAATGTAAAAATGGCTTCAGCATTTTGATAGAAAGCAGCAAAAATATAATAAAAGAGTGAAAGATCAGAAACCTGGCAGAAATTCTGACAAAGCAATAAAATTAAATAATGTTGCACTGACCAAAGTTTAGAGACATTTTTTCAAAGAAATATTTTTTTGTGATGTAACTTTTGTTTAGTCTGAGTTTTTCTGGTAAAACCAACCCTCATGCTTATTTATAACATTTGGGTTTATTTACAAAGCCCAAATCCTCTTAATGATTTTATAAACATTTAATCTTACAAGGTCTTCTAAAATAAACTTAAGTCAGGTTAGGTATTGTTGTGAATATGGATTATCTCCTCTTTGATAATCCAAGCTATAAAAGCTGTACATTTCCACTTGTCAAGTAGACGAGTAGTAAGATTCTTAATTGAATAAAAGATTACTAGACAGAATCTCTTGTCCTGTTTTCATTATAATTTATTCAATTAAGAATGGAACAACTTATGCGACTGGAGCGATTTACCACAGATCCAGAAAGCGATTCAGCCAACAAGTGCTGGAAACATTGGCAGGAGACATTTACAAATTTCATCGAGGTTCTACATTCAGAAAGACTGGGACGTCCCATCAATAAGCATGCGCTCCTAACCAACTACCTGTCTCACAAAGTCAACGAAATTATCTCGGATTGCGTTACCTACGAAGAAGCAATCAATGTACTGAACGCTACATACATAAAGCCCAAAAATGAGATATTTTCTAGACACCTACTCGCCGACAAGAATCAGGCGAAACATTGGACCATTTCCTTAAGAGCCTTTGGACACTGAGCAAAGATTGCAACTTCTGCCCAATGACGGCATTAGAGGCCCAAGAGCAACACATTTTGGATGCCTTCATTAACAGCTTACGTAATACTCAGATAAGACAACGTCTTCTTGAGAATAAGACCCTTACACTTAGAACAGCTTACGAGCAAGCCTATATCTTCGAAAGTGCTATACAGCAGTCTAGTTCTTATTTACAGCCAGACACTGTAGGCGCCGCGTTAAACCCACCTGTTCCTACTACCCCCCTCATGACGATAGTCCGACGAAGCTTCAAGAACAATTGGTCACTGCCGCTTTAAAAAGGGACACCTGCTATTTTTGCGGCTTATCTAAACACCTACAAGTTTCATGCCCTGCTAGAGATACTCGTTGTCATAAATGTGGAAAACTTGGTCATTTTACAAAGGTATGCAAGTCTTCTAAAACTCTATACAAAGCCACTTGTCAAAATACATCTGCAACTTTAGCCGCCTCCCCCGACTGCCTTTCAAAAACTATTGTAAAAGTGAAAATTAATGGGAGGTCTACAAATGCCCTGCTCGATACCGGGAGCTCAGAAAATTTTATCAAAGAAAACTTGGTAAAAACCAACAAATTGTATTTTGTCCCCTCCCCCAGCAGAGTAACAATGGCAAACGTGTCATTGTCTGCGCAAGTAAGTGGTTATTGTTTGGTGGACTTACTATTTAATGATGTCTCCTATAAAACCACTGAATTATCCGTAATGAAAAACCTTTGTTGTGAAATAATACTGGGACACGATTTTTTGCAGCAACACACAGATTGAAATTCCATTTGGCGGTTCAATGCCCACATTGAAAATTTGTGGATTTGCGACAGCAAAAATCCAGTACCCGCCACTTTTTGAAAACCTAACTGAAAACTGCAAACCCATAGCAGTGAGAAGCAGAGGTTTTTCTTATAATAATAAAAAATTCATTGACTCTGAGATAAAAAGACTACTCGAGGAGGGTATAATTGAGCCTAGCAAATCACCCTGGAGGGCTCAGGTAGTTATAACCACTTCTAAAAACCATAAAAAGAGAATGGTTATAGATTACTCCCAAACCATAAATAGATTTACTCTTTTGGACGCCTTCCCACTACCCAGGATAGATGAAATGATAGGCGAAATAGCCAAATATCATATGTTTAGCACTCTGGACTTCAAAAGCGCGTACCATCAGATCGCCATTAGACCTAGAGACAAGCTATACACAGCTTTCGAGGCGAACGGTTGACTATATCAATTTCACAGGATTCCTTTTGGTGTTACGAATGGGGTAGCCAGCTTCCAAAGGATAGTCAACCAAATCATAACGGATGAGAAACTGGAAGGCACATTTGTGTACATCGACAATGTCACAGTATGTGGCCATAATAGAAAGGAACACGACGAAAATCTCAGATGGTTCATGTCCGCCGTCAACAAATACAACCTTACCCTAAATGACGACAAATGCTCGTTTGGACTGGACAAAATAAACCTACTGGGGTATACCATAAGCAAAGGTTTTATGGTACAGGACGCAGAATACTACTCGTTATTAAAGTCAATCTGTTTATTTCTTTTACTTCTTGAAGCCTTACAAAGATATTATAAAAGAAAAGGTTCACAGCTTATTTACAATATGGAACAAAAAATTATTAAAAGAAAAAAAAAAGAATGCTACAAACCAAAAAGTGGGTGGTCCGTCTTCTCTGGTAGCCATGCCAAGTGATTGAAATTCCAATGCCGCATTTCTGGTAACTTCTTTTCCCGCCAACGCTGATTGTAATTCTCATCATACATTGTAATTTGATTTTCATCATAGAGTGTATCATGTTGATTGAACAAGTAAGCTCTGCTTACACCAGTCTCATTTTTAATCCTCATTTGCTGAGCTTCGGACCGAGCATCTCTATAATCTGAAAGGTTTTTGGGGACATTTTCTTTCAAAAAGTTCTGTTTAGAAGTATAGTCTTTTTTCAACTGAAAAATAAAGTTGAAATTGTTCATTTTTAATCAAAATTTTCCTTGGAATTTTCAGACCAATGGAAATTTCTGAAATTGTCTTTTATTATTAAAGAAAAAAAAAAAAAGTAATTTTTATCATTTACAAGTGGACTATTGTCTTCCTCTTTGTTCTTGTTATCATAACATTTCAGCAGTTCATCAGGTGCTTGTCAATCCAGGTAACCTTCAGGAAATTTCAAATTGAAAGCCTTTTGGGCTGATTGTTGATCATGTATCTTCTAATTCTTATTTAATACAGTTCAGTTATTGCTTACTCCATTACCACTTTCACACAACAACACTTTTAATCCGCTAGGCTATTGCCCTGTATATTAAATAAAGACTTCAGTTTGAAATTAGCAAAAAGTTACCTGAATTGACAAGCATCTGATGAAGGTCAGAACGTATAATGGCCAAAATGTTGTGATAGCAACAATGAAAACAAGGACAATAGTCTGCATGTAAATAAAGATAATTCCTCATCTCAATGTGAATTAAACAGATTCAAGTTAGTAATCATACACAATTCACTCAATTTGTAATTCTCTTGTTCAGATTTTAGAGCAGTGTTTCTCAACTAATGCATCCTGAAATGTAGCCATATGTGTCCCTATTTAAGAGAAGAATAAGCTATGAATTATTTTTATATCTAAAAAAATAAAAAAACATCTTTTTTATTTTTAAAAAGCTAGTGATACCAAGCATATGGCATCCATGTCTAAGAAGTCAAATTTCGTCATTTGATATTTTCTGATGCTAAATTCTTTAATCTTTAAGAAAGAGTGGATAATCCTTTCCCTTTTTTACGTTTCTGAAGGGCATTTAAATCAGTCATTATCGCTCTCTCTAAAAACAAATAGATTCTTTATAAATTCCTTTAGGGAAAACTATACCGCTTATTACAATTTCCCGTAAAATGTGCCGTTTGAAGAATTCCTGATACCCACGGCCGTTGACAAGGTGGTGCCTACTGACCACCATGACAATCATTTGGCTTCCCACTGTGAAAATGATGTATTGTTAAAAAAAAACAAAAAAAAAAACTAATTTTAATATTCAAATTCTTGCGGCCCCACTGACTTAAAAGTCACCTCCTTGCCATTCAAAACACTAGTGATGGACCTGTTGATACTTCAAAAACAAAACCCGTAAATAAAACTCTTTCGATGCTGCTGCGGAATGAACCAATTCTGAATATTGGTCAAGTAAGAAAAGTTATTATAAATAACAGAAAAAATCTTTCACGTACATTTAAACTCTTAATTTCAATCCAAAAAAAGAAGAAAAAAAATGTTGCTTTTTAAACTTTCAGTAATTATATTGCAAAGACGTACATTTTCATTTTTCATAACAGCCATAATTTATGGCTGTTGTTATGGTACCATAGTGGCTATTATTATTTACCAGTTTTTAACAAAAATTTTGGCCACTTCATTTTGATGAAGTGTGTTTGATTAATTATATATTTGTTGTGACTTATTTTTGAAACGTCCTTTCGCGTTGACTTGACTCCATTGTATTATTAGCCAAGAAGTTTTCTATTTTTGTATGAAATTAAGGAGCCTCACTAAGTCTGCACGATAGTCCATCCACATTGTGGGCTAAGTTCCGAAAAAAAGAAAAAAGAAAAGAAAGTGAAACAATAGCTTTTTTTAACTTATTTTTCTAGCTATTATTAATTTACCAGCGTTGTTGGTATCTCTACTGAAGTCTGAACTCATTACACAATAATTGTCTAACAAATTTATTAAACTTTTTTCCTTTTCTTATTTTAAATCCTCTCGATTGAACAGTTTTTTTTAGTTAAGTTTTGCTTGCCTTCAACTTTGAATTTCTTTGGGCTTCTTAAACAAAACATTATTATTGCGAAACAAAAAACCCATTCAATTTCACATTTTCCCGGGCTCATTAAGAATATGATTAATAATAAGAAGTCTGAATTCATGATCTCTTATTTTATTTTTGGAATTAAGATCTATTTCTTTTATTTCGATACAGCAGTCAGTAACACACACAAAGTGACAAAATTTTTAGAAACTTTTCCCCACCTTTCAAAGTTCCAAAGAAAATTAATATGTAAAGTTTTGTTTTATTGTTTTTTGTTTTTTTTACATTAAACTAAAAAAGTTGTAGACTTTTTCAAGGAATTCATTTTCTTTTTTTAATTAAAAGAAACTTTTTTTTTTTTTTTTTACAAAGAGCGTTGCCAACCGAACTTAAGTTAACAAACAAAATATGCCGGCTTTTCTTTTTTCTTCAAACAGTTGACGAAATGTTTGTAATTTTTTTCCTTGCACGTTTTAAAGCTGAAAAAACAAAATTTAAATGACGTATTTTTTTTTCTTCATGTAAAAACAAGCAATGTTTGGTCGCATAAAAAAAAAGCTTTTCAGGTGAAAAGATTGTAATTTCTCACAGTTGGTAATTTACTCAACTCACTGTAAGTCTTACAGTGACTGAGAAAAAGTTTTATTTTCAATTCAATAGAACAGTTTTTTTGTTTTTTTTTGGTTTGTAACTTAAACATATTTTCATTTTTTTTTCTCGGAGTAAAACTTTATTTTCTGGAGAATTATAATATAAATTGAAAGTCCGAAATTGCAACTGAAAAAAAAAAAATCATTTGTCTCTTGAGTAACAAACTTTTTCTTATCAAAAAGTTAAAGCTTACTTGTACAAAGGAAAAACATAGTCACATTTTTTTTTTTAAGTGAGCAGTCTTGTATTTTGAAAGTCGTAAAACTTTTTGAAAAGAAACGGTGACATTTTAAAAAAAAATGTAAAGGTAAAACAAAAACTTACTCTTTCTTCCGCCCAGTTTCCGACCAGCACCATAGGATTGTAAGTTACTTTGGTGTTCCAGCCGGGGCAAGTGACACTGTCAGGTACATTCCTACTCATATCCCAAGAAGACAAAGTCCTTTCTTTTGATCCCCAAATCGCATCATTTCCTTTCCCAGCGCTTCTACTTTTTATTTTATGAAGGTGAGAAGGTTGTTGGACTAATAAACGTTTTTGAGGTAATGTCAAGTGTTGTTGGGAGTCCATTCTGGGTGGCCCAAGCGATTAATTCGATCGACTGGAAATAATGCTTCCATGAGACGCGCACCAAGGATCATTTCTTTTTTTTTTTTTTTTCTTTTTTTTTTCCTCTGCTTTGACAGTGTCACGCTTTGGCTTCGTTGCTAGGTAACCAACGGCGGGAAGAACAGAGGCGTTGTATCTATTTACATTTACATGTTAACAAATTAACTCGCGCATGCGTGCTTGATTTTTTTTTATTTTTAGTTTATCGTTTTTATTTTTTTATTTTACCTTTTTGTTTTGTATTTCGTTTTACTTTCTTAGCCGCAATAGGATGGCTTATAATTGTTTGACATTGGTTATTTAATTAGTTATACTGGAATTTAATTAACTAGATTTTAAATTCAAACTTGTGAAGTTAAAAGTTAGTAAAAGACAATTCAAGTAAAAATCATTTTTTGTGTGCAAAAAGAGGTTCACAGGCTGACGAAAATCTGAATCTTTTTCTGACCAATAAGACTAAGAGAGATAAACTTTTTATCAGAACATAAAGGCACTGCATTAAAAATTAAATGATCACAGATTGGGAAGCAAGTAATGTTGATATTTTGAAAGAGTATATTTTGAAAATCTAACAAATAAAACAAGCTGTACAAGTGAGAAGTGAGTATCAAAATATTTAAATCTATCAAACAGTTTTAATTCTGAAAATTTAGCTGATTGTGAGAGCTTGACTTATTTTCCCTCCTACAGATACAACTTTGCCAGCCTTTCACTACTCTATCACTGCTTCTATAAAAAATGTTCTGATAGGCTCCTTTCTATAGTGTCAACAGTTCAGATCTTTACATCAAATACCTGCCGAGGTACATCTGGTTGAATCACCCTCATTCTCTATGTATTCCTTTAATAAGAAGGGCATTCCACTCTGAAAATTTAAGAACTGCTACTTTGTGGAACAGTTTCCTGTGTTGATGCTTTCCAGAACACTACAATCTTAACCTCTTCTATTTTAGGGCTAATAGTTATCTGCTATATCCACATAATCTTCACTTCTTACTTCCTCTTATGTTCATATCACACACCTCATCCAGTAACCCCTTTACCTTGAGTGGCTTGCGGACCTTGTATTAGGAAAAATTTGTAAAAGAAAAATCATTTTATGGCATATGCAAATCTTTCAAACAACAACAACAAAAAAAAAAAAAAAGACTACAGAATGCAGTGAAGTAAAAGAAAGTGTTGTAACAAAGGTTGCTTTTGGTCACCATTTTGTAGTGGGAAGAGTTGTGACTTGTTGCTGATGAAGATATCAAAATGAATTAATTTGACATTTTCAAAAGAAATAAATTCAACATGTACAGGGTTTTTCTTGTACAGTGTAACCCGGATATAAGAGAGTTGTCAGGACCAGAGAAGAAGTCTCTTATATCAGGGTTTCTCTTATATCCGGGTTTGGTCTATTTTATATACATTAACACAGGCTCTAATTTGGGACCAGAGAAAATCTCTCTTATATCCGGGTTACACTGTATATTTATATAAAGAACAACAAGGCTCACAAAAGAAGAGAAAATTATATTCATTTGTATACAGATAGCTTTAAAAACATGGAAGAAATATTATTTATGTGCTGAGCTGTTGTGTGTGCCACATGATTGGGTTGAAATTAAGTAAGCTTACAGCCACATCATGTTAAAACACTGGTTCCCATATGATCATCAAAGTTAAGCAATATTGAGCATAGTCAGTTACTAGATTGGTGACTGGGTGCTGTAAACTTGGATGTGTGGGTGGTGTAATGGATAATGGCTTGGAATTGTTAACTGGAGAGCCGAGTACTAATTCCCGTTGGGTTTGTTATATTCACTTGAACACAAATACTTGTGGGGAACGTATGACTCCACCTCTTCTCCCTCCAGTTATGAGTTAATTAATAAGACTTGTATCAATAAACCATTATTATATTAAAAACAAGTCTTACAATCTCAAAATATTCTCTGGCTTTAAATAGCCTGCAAAGGATTGATAAAAACAAATCCATCAATGAAATTAAGTATGACTGAGAAAAAAGTCTTGTGTTACTACATTCTGGAGCTAAAAAAGAGAGAAAGGTTTTATGTCCCTTCCTTTTATAGTCTTTTAATCATTTTAATATACAATATTGAGGGAATTGTAACCAATCTAAAAAAGGGAAAGAAAAACAGTGTTTTTTCTACTACAATAAATTGTTTTGACAAATGGGATATTTAACCAATGGCTACTTGAGCCAGTTGAAATCTGAAATATTTGTGTTGACCTTCAAACTTTGTCCGATAAATCAGAGCCGATCTTTGGCTTTAAAAAGATCCTGCAATAAATGATGCCATCAAGTAGTAGATGTGGCAGAGCAGGAAGATGGAGTGGGTGACATGATGCCTTCCAATACATCTGAAAACCTGACCGACTGTAGCCTCAAAGAAACCCACTCCTCAACAAAATCTTAACAACCAAATTATCATTTTCATGACAGAATTAAGTCTTATTTTCATATCAACAATTGTAACAAAATAGTCATTTCTATGACAGAGAATAAGTACTGTTCTAAAAACGATGTTAAACTCAGGAAGCATGAATGGATTCTGTCATGAACTTTGACAACTCACATCAAATCACAAGAACTAATATATGAATATATATGTAATATGTGAATGTTCCTAAGAACATTCACATATTACACCTTCAAGGTAAATATATGCATTTAACTGGGTTTGACCTCACTGAAACCCTTTTGTTGTACCTTCTTGTAATTTGTATTGTTTTGTATTCGCCAACATTTTTCTTGTAATATCTCATGTTATTTGATTGATATTTATATGCAGCTTGATTTTTGCCCCCACAACTACCATTGAGCCTTATCTTAGAAAAAATAAGTTACTTGTCCAGGAATTTAATATCCCCTTTTCCAGGTGCACAAACACCCAAATTATAGTCTAAGTGATGATTAAAAACATTTTAGATATCAAGATATTAAAACTTCATAAATGTTTTCTCCACTCATTGAAATATACAAAACTATATCATTTGAATGTGTCAATTTGCTGCCATGACTTATTGGAGATTGGATTTTTGCCCATTTCTCAGAAATAAACAGAGAAGGGCTTGGTTTGTATTCAGATCTGCTTATACATGAGTAAATATAGTATCTAATCTCATTTCTTAAAGCTTACATTTAATACAGTACTATTTCAGTTAGTAATTTATAGAATAACTAATTTTAACATTAAATTAGTAATCCAGTTAGCTTTGTTTACAATGAGACTTTTTTTTTTTACTTAAAAATAAGTCTTTTAGTTGGCATCTAATGCATTTGATAGGTTATTTTTAATAATTTTGTACAAATTCTGATATATGGTTATTATTTATGTAAAAATTTATAAACATTTATACCTTAATATATTACAGATTTTGCAAGTACACAAATTATGAACTGAAAGATTTAAAGAACCTTATATTTAATAATATTGAGCCTGTGAGCCTCTTAAAATTAGAATCAGTGTATTTGAAAGCATAAAATTTAATTATGTTGATAAAATGAATTGACTAAATTGTCAGTGATTGTTATACATTTGTAATATGTTGCACAAGGAACAGAACTTATAGAAGTGGCAATGATTCTTAAAATCTAAATATTTATTAATAAATTGTTGGTGTGATTCTAAAAGGGTGTAAGTAGTAATACCATTTTTGCATCTTTTTCTATTTTTGAAATGAGCGAACTGATTTCTCTAAGATGACATAGAAAATATTCATATATAAGTTTTTGAGAAGTTAGGCACCAATCTAATATTCATATATAAGTTTTTGAGAAGTTAGGCACCAATCTAAAAAAAAATTGTCACATTTTCTACTGACATGAAGTGGAGTGATTATATTAAATCAATTACGAGGTCTTCTGCTAGGAAAGTTGGTTCACTATGTTGTGCTAGACACTTTTACTCATTAGAATCTATTTTATACATTTATAAATATACCCTTTATTCATGCATTGAATATTACTGCCATATCTACTGCAAGGACATTTGGTTCTTCGTATCATGCCAGAAAGTTTTTCTCACCTGAATCCATCCTTCCAATCTATAAATCAACCATTTGTCCTTGCATGGAATATTGCTGCCATATATGGTATGGAGACCCTGCTGTTCATCTCTAGGTCCTCAACAGAATCCAGAGTCAGATATGCAATGTGATGGGTCCTGATTTGACATCTTGTCTACAGTCATTTTCTCACAGACATGCTGTTGTTTCCCTCTTTCTTTTCTACAAGCATTTTCATGGCAACTGCTCCAATGAGCTACTTTTACTGGTTCCCAAACTGCATGAATTTAAGCATGCTACTAGGTTGGTATCTCAGGCCTACTCTTTCACTGTCAAAACGATTAAATGTAGCCATCTCTTCTACACCTTATCTCGCACTTCCCATCTCTGGAACTCCCTTCCTGTTACTTGTTTCCCTGATGGCTATAGTCTTCAACTTTTCAAATGTATTGTCAATTGACATCTTTTGATGCCTTGACCTAATTCCCCATCCTTCTCTTTATCCTTTCCTCAAACATGCTTTTTTTCTTTTGCTCTCTCTTTCTGTAAACATCCTTCCCAACATACTAGTGGCACTACCACCTTGTGTGAGGTGAAATGCTTAAAAAAAATCTGGCCTGATGCTCCTGCTTTATATCTTAATTCTTGATAAAATTCAAAGAAGGGTTTTTAATTTTATTGTCCTGTTCTGGCTTCTCAAATTCAGTCATTTTTCCACCAACATGATGTGGATTCTCTGTCTTTTCTATAAATATTTTCATGTCAGTTGTACTAATGAGCTTTCCTTGGCACCTCGACTGCATGCATTTAACTGTATTACTAGATTGTCAACTAGGTCTCATTGTTTTACTGTTGAAATAGCTAGATTTAACTATAATGTTCTATTCTTAGTTTGTTTTCTCACCTAAAGAGCTCTCTTCTCGTTCCTTGCTTCTCAGTCACCTACAATATTCAAAAATTTAAATATAACATTAACTGCAGTCTTCCAAAATTCTGTTTTTTTTATTGTCCTTTCTGCTATCTAGTTTTCTCATTTTATTTCACTTCCAATAATTCCTTGCATCTTAGTGGCATCATTGTCTTATTTAAGGTGAAATGATAAAAAAGTTCATTTTTATTTTGAATTTTTATCTTTAAGATGTCTTTTCTCATTTCACAAAAAAGTCACTTGTCCTTTTAGCATCACCCTAACAAAATGAGGCATTTTACTTTGAATTAAATATCAAATTAACATTACTTAGCTATTACAAAATTTACAGATGTATGAATGTTTTTTTTTCTATAAGAGGAAATAAAATGTTGTATATTTTCAAAAATACAAAGCAACAAATGCTAAACATTAATCTTAGTTATAGGAAAAAGGCTGAGAAAGAAGATATCTTTATTGCACTGAAAGAATTTATTTTTTTTCTATGTTTACAGTTTTTAGTTTCTTATAATTGAAACAAATAATTTTCAGTTAATTTTTATTAAGAACTATATATGTTAGAACCTGGCCGCTGTTGACGTATAACAATTTTTTTTTTTTTTTTAGTTATTACTACATAGTTGGTAAATATGGAAGAGTAGTTCAGCTAAGTAGATATTCACTTACTCTGTTATCAGTCATCATGGCACTTCAGAGACAATAAATTATTTTTTATCATGATATTTGGCAGTTGAACAAAGTGCAGATATGGAGTCTTAGCTTTAAAAGGGGTTTCAAACAAAATTGAAATTAAGTTTGTCAATTTCGTTTTTTTTTATGCTGATAAATATGAGGCTCCCTTGCACTTTGTTTGGTTTCTGTATTAAAATTTGTTACTTTCTAATAATTTATATAAATATATTTTTAAATTTTTTTATTAAGATTTATAGTCCCAAAATAATAGACCTGAGTGATTTAGTTGCTGGTAGAGTAGTAAAGCCTAGCACTATTGATAACCTAGCAGATATGATGTTATAAATTTTACCAGATTATGGACGGTCTCCCAGAAACTGTAACTAAGGCCCACTCAGCACAGGACTTGTGCGTCTTACCTCCAACAGAGGAGGCCCAAACCCAGTGGGAGGGGCCTGGACAGTGCTTTGTGACCCTCGCTACCTTATCAACATTTGCTTAATTTTTTTAACCTATATTTATATACATTACAAATTAAGCTAAGCACAACTGATTATTAAAGGATGAAAACGTTTTGCAGATTTTGATGTCATTATTGTCTTTTTTTTCCTTTTTTTTCATCCAAATCCATGAATTTGTTTTGTTCATGCTAAATATTGAAAAAGCACTCTAAAAAAATTCATCATTTTTCATTCACAATGTTAAATTTTAACTCGAAAAATCTCAAGTTGATGTTAAAAACTACCGCAAAACATTGTTGATTTATTTAATATGGAATAATCTATTATGACATGTCTCTAATTTGTATTTAGATACATTGTATTTATTTTCAATTTTTCTAGTTGAATTGTTCGCCTATATTGCATATGATCCCTTATTGTATATAATTAGGTTACAATAAAATTTGTATTTTACATAAAAACTACCTTTATGAAAATTGAGATGTAGTAGAGTGGGAGGGTCCATATCATATAGTGATAGGGGCTAACCCAAATCATGGTTTGGGGGGTATGAGACACTTTCACCAGCCCTGACTTGATAAATTAGTATAAACCACAGTTTGGATCTCTAGGTGTTGAAGAAATGCAAATGTGCCTGAGTAGGCATTTACAATAATGATTAGCTAGCCACCTTAGCAGACAGGGGTATTTGGAAATAAACAGGTAGTGGTTATATATGGTATTATAAGGCTATGATGGCTGAGGTAATAGTAAATTTAACACTGGCACCATTGGCCAGTGTTCAAGCTAGGTAAAAACCAGGATTTTGAATGCTGATTTTCAAGGTAAGTTCTTACCATTTGGAAAATTGAAGCAATGAAATTTTCTCCATTTTTGCCTAGTGTTAGACTAAGATCAGATTAGTGAATATCTCCTGGGTATGTTATCATGGAGCAATGATTACAAAGCTAGTCTTGTATTAGCAAGCATTACAACTGTTTATTGACTATACTTTAGTTAGGTACAATTCTACGAGCTGTTTACAATACCTGATATTACTAAGTGATCACCCAAGTAAGTATTGATCAAGTTTGATATTGCTTAACTTCAGTAGTCAGACAAGAATGGTATTTGCAGCATAATTTGTGTCAGACCATTACAAATGAAGAGATTTTGATCTTCACTGTGTGCCACACATGCTTATTGAATTGATAATGGAATGGAGGAGAAATAATATCTAAGAGCCCATATTAACATTATTAATTTGTTTAGGCATATGGGAGATTGTTTAAATTTTGTTTGTAGTCAGGAATTATGTCAATTTAGGACTTTGGTCTAATTTTTTTCCTCTTATATTGAGAACAGAAAATAGACAAAGTCCTAGATTGACATTATACGGAGTTAATATCGAAGAAGAATTTTACATTTCTCCTTGGCAAAATTCCTTTTCTTTTTATCTAATCATTTAATCACAAAGCAAGGTGATAAATCCACAAAAATATAAGGGGTTACTGAGAGTGAAAGAAACTAAGTCAATGTTATTGAAGAGAAAGGACAATAAAAGAACAGGCTTAAAAAATAGCAAGCATTATAACTTTATTGACAAGCTGTTTGTAGTATCTGATATTTCTAAGTGGTTACCCTACTGAGTACTGATCAAGTTTGAAATTGATTAACTTCAGTGGTCAGACATGAGTGATATTTTCAAAAAGACAGATAATGATTGATGTTACATTTAAGTTTGTGATCATAGTTGACAGAAAAGCAAGAAGCCAGAAGAGAATTCCATAAGAGAGAAATATGAGAGAAGAAGCTATTAGCATAGATCTCATGGTTAAATCTAGAAATTTCAACAGTTAAATGCCAATCTGGTACTGTGTTTAAATTTGTGATGTTGAGATACCAAAGAGGAAAGCTCATTTAGATACAGAGAACAACATAGAGAACCAACTTTCCTAGCAGCAGACCATCATAAAATTTATTTCAGTTCAATCCAGCACTCTTGTTCAGCAAAAAATACTATGAAATTCCCATAATACGAATAACTTCACAATAAGTACAACTACTAAGAACATGATACTGATACCACCAAAAGCAGCAAAACTTTTTGAATTGTCCCACAACAAACACCAATTTGATTTGGTTGACATGAGAGCACAACAGATATTCTTCATTCTACTGAAAATAATATTAGGTTGTTCAGAAAGTAAGATTTGATGTTTTTGGAGAATGGATATAACAAATGTGGCAAAATTTAATGTATTTGTCATGTATATCATGATCTGCAGCTCTGTCTTCTAGGCAACCTCCAACCATCTGGTAGTATGTGTAAATATCTCCTATCTCTAAGAAGCCCCTATTAACACAACATCTTTCTGTTATCAATGCACTGAATGAGACTAATTCTGGGATTTTTTTCATAATGTCTTTTGGAATGATATTTTTAATCTTTCTGTTGAGAAATGTGCCAGTGAGGTCACTTCCTGGGTGAAAGCCAGCATTGAAGATGTCATGCCAGCATGGAAATACCAAGTGAAACCACAATCTTCTTGGTTCACTCCTGCTCGTTCAGCTTCTATAGCCCACAGGAATCATTCTTCCAGCTATACCAGAGTGACAGGTCTGATTGTAACAAATATCTTTGTTACTGCTGATAATGAATGTAAGCATGTCTTCAAAGAAGTAAAGTCACTATTCACTGATAGGATGTGACACAACATATAGCCTCTCATAAGTTTGGTGCTAGAGATTACTGGCAGCTCTGTAAGAGTGTACTGAACAAGAGCAAACCCTTAGTCCCTCCTCTCTTTAACCAATTTGAAGTGTTGTCATCTACTGCAGATACAGCAGAGTGCTTTGCTCAGAAATTCTCTTCCAATTCTATTCTCAACTCATCTGGAGTATCTCTGCCTGATTTTCCTTCTAGAATAGTCTTTACTGAGTGATATGCATATAACTCCATCCATAGTTTCTGCTATCATTTCTAAACTAGATAACACGCAAGGCTTGCAGATTTGACAGTAACCCTGCAATTGTCCCAAAGAAATGTGCTTCTGAACTGGCTCCTGTTCTCTCCACACTTTAAAATAAATGACTCACTGCTTCTTTCTTTCTAGCATGTTGGAAATCCTCCTCTATCGTTCCTGTTTTTATGGACTCTGGGGAACCTTCTGATGTCTTGAATTATTGCCTTATTAGTCTCTTACGTATTTTTTACAATGTTCTTAAGGTTCTAATCAACACTAATTTAGTTATGCATCTTACTTCACATGGTCTCCTTTCAGATAAACAATGTTGCTTCCATTTCTCTAGGTCTGCTGTTGATGCGTTAACAGCTATCACTGAATTTGTCTATCAAACTTTAGACAAGAACAGCGATGCTTGGTCTGTGGTTCTAGATATCTCAAAGGCATTCAACAGGGTTTGGTATGTTGGCCTTCTTCACAAGCTCAAGAGCTACAGTATCACTGGATGAATATTTGGCTTAATTTAATCATTCCCAACAAATCATGTAAATCATGTTGAATGGATACACTTGTAGATCATTTCACATTAATGTAGGGGTCCTCCAGGGCTTTACCTTTGGACCTATGTTGTTTCTTATCTTCATCAATGATCTTACCTATGTTATCAGTTCTCAACTGGGTATTTATGCAGATGACTCAACTATTTATACCTGTCTTAGTAGCAAGTCCAACAAAGTAAAACTAGTAACTGCTCTCAAAAAGGACTCCCACTTATTGATTAACTGGAGCAAGGAATGGTTTGTAAATTTCAACACCTCCAAAACAAAACTGTTTTCATTTAATCACTACAGAGAATCTTTTATGTCTATTATCAGCATAGATGATGCTAACTTTCAAGAGAGCACATCTTTGCATCTTCTTGGGCACATATTATCCCCTGACATGAAGTGGATTGATTATATTGAATCAATTGCTAGATCTTCTGTTAGGAAAGTTGGTTCACTGTGTCATGCCAGGCAATTTTTCTTGGCAGAATCCATATTACATATTTATAAATCTACCATTCATTAGTGCATTGAGTACTGCTGTCATATTTGGTTTGGTGCTCCTACTATACATCTCCAGATTCTTGACAAGATTCCAAGAATGGTCAGTCCTAACTTGGTATCTCAACTTCAGTCACTTTCTCACTAGTGTAACATGGCTTCCCTCTGTCTTTTCTAAAAATATTCTCATGACAATTGTTTTGATCATCTCTCCTCCTTGGTGCCTCAACTGCATGAATTTAAGCATGCTACGAGATTGGCAACTAGGTTTCATCATTTTACTATTGAACTAACTATATGCAACTGTATGTTCTATTCTAATACTTTCTTTTCTTGCACTTCTTGCCTGTGGAACTCCCTTCTGAGTTCTTGCTTGCCTGCCACCTACATTCTTCAAAAACTTAAATGCAACTTCAATCATCATCTTTTGTTTTCCTGAATCCTGTTACTTTATTGTTGTTTCTTCTCATTTCTTTTCACTAAAGTCTTCTCATTCTCTTTCACTCTATAATCTCCTGCATTCTAGTGGCATTATCTCCTGACTTGGGGTGAAAAGAATTTTTAAAAAATTAGCAATTACAAAAGCCCATTAAGAAACTAATTGCTTTTTCTTGCTTTCTTGAAAATCTGAAATTCTGGAAAATTTTTCACATAAGGCTTTGAGAGTAATCAGGTTCTCTTTTACAATCTTCTTCTAAATAAATAAATGGTAAATTCTGTCAGTTGATGTATCTGAAACCCTTCTAACTTGGTCACATTTGTTCTACATAGATAAGTATAATCCTGGGATTGAAAATCTGCCCTTCATCTGGTGGTTGACCATCCAGCATTTGGTTTGGAATGAAGGAAGGAATAGTTAAAAATTCAAATTGTTAAAAAATTAGCAATTACAAAAGCCCATTAAGAAACTAATTGCTTTTATTGCTTGTTGAAAAATCTGAAATTCTGGAGGAAAATTTTAAAATCTAAACCAAAGCTTCACATCACATAAGGCTTTGGAGAGTAATCAGGTAAATTCCATCTTTTACAATCTTCTTCTAAATAAATAAATGGTAAATTCTGTCAGTCAGTGTATCTGAAACCCTTCTAACTTGGTCCACATTTGCTCTACATAGATAAGTATAATCCTGGGATTGAAAATCTGCCCTTCATCTGGTGGTTGACCATCCAGCATTGGGATTTGAATGTGGATGAGGAAGGAATAGTTAAAAATTCAAATTGTTAAAATAAGTGAAAAAATTAGTGATTTTTAAAAATGTAAAAAAAGTAAAAAATTTTTTTAATTTATACTGAGTTTAAAGTAATGCAAAAACTTTGAATTTAAAAATTTTTGTTTTAAATTCAGTTTAAAATATCTCCAAAAATTTTATTTCTTCAAAATGCCAAGGAATCAGATTTAAAGTAAAAGGTTTCATGACATAAGGTTTTGAAGTTCCACAGTGTTTGTGATTTAAAGAACTCAATTTTCAGGCCTGAATTGGAATTTCCACCCAAATCAGAGTTTCAGCCCAAATCGGTCTTTCGGCCAGAATTGGGCTTGTAGCCTGAATCAGAGTTAAAGTGAAGTTTTGAAGTTCCATGAAAGGAATTGAGGAATTCAATGTTATTTCTTAAAACTTATCATTGCTGTTTTCTAAGCAGTTCCTTTAGTTTTGGGCCAGAGGACCAATTAGTCCTGTGGACTTTTAAGCTAGCTTAAAAGTCCACACAGAGTGTGACTATCAAGCTAGCTTAAAATAAGATAAGACAATCTCAGCAGATCTTTATATTTAAGAATGAGTGAAAAACAAAGAGTTATACCAAAATGCTCTGATTAGGTTAGCTAAAAATGTATCATTACTCAGCATGACATTGTAATTGGACATCTTATAAAATAAACTATGAAAATATAAAATTCTTCAATTGGAATATTTGCCATATTGCAGTAACTTTTTATAGAAATTATTTTTTGCATAAACAAACATGAAACTACTAAAGGAGTTTAATATAATCAACTAATTTTTACATAAAGATTTTCAGTATATAAGATCAATAACATCCTGTTTGTACAACCTGTCATTCTGATGCATATTTATGCATTCTCAGTCAATGTTTTTATTTTATAAGTAACTGTTATGGTTGCATAAGACAAAGCCATTTCCTTTAAGAAGAGTTGTTAGCTATAAAATATGGATAAGCTGCCATAGATAAAATGAATTAGACATGTCATGTCTATCTAGATAAGACAAGATCTAACATGAAACCAAAGGATTTGTATGACAAGTAAAAAAATGATATTCTTATCACTTCTTAGCAATATAGATGTCCACACACATGTACACAAAGATTATAGTTTGCTTGGTGGTTGCAAGAGTTTTGTATATATTGTTAATATGGTCAATATTTGAGCTCAGGTAAAATCCAGAATTTCAAAGATTTGTAGTTGAGAAGACCATCCTAATTGCTACAAAAATGCACACATCCATTTATCTCTCTCTCTCTCTCTCTCTCTCTCTCTCTATATATATATATATATATATATATATATATATATATAATGTATTAAACCCTCATTAATAATGACTTTCCTAATTACATTGTTGAACAAATTAGACAAGCTATTAGGAATATTAGCATAAATAAAAATGAGTACATCACCAAATAACTCGAAACATATCAAATTACTATATTGTAATCAAACTATGAATAGGAGGAAAAAATTCTAAAAAAACTTATAAACACTAATATATTCCCGACTGATCCAAATAAAAAATAAAATTAATTTTATATTAAATTTAATACAACCAACCTACTTGTTCAAAACAATTTTTCTCTGCCAGCTAGCATCTTGCAAAAGGCCAATATTGTATATCAATTTAAATGTTCTTTAGGAGATTGTATCTGATAATAATGTCAATATGTATATTGGCTTTACTATGGTGATGTTAACAAAAAGGCTTATATTTCGTTTGGCTGAGCATAGTTCCATATCTCAGCATTTAAAGGAACACTCATACCTAAACTCACAGATTAAACAGATATTAGTTGAAAATACATCTATATTACATAAAAACAATAATAAGCAAAAATTAAAATTTTTTGAAGTCTTTTATATAAGAGAATTAAAGCCCCAAATAAATAAAGTCAACTATGAGTATAGCAATAAAGTCCTTAAATGCTTATATAAAAAAAAAATTAGATAAAAAAATTATATATGTATGAACAAAAATAGAAAAGTTACTTCCCTTATACTGGAAAAAAAGGAAAAAAATAAAAAAAACACGTGAACTTTGAAACCGAGAACGCTATATAAGCAATATAAATGAACAGTTGGAATGTTTTGAATTTACAGAAACACATATACTCACAGAAAACTTAACCCCATGAGGATGGTATCAGATGAAATTGAAAGAAAATTTTTATATTTTTTTTAATCAATCTTCTCAGGCTATCAAGAAATTAATCCATGAACTTGAAAGGATCAAAACCAAAATAAATCGACATGATATGTCTAAATTATTTAACCAAACCTGTTTGAATGAAAATATGCTGCCTAAATATATACGCACACTCTCTCTCTCTCTCTCTCTATATATATATATATATATATATAGCATAATGAGAAGCCATGTATACTTTCTTAATATGTATATATAGAAAAAGTTGAAAATTAAAAAAAATAATGTTTTTTATGAAAGTATTTATTTATTCATATACATATATATATATTTGATATTTCAGATTGACCTCAATCTTTCTTCAGAAATAACTGTTTGTTACAAATAAATCAAAATTACTGTTTGTTTACAAGTAGCGTCCGTTGCAAGACGCGGACGTCACGTGATATGGAATGCCACTGTGTTCGAATATTCCTAACGTAAATCTAACTGTAATAATATTTTATATGTTGTTTAAAAAAATAAAAATTTTTTTTAACTATAGTTAAATGTTTAACTATTGAAATATTTATAAAGATTTAAAATACCCAAGTCTTTATTTAACCCTACTTTATATGTATTTAATTTTAAAATCCAGTATTTTTCTTTTGAGGAATGTGGAGTCAGGGAATCACTTCTTAATTGCTGTTGTTTGCAGGTTCACCCTGATCCGGGGTTGTAGCACCTGTGAGGGTCCCAGCTATGGGCAAATAGTGAACACCCAAACAAAAAACAAAATATTATCAAAGTGCAAAAATGCATTTTTATAGTGGAAATACCAGTAATACATTTTTATAGTTAAAATACTAGCAATTAATTTTTCTATTACAAAAAAAAATCATCAACAGTACATTTTATCTGTACTTGAAAGCATACAATTGTGTTCAAAATATATTTAGTTGAAGCCATAAAATTGTTGAAAATATTCAGATTTCAGCATTAAATAACCCATAGAGGCTGATATGCTGCCACCCCCCCCAAAAAAAAATCAACCAACAGTTAATTGGCTTGGACATCTAAAAATGAATAGCTCTATGAAAATTAGTAATATATCAAGACTGTGGATAGAAGAAAAGCATCAAACAATCTGTAGAAAAACTAGAGTTTAACAAAGTTTAGATTTTTCAGAAGGTCAATGATAACCAATATATAGTCAAAGTAGTCAAGAATTGGTTCATTAATAATCATGTTTTGGAGTGAGCAGGCCAGAGTACATAACTGAAATCTCTGAAGGGATCTCAAATGAGTGCAAGAAGATTTTCTAACATATAAATTTACATGAAATTAAAAAAAAAAACAAAGAAAAAAAAGAGAATAATTGCTTAACTTCAAAAGAAAGAATGGAACAAGACAACATGAAATATATATCTATCTTTTATTTATGCACAGTTATATTCTATGCTAATAGGAATATATATTTGAGAAACACAGTGGATAAAATAAGAAAAGTTTTATTGTAAAAACAAATACAATAAGAATAGTTATGCACAAGGTCATCACAAGTCAATCCAGTAGTGAGTTCTACTATTGGAAGGTCAGTAGTTAAGTCTGAGTCGTACTCAACAGATCCTAGCTAGTCTCTGTAGTCTGTTGACTTATAGATACTTATAGGTAGTTACTACCTATAATGTAGTCACTCATGGGGGTAACAGGTTATTCCATTACATGCCATTGTGAACTCAATAATCTTTTTGTTGACTGCATAGTATGTGCTTCCCCAGGGCTACATACTGTTTTGAATTAAATGCTTTCCTTCTCTTGGACTGGTCATCAATCACATCTAGTAAGCTCGGTCTATCCTACTATTTAACCCATAGCTGGGGGAAGAAGAGATGGATTCAAACTTTTCCCAATGCTATTTATTTGATAGTAAATGTAACAAACTGAACCAGAATTCAAACTTGGTTCATTGATTTTTCATCCTAAGACGCTAACCATTACACCATCTGCACATCCTTTATATACATTTCTTTTTATCTTTTCAACACAAGCAAGGCAAAAAATAACATTAAGAGACAGGGGGGTTACTGAATGTGAAATAATATAAGAAAAAGAAAAACATTAAGGTTCAAGAACAATAAAAGAGCAGAAATTAAGAAGACAGAAGATAATCACAAAAATATAGTTTTATGGTATGCTATATTTAGGGCTAAAAATGCTCAATATCGGGAATAGTGTGTGTATTAATGTAAATGTGGAGACTGAGGTCAGCATGGAGTGGCGACAGTCTGTTTCATGCTTTAATCTTCAGGCCTGGAGATTGCATTGAAGCAAGAAAGAAACTATTGCCACTCAGTGGTGACCTCAGTCTCCACATATATAATGACAGCAAAACCAGAAATGTTATCAGTCTGTCATTGGAAGCCTGAAAGAAAGGACATTTAAGGCAAGCAGTCTGTGCACGATATCAGAGATAGAATTGAAAATAGGATTGATACAAATATAAAACCACTCTTAGGAGGTTTCAGAGAAAACCTATTGAGTTTGTCTGAGGATCGCAAAAGCGTGAAAACCAGGGTCAAAAACTCATATCCATAGAACTTGTTTATCTGTCACTGATATTGAACATTTTTTCACTAAGTTATGCATATAATATAAAATATGTATATATATTAATATATATATATATATATATATATATATATATATATATATAAATATATATAATATATATATATAAATATATATATATAAATATATATATATAAATATATATATAAATATATATATATATATGTATATATATTTATATAGTGTATATATATATATATTTATATAGTGTGTATATATATATATATTATATAGTGTGTGTAAATATAAATTTTAAAATGAGATATCAGTGTTATTTTCATTTTTTATTTAGACGACAATATATCCATTGCACCACATACACACAAAACACACACACACAAAACACACACACACACACATACACACACACGGAACATATTCATATATATATATAATGTTATATATATCCATTGCACACACACACACACAGACACACATATACACACACACACACACACACACACACACACACACACACACACACATATTCATATATATATATATATATATATATATATATATATATATATATATATATATATATATAACGTTATAAAGTACATAATTTAAACTGATTTGGTGATCGATTTTGCCTCAGGGCTTTCCTTATGAATACTTATGATGTGACACAAAAAAATTTCAGAAGTGTATAGAGCTCAAGAAAAATCAAAAGGAAATGTCAAAATCCGGAATGATATAAGAGTAACGAAAACAGAAACGCCCGCTTCTTCTGTCAGGTTTTTCTTGCCGATCCTTTAAATAGAAAAAATAAAAGTTAAAAGCAAAAATTAGATTTTCTTTTTTTTTTTTTTAAGAAAATGGATTAATCTGAATCACAATCCAAATGCCACTTGCAGAAATGATGTCATAAATATTACAGTATAAAGCCCATGTCTGCTCTCAACACGCCAAAGCAGAAGAATTAGCACGAACCTCAAGTAGTAAAAGCTGACTTTTAAATATCTGAGTAGATTATTAGTCAGTAAGCAATGTAAAAAAGAAAATTAGTAAGTTTATTTTAGTATAAAAGAAAGCAAGAATATTCAAGCAATGCAAATCCATCTAAAATGTCATGTGTACGATCTCTTAATGTCCCCTAAATTCATAGGCAATAAAAACAGATCTTGAGATTTTGTTTCCAGGAAAATTCTTATAACTATTCACATTATATATATTCTGACTAATATCCTCATCTTTGGTTTTATTTATCATTATATATTTATTTTAATCATATCACCTCGTGCAAGGTAATAAAGCCACAAAGATTACAAGTAAAAGAACAAGAAAAAGATATAAACATTAGCGAGCAGGAAGGACAGAGTAATCAAGACAGTAGATAGATTTTCATTTAAATTTCTGAGGATCAAAATTCGCTGGAAAGTATGGAGCCGGAAGAAATTTCACAAACAAGAAGTGCGAGAAAGGAAACTGTTAGCATACTAGAACGTACGGTTGCATCTAGCCAACTCAACTGTGAATTGATGGGACCTTACAACCACTCTAGTACTGCTTTAAATTCATAAAGTCTGTCATAGCGAGAGTTCATCCTGAGCAATTACCATGAAAATATTTATAGAAAATCCGCAGTTAAGCAACGTTACGACTGGGGACTCTGACTCGTGTTGAGATGCCAGATCAGAGCCAATAATATTACTGATTTTTCTATAAAATACTTCAAGAATCTCGAAATATACAGCCGTTTTGCTCCAGCCTATTTCAAGAAGTTAAGCAATGTTGAGCCTTGATGAAACCGATGGATGCTAGGAAGCCCAGGATGTGCAGGTGGTGTAATGGATAATGGCTGAAATTGTAATCGGAGGTCGAGGTCGAATTCCATTTGGGTTCATTATATTAACACGTTCAAATACCCTCCAGGAAAGGTATGAATCTACCACCATTCACCATCGACAGGTTGCCAGAAGAGCGAATAACTTAACAATTATCTCACCAAATGAAAAAAAAATCTTCAATCTAAAAAATATTTTCTGGCTTTAAATAACCCTGCAAGGGGTTGATAAGCCGTAGAAAACAATCAATCAAATACTGATTGTCTACATAATGTGTTTTAGATTTATTGACATTCTCTAGAATAGAAAAATCATAAAACTACCCTGGTCTCAAAGTGAGACATCGTTTTATATATAGATTTTAATATCTAGTGAGTCCCCACTTTATATCCGTAACATTATTTCTTGTTTGTTTATCAAATTCTGATTGATTTTGAATCTACTTTTTCTCTCTTCAGATATGGGTTAGTGTAATAAAACTTGTGTCCCACTAAATCATTATCATTAAAAAATTTTTTCTAACAATCTACAAATATTTTCTGTTTTAAATAGTCTGGAAAAGGTTGACAAGCTCAAAAAACGAATCAATCAAATACTGATCACCTTCCGATGCATATTTTTTAGATTTATTTACATTGTTTGGAATATAAATGTATATAAAACCTACCCTGATCTGGGTGAGGATCAATTCTTATATTAGTTTAATATAGAATTGATCTCATTTTATATCCACAAAAAATTTCTTGTAGGTATGTCTTAGATTATTTACCTTCTCTGGAATATAAATGCTCTTAAAAATTAAATACAAAAGTCAGTCTTCTGTCTTCCTGTCCACTGTTCTTATATTGTCTTTTCTTATCACTAACACGCTTTCATTTTTTTTATGTCCAGTAACCCTTGCGTCTTATCGCCTTCTTTGTCTTCATTGTAACTAATGTAAATAATTGCTTGAATTATTGTAAGGAAATTGCAGGTACAAAGCCAGTATCATGAAAGAAAATATATAAGGTCATTGAAAGTGTTTGCGTTCAATAGTAATATTTACTCATATTTTTTATCTATTAAAAACGTGTTTTGTGATTTTTTTCTCAGTTTCTGGGATGAATAGTTATCATTATTTACATTTGGGAAAATATCCACCATCTTTATTGTTGATATCAGAACGTTTCGGCCGTTGTACCCTCCAAGAATTCTTCCGGTGTCTGTAGATTATAACCTTCACAATTTGCAAATTAACACTTTATTTAATCTAAATAGGTAGATCTTTTTTTTTTTCTTGTTTTTCAATGTTTAGCTTATTTCGACTTGGTCATCTTTTAGAACTGCTGGCTTATTATTAACCCTGTCTTCTAAAGTCTGCAATTATTTTTATTTCATAATATGTAACGTCATTTGTTTGCATTATAACAGAAATGTTTGTAAACAAGCTTGAACGACAAGTGTTATTATTTATTTAAAATTAGACCGTTGAGAATCATTTTGTTTTTTCTGTTTTTTAAACAAGAGTCTATAATAAAAAAAATTAAAATTTAAAAATGCAAATACATGTTTTCAAATACATTTTAAAACATTATATATATATATATATATATATATTATTTCAGTGTTGGGTCGTTTTTATGATACAGAGAGACTCAAGAACATGTTTTCGTTTATTATTTCATGGTCTAAATGATTTGTTTGCATTTTTTTATTGTGAAGGTAGATATACAGGACGTTGTGGGTAAATTTCGTCACTTTATATTTTGTTTTTTTCTATTTTGTTCAATTTTGAATGTACATTATATTTGTTCAGATGGTGTAAATCTTTAAAAAAGAGCACAATATTGCAATTCATTCCGCTAAAATATTTTGAAACGGCTGCTGCACAAGAATGAAATAAATGGAAAATTTCAGGGTATTATTTTCTAACGATCGGAAAGATTTTGATGAATCTAATGGAAATGACAGAAGGTGTTTGGGGTGGTGACTAGATTATGGCGACTTTCATTTTTCTAATCTACCTGACCAACACACAGGCCTACATCAAGTGTCTTGAGGAGTTAGTGCTGCCCTGGGTCAAGAGGGTAGATGCTGGAAGATGCTATGTTTGGCAACATGACTCTGTACCATGCCACACAAGCAGCAGAAGACAGTCATGGCTGTCAGACAAATTTTGCAACCATATCACCCCCTACATCTGGCCACCTAAATTCCCAGACTGCAACCCCCTTGATTATTATGTGTGGGGCACAGTTAAGTGTGAGACTGACAAAAATTCCTTGTAGCACTAAAGATGAACTGAAGGCAAGGATTATGGCAGCATTCACCCACTTAAACAAGGAGACTATCCAGAAGAGTTGCAGGAGATTCTGAAGTCGTCTGGAGGCTGTGGTTGAAGTCAATGGCAATTTTATTTACTCTTCAGAATTTCAAGATATTTTTGTGTAATTTTGGTACACATATATCAAATTTTTCAAATTTCCAAATTAGTTGTTTTATTTTTATTTGCCAAAGTTCATATTTATTTTATATTATTTTTTTCCCAAGTACTTTTCAATGTTGCTACATTTGTTTTCAGGGATTGTTCTGACTGTATTTACACAACTGTTTTTAATTCTAGCATTCGCACATTTGATGGAACCAGTTTCAATTCATGCAAGGTGACATCATTCAAATTGAAATAAAAATACACATAAAATTTCAGTATGACTGTTTAAGTGACATCATCTTGAGTGACTTGAAATTGGTTCTATCAAATGTGAATGCAGAATTAAAAACTAAATGTGTAAATATACACAGAGAATTGCTTCAAAACGCATGTAGCAACATTTGAAAGTACTCAGAAAAAAGTAATATAAAATGAAAAAAAAATTTTTATTTATATCCCCCAGATACACTAACTTCTTAACCATCAAAGTAGGGGTCCTTCAGGGTGACACTCTTGCACCTTTTCTCTTATCACTCTTGATTACTTATTGAGAACTTCCTTCTACAAATATCATGTAGGTTGTACTTTATCCCCAAGATATTTTTATGTAATTTCGGCAAATATATCTGTTAAGATGAGATGTCAGTGTTATTTTCATTTTTGCATAATTTAGATGACAATTTAACCATCGCACCCCTGGAGTGTACGTGTGTGTATATATATATATATATATGTGTATATATATATATATATATATATATATATATATATACACACACACACACACATATCCATACACACGTATTCAATCAGTAATATTTACTTTAATTCCTGATCAAACTCTATACTTTTCATCTGATTTTCAAATGCATATCATAACATTTGTGTGGTGAAAATTTGTTAAACAAAATTTAGATAAAATATTGAAAATTCATTGTTTAATCATTAATTTTTTTCCTTCCCACCAGAAATATTTGATTTGTTCATCTAGAAAGTGATTGCTAGAATAGTGATAAAGTCAGTGATCAGTGAAAAGAAACAGCTGAAACCTTACCTACATATAGTGGAATCAAATACAATAAATACTAAAATGCAAGTGTAATTATTTTTTTAGTTATTTCCCTAGGGTTTGAATTGCTGTGTGATGATATAACATTAAAGTAGATACCTCCATGAAATCATTAAAAAATTGGCATCATGCTCATGAAAACAGTCTTATTGTCAAAATCTTTGTTATTATTAAGAGAAAGGATCAATGTATTTTTTTGAATATTCAATGAAATTTTTTACTCCATTTTAGAACATTCAAAATTTTGATTAAAAATTTTGTTTTTCTTGTGTCAGCTGATGTACTAATTTTTAGCATAGCAAATTTTAGTCTTTTTTTGTGGTGACAGAGACATTAATTTGGAAATTCTTATAAAAATCAAATAATTGTCAGATTTTAATGAAATTTTCATGAGTTATTCAAAAATGAATTAAATTATTCTTGAAATCCTTTAATTAGAAAATCTTGGTAAAAATATTTTACTTAATTTTATGAAAGCTTGAGAAATTCAAGTGATAATTTTTAGTGACTATATTAGTTAAAAGCAGAGTTCTTTAAAGAATTTTATTTAAATCACTGACATTTTTTTTTTCAAAATCAGACTTTGTCTTACCAAAAATCTGCTCTGAATAAAAAAAAAAAAATCAAAAACACAATAAAACTAAGGCATTATTAGGGAAGCTTTTAATTGCTTTTATGAATAATATATAAGGACAATATTGTCTGAAGAAAAAAAATTTTCATTTTTTTATTACAATTATTATGATAGATTATGAAAGATCATAAGCCTCTCACTACTCTGTCATTATTTCCATGATGTGTATTCTGACAAGGTGCATTTCTTGGTTCTACCAGCTCTGACCTTTGCATCTGAGGCCTGCCATACCACATAAGAATGAATCATCTTCATTCCCTTTTATTTCATTGGTTCTTTGCTCTGCTGCTTTGTCTGGCAGGATATTTTCTTAATCACTAAAATCTTGATCTCTTTGATTCAAGTCTAGAGTTATCTTTTCTTTTATCTGTTGCTTTCTAAAACAAACATTGCCAAGGCAGTGAAGGTAGTTAAACTAATAGTGGTGTCAAGGAGAAAAACCATTCTTTTGACAATTCATTTTTTTTTTTTTTTTTTTTGAAGGCCTAAATTTACCAATTATTCAAACTACTATCCTTATTATTTGTTTTAATCACTACACTTCACTTCAGCTGATGTGTTCTTCAGCCTTTCTCTTTTATCTGAAATTCTAAGATGAAGTATTCTTATCCTAGGAATTACTTGGACTCCATCTTTGCTGTTTGAACCATAACATTTTGTGAAGTAAATTTATAACCTGTATAAATTTAGGGGATTAAAAAATTTTAAAAAATAATTCTAAGGCATGGAAATTCCTTTGACAGTATTTGTTTTCTCTAAATATCCTAAATTCTGTTCATGGAATCTATCATAGGTTGTCCCAAGTTATATGGCGTCAAAAGCAGAGAAGAATCACTGATTTGATTTAGCTGTCTTCCATGTCAAGAATATGATATGCCAACATCAAGATCTTCGTCAAGTCATTAATTAATGAAGTTTTATTTCCAAAACAGTTTGCATGTTTGGAGAGAAAAAAACAGATATCATTTAATGTAAGTTAGCAAAGGACGTGTTGTATGCGCTTGCTCTTATCAAACTTGTTTTAAGCATTCTAATAATAGTATCTTATATTTGTTCCAGAACCTTAGAGCATTTCATTTCACTGATGTCAAGGTTTTTGAAAGGTGTGACACTTTTAGAAATTAGATCCTAATTAAAACTCAATTAGTTATGGTGTCTTAATAATAATCCAAATATATAAAATGCAATGCATTTCTCTTTCTCTTGCTTTCTTTACACACACATATATGTGTAAGTTTGGAGATAGATTAACAAAAGTTCTTTGTTGAGGAATATCTTGGTTATTTTTTTTTATATTTCAAATTTTCTTAGTTTCCAATAAAAATGTAAATATAAATTGTCCAATATCTGAGTACCTTTGGCTTTTAAGTCATTATCCAAGAGATTTTGTTTCGTGCTATGTCAGTTTCATCATTTTTTAAATATCATGTCTCCACATGTCATCTTGTTTTTTCTTTTAAAGTAATAAGTATTATGTTTACATATGTTGTTTTGCTTGTTTCAGTTTTTAATGGAGTATATTTAAAATATTTGTTCCTAAATTTAAGAACATTTTATTGATATTGGGTTGTTTGATTTTATGGTTACTACTAGTATTTGTAGTCATTTTTTACAGTTTGTTATATAATATTTTTGTATTATTGGTAATGATTTGTCAAATTTCTTGTATTTTTTCTTATGTTGGTTAGTGATATGTGATTTAACTGAAATATTATTAAATAAATTCCATGTTCATTGGCATGATGATATAATTGTTGTGTAACCAATGTATGTATTTGAATTATTATTACTAGAGACTTTCTCCAAGTGGGTAAGCGAATTCATATACAACATTGATTTTTTGAAGTTTTGATTGTTTTGTTGTATCATTGCTAGGATCATGTTTTTAGCTTTTGTAGTTAAAGATGAGTTTAATTTGTTTGTTTTCGTCAATAGGTAATATGTATCTATGCATTAGGCTTCATATAAATAGTAGTTGGTTTCTCTACAATAGTTTGATGATGTTTTTTTTTACATCATTATTATTATTATTGTTATTTTTGTTTACTTTTATTTTTTCTAAGGTCAATTTGTTTATCAGTTATATGGTTAGGGGGATTAATTGCCCAGTGCCAGTGACCACTTTTGATTTGGGTAGGATTGATAGAAGAAAACTGTTAGGGAATTTTTAGTTATTGTTCATGTCAGAAAAGATCCCTATATGTTTAGCCTTTTGCCATATCTAAACTATTCTTAGAAAAACTACCATATCGGAGAAGATCCAAATGTGTGAACAGAAGAAAGAGATCAGACCATAGAAATGTAGAGAAAAGAAGCTGTTTCCTTAAAAGTAATTTTTATTGGCTCTTACTTTTTTTATCATCTCATTAATATTGATCTACATATATAAATGGCAATTTCTGTTTCTTTGTCTGTATCAAGTTGCCACCTAAACCTTTGAACCAATATTGATAAAACTTTGCATACATGTTAAACTAACATCAAGTTAGTTACTAGGCTAATTGTTTTTTTATAAAATTCTATAATGACACTGCTAGGGCCCCAGATAGCAGCTCACTGCTAGGTTTTACATAAAATGCTGATTACTGTGTTTAAGCAAAGAAGATAATTGGTCTTGCAAACGTTTTAGAAAATAAGATACATATATCACAAAATTAATAACACTTATACAGCTTAAATTTCCAGATAGATATGGATCTTTGTTCTATTTTAAAAAAATTAGGTGACAACATCTGAATGAATTGCACGTTACTTTCTAAATAAAATCTTTATTTAACACGTTAATTTCTTTGAATATGATCTCCATGGTGTGTTTATTGCAAAAAAATGAATTTGTTTTAAATTTCATCATGTGCATCATTGCCAGGTTTGAATTTATTTAAATACGATCCATTTGGTCATTTAAATGCAAAATAACATTGAAATTGAGCTTATTTGCGAATATTAGAAACTTTACCTAAGCTCATATTTCAACCTTCCCTTAAAAAGGCATATTGTGGTTGTTGCTCTCTGTGGAATAACAACTTGTTTGAAGGACACTTTTGTGCTATATACCTTCGGTGTAAAAAAAAAAAAAAAGAAATAAAAATAAAAAAAATCTAGCTTTGGAAATAGACATCTTTCTTAAAAAGTACAAACACCATTAATTGGCATGAGCCATGTTAAGTTTTACTTTTTTTAATTATGGTTCTTTAACTAGACAAATTGTTCCTGTATAAAAAGAATCATATACTACTGTAAATTAAAGGTTATTTTGATATTTCTATATAAAAAGAAACTACATCTCAAGTAAATTCATCTCCTTTTCATATTCCTATACAAATAGAAACAAAACCTAATGGCCAGCATATATATTTCACAGAAGATACTGCTTAAAACACAGTTGAGAATACACCAGAAACCACTTTGACAGCATTCTTCAAATTATGCAACCTGTTTGCCCAAACACTGCTGTGTTGAGGTTCCTGTCTATTTCATGTGGTGCACACAATGGATGGAGCAGGTGCAAACAAGGAACACAAGTTGGGGGCTAGGAAGAAAATGCTGTCTTCAGGAGCAGGACAAATGAGTGGGTGTACACTATGCATCTCAATCAGCAGGAATGCTTCTTTCTGCGTCTGCTGCTTCACACTGTCATAAGTCTTACATCATTCACAGACCAGCAAAGATATAATGGAGAAGTCTGTACAACTTACAAAAAAGCCTGAGCCAAACACAGACTACTGGAGGATTTTTTGTTTTCATCAATAGGTGGACCAGACACTGGGGGAGGCAGCAGTCAGCAGAGTACCAAGTCAACTTTGCCAGCTATTTTCCATCATGTTGATGATATGTGGCTTGGGTGAACTTCTTAAGCTTTGGGTGACCCACAAAACCAGCATAACAGAGAACATCCTATGAAGGATTCAAAGGCAAACCTTAGCAGAAATTGTCACATTCAATGATGACATTTACAATGAGGAATTAGTTGACCTGGACACCTGAATGCAAGCTATGGGAGGCCAAGGAATTGTCATATTTGGCCTACCTCAGTTTGAGCTGGCAGCAAACAATATCTCAATTGAGTACATGCAGGAGATCAGCTATGACACCAAGGTGTATATAGCTGATAATGAACACAAACTGATGGATGACCAACTGGATGTTTATAACACAATTATTTCGAGCATTGAAGGTGAAAAAGGAGATCTATTCTCCCTTGATGATCACGGTGGAACTGGTACATTATAAATTTATTTTAACAGTAGCCCTCCTAAGGGCTATATTCTCTGTGAACATACTAAAGCCCTTTTCAGGGCTACTTACTTTGAATTGTTACTTTTGGATAACCGATTTGCCTGTTATTATGTAAGTTGCTTTATAATTTTGGTATTCATAATTTATTGGTATTTCCTTGAAAAATCCTAGGGGCGGCAGTTGGTTATTCTCCATGAACACATAAAAGCTTCTTAGTTTGAACTGTTACTTTTGGATAATCAAAGTATATGAGAATGGGAACTAGAGATAATATCTGCTTTCCCAGGAATTACCAGGTACATCAGCTAGTATAAAGGAATGAATAAATGTTCCTCCAAAAAAGGAGATGACTGGTACTGAGGCTAAAATGTCTGTATTTTGATCTTTGGCTATATTCATTCATAATATTTATTATTAAGCAGCTCTTTATACAGTTAATGAGATATCATGTAATATTTATCAAACAAATGAGTCAAAGCTTACAGCCTCTTTACTTCTAGAGTAACATAGTAAATCCTAAATATATGTACAAACAGATGCTAACATTTCTGTAAGATATTTACTGTGTAGACTGATACACCAAATATGGATGAAAAATGCTGATTATTTGATGCATGTCCATGAAAAAATTTATACAAAATATTAAATTTAGACAAGTTCTCTTTCTGTTAATTCTTTTACGTCTTTGTTACATTATATATCTTTTATTTTTATTTGTTCCTATTTCTAAAACCTCCAACTTGTCTTCATAGGGTTAATATTCTCTAACATCATTTAATAAACCTTCTCCCCTAGGTACTAACCACCTCCCCTGACCTCTGTCCAGTGCTATCGCCAGACTTATACATCAAAAGTGTGAACTCTGTATTAGGTATTGTTGGCATGTTAAATTTTAGGTTGACCTCTTCCTATATTGCTTCCTTACAGTTAACTTTTACTTCCTGCTTCCTCTAGCTCTATGGACGTGAATTCTATTCCATATCAGGGTTGAAAAGACAGACAACCACTTTTATCCTCTGCTGAAATAGCCTAATTTCATGAGGTAAAAAAGAAATGAGGTAAAAAGAAATTTTTTTTGATCATTCATCATGCTGCTCTGTACAAATAAAATACATCAAGCTCTCTTTTTGTGGATCAATTTTAATATTTTTATATTAATTGGAACCACTTGGATTATACACTCACAGAATTTATTTTACCTTTATATATATATATACATATATATATATATAAAAAGATTTTATGTTTATACATTCTTTTTATAGATACAAATATTTAAGTAAATACTTAAATATTTGTATCTATAAAAAGAATGTATAAACATAAAATGTCTTAAAATAATTGTCAGATTTTTGTCCATTCCATAATATATATATATATATATATATATATATAAAACAGTGAGACAAATTATTCCATACATGTCACAATGACCAGTGTTTTTTCTGCATTTTACATTTTGAAGTGCAAACATTAGTTTTATTATTGTCCTTTTTTTTCTATGTGCTATGTTGCTTGAGGATATAAGCCAGTGGTTCTCAACTGGAGGTTCATATGAACCAGATATAAAAAGTGTGACAGAAATCTTCTGGTTCATAAACTTTGTAATCTCTTTTGTTTAATCTGGGATTCAGGATCAGGTTTTTTTCTATTGTCCATCTTTATAAGCATTTTGAAGGATGCTTTTTAGGTTGTCCTTAGGAAGCTGGATGTTCCTGAAAGTATACTTAGTGTCAACATGTCCTTCCATCAGGGGAGGAAGGCCTCAGTTTGATTCCATGGAGAGATGTCAGACTCATTCACTGTCTCTAATAGAACAAAACAAAGTTGTGTTCTTGCACCTCTCTTATTTGCTTTGTATCTTTCTGTCATGCTGGAAACAGCATTTAAGAATGTTAAAGAAGATATGAAATTTGAGTTTAGGACAAGTGGTGGATTGTTCAATCAAAAAGACTTTGAAGCAAAAACTAAGATGATTGTACAAACTGTGACCTGCTTTTTGCAAACAATTGTGCAGTTGTAGCCCACATCCTTGAGGATATGCAATGGATCATTAGCAAATTCACTTGTGCATCAAAAGCCATCTGACCTTCAGCATAGCTGTAATCATCCCCCAGCAGTTGATCCCATTGTGTATATATGAGGGAAAAGTCTTGAAAACTGTTTTCTCTTTCATCTGCCTTAGCTCCATTGTATCCAATGATGCTAAAATGGACAAAGAAATTGAGTGCAGCATTGGAAAGGGTAGTTCTGCCTTTGGTAATCTTTATCACAGGCTTTGGAATACTCATGTTTTGTTAAGATGAAAACTGATGTGTACAATTCAGTAGTACTGACATCCCTACTTATGGTGCAGAATCTTAGACTGTACTGATGACACATCAATCAACTTGATGCCTTTGACATGCGCTGCCTACATACCATATGCAACATAAAACTGGGTGATTGTATTAGAAACAGTTTTGAATATGTAACATGACATGTATTGAAGCCATTCTAATGAAAATCCAACTTTGGTGGGCAGGATATCTTTCTTGGATGAGCGATAACAGACTTCCAAAACACCTCCACTTTGGAAGGCCACTCTTACATTTCAAAGGCAAACTGAAAGACAATCTGAAGTGATGCAGCATTCCCTTTCCTTCCTGGGAAAACAAAGTGTCAGACTGAAGGAGCTGGTGCCTGTCCAGCTTCTCATATATAAAAAGGTTTGAGTGAGGCTAATATGAACATCAGAATCAATTTCATGCAAATATTAAAGAAAGTTGGCAGTATGCTGCTCCTCTCAATGATAGCCTTACCTGCCACTGTGTGTTTGTAACACACAGTAAAGCAGGCCTTGTTGTCCACTCATGGAAATATGTGGCAATTGATTCTCAGCCACTCAAGCAAAATGACTCAACCACATGTTCTATCTACCTAAAAGATTGCAGAACACCTGCAGGCCTCGGAAGACATGTGTATCCAGAGAAGTTGAGCGCCTCTTTATTTTACTTATTACTCATTTGTTGTTGGTGAAAAGAGTCCAATGTCTATATATATATATATATATATATATATATATATATAAAAGGGTGTTCCAAATAACTTGGACTGATTTTAAATGTGAATTAAGTTTAAGTGCCTAATGATATTTTTCTTTCAGATTTCACATATATTTGGTCAATATTATTTTCACACATAATTGCCATGACTTAACATGATCCAATAAAGAAATAAATAAATTTTCACCAATAACACTGATTTATTTACTGTTGATTTTGATCCATCCTAATGAAACACCCTTATATATAATCCATCTTAATGAAACACCCTTATATATATATATAAAGATATATATATATAGAGAGAGAGAGAGACAGACCATGTGAACATAGCAACAGTTTAACATCTCATCCATTTTTCCAGATGATTCAAAAGCATGAACTTGACAGTCAACATGCGATGTTAATTTCTATGTCTGCACCTTTTATATTTTCAGTGTACATTATACACCCAAGAATATACCAAATTTTAAGCTATATATATATATATATATATATATATATATATAAAACTAAACATAAAAAATTATATACCAGGATATCTAAAGTGGTGCTATATGCAATATTTTGAGCTTAGAAATTATCAAACATTTTTTATTCAAAGTGCAGATAAATTTATTGAGAGCATATTCAATTTGATCCTAATGAATTGTTGCTGAGGCTTGATGAAATAATAATTTATTAAACATTTATCTGTGGGTTGGATTGAGGTTAAAATATTTCCATTTTCAGTTGATATCTCTGACGTTACATTTGCAAAATGATACCCATCTCAGTGTGCAATGTTTGTGTTTTGAATGTCATGTCATGTTTCAGGTTGTCTTACTTATCTATCATTATGCATTAATTGCTTGGCTACTTTATAGGAAGTTATCAAATGACTCTTGTTTCACAAAATGTTCACCATAATCTTGATAGCTGATTTTCAATTAATGTTTCAAATTCTCATTAATATTTTCTGACCTACACATCATCTCTAGTTATTATGCATAATTTACTTTTCATTAAAAGGCATTATTCAATGCAAAAATGGATGAATTTCACAAACTGAACATGATTAATACAGGCACATACATGTCTGATTTTCATTCAGAATGTTCAAGACTTATAGTTTTATGCCAATTATACTTTAGTGATTTCAAATGGTCTCACTTGATAAACTGGAATTTGCTGTAAGTTCTGTGATGTAGATTTCTGAAAATATTTACTACCACAGCTTTTCCTTACAAAGTATTATATAATTCTAAACATGGATACATTTTTGCACACTGAACATGATTGATACAAGCTATAACATGATTGATTTTTGCTCAAATAGATCATGTTTGTCACATTTTTTCCCTTACCAATTTGAAATAATTTGAAAATTTTCTATTTAATAAATCAAAGTTTTCTGGCTGAGGTTTTTAGATCATTTTCCATTAGAATATTTAAATGTTAATTATTGTTTAATGGTTTGGTTGGCCTCTCTTTTTTTGTAACTGCAACAGGGTTGCAAAACTGTGCTATATTTGAAAACCCAACATAAGTAAACATTTGACATTCTTCTTACTAGTAGCCCAAGATAAACGATATTATTTTAAAAGTAGCTTCAAAAACTTACAAGTAATGAAATTCAAAATTTAGAAGCACTGGGTTTACTCCATTTGCAAAGTTTCTAAACCCAAACTTTAATGCTTGTTCAGTAATGGTAATGTTGGGCTTACCAAATATAGGTAGGTAGCCTTAATAGTATCTGCTGTAGGTACAGATATTTACCCAAACATTAGAAATAAAAAATAAAAACAGCTGGGGACATCAAGTTTTTCCATATTTGTCTAAAAATTGTATTAAAAAGGAATGAAATAAAGTTAAATTTCAATTGAATAATAAATAAAAATAAATGGTGAAAACATTATTCTTAACGCAATATTGGCAATTTCATGTTGAACAGACTGATATGTACACTATAGGCCAAATGTTTTGGGAACATTCCTCTTTGGTCTTTTGAACAGAAGTAGAGGTTTATCCTCTGTTTCCTGTTTAGGATTGTGTTTCTGGTTGCTTCTAAAGTCTTTTCCTTCTCTTTCACTTCTTGTAGCCCCTTCAGTCTCAGTGTTATTATCATCTTGCTTGGGGTAACTTGATTAAAAAAAATTCTAAATTTAATAATTAGTTAGTTTCATACCTTCTTTGGTTTAATTAGCTCCAACTAAATATGTCTTCTAAAAGCTAAGCAAAATATTAAGAAA